>CM051270.1:45018052-45355552 GCA_027921565.1 Artemia sinica
ACCAGTCGGCTATCAATTAGGCTCAGGATTACTCGTAAACATTATCATCCTAAGTTTTTTTATGCTGTAGGAAAATTTGAAGTCCGTTTTAAACACGTTAAATACACCTCCAACGCCTTTTGCTGATAAGGAAATATTTGACGAAGAATTTGACGGAGAACCAACAAATACAAAAGATGGCATTCTCAACCACAGAAAATCTGCTGAGTGGGAAATTTATAAAGGTAGGTTTAATTATATTATTAAAAGCTATGAAAACATGATTTAAATGGGTCCAAAGCCAGACTATGCTTTTGAATTAAATATATATGTTCATTTTAATATAAATTCCGCTCTGAAAATGTTTTTTTCCCATGACTCATGTCATGACTCAACAAAAGTAATTATTCTCTCAAAAGAATTAGCCCATTTAAAATCATTCAATAAATCACGCTCAAAAAAGATTAGCCAAATCCTCAATTTTCATAAAAATTTACCCTGTTCAAGCCTATTCTTCTACTAAATATGTTTATCAATCATATCTATATAGACATGATAGGGCTGGCTTAGTCCCCTGAGCCTCAGATGGCTTCCAAACGCAATTCAGATTAAGGCCAGTATCCTGTATCATTCCCAAAGGATCCTTGAATCATTCTGATTCGAAATAAGCCCACCGTTTTTATATAGATACGACGGAGGAGGGTGACTCGGGTCCTAGGGTCCTTGTACTTGCACCCATGGTTCTAGGAAGATTACAAGTCCTGTCATAACTCTAATTTCAACAAGGCGTGATATGTCTTAGCTTTTTCCAAACGTAACTATGAAGTCCCGTTTCTGAAATGGGGTAAATACACTAGTTGCCTTCCCTCTTCGTCTGGATGGCACACGAGTGTTGCCTCTAAAGATTTATTTTTTTTAGTTTATAAAACATAGACCTATAACACTAGAACCACCTTTTAGTGCTTCGTCCAATTCTATGCAAGGTGGTTAAAGTTGGCCCAAGGTGATTAAAGTTGGCCAAGAGTAACTTGTTCACTAACTTCAAAAATAGTATTGCTTTGAAACTTTTAGAAATAGATCTACAGGTCAAATTGGGGCTCAGAAAAAAAAACATTTGAGCTCTAAAGTTACTGTAGGAAAATTTTGAGATTTCACCAGATCAAAGGGAGGAGTTCCCTGGCCTCCTTCCTAGGTACAAACCTGTCGAAAGTACTAATCTTACACGGAATTATGGGGTATACTCAACTCAACTTACCTTAATGCCAAAAACATTTTTTTTTTCACATTTTAACGGCAATATTTCACCTCCTGGAAAGAAATCTAGGCCTGAAAACTCAGTTTGTAAACTTTAAAACTTCAAAAAAATAATCTAACCTGAATTTATCTGAAAATTTAGAGCTGATAGAGAAAAAGTTAATTTCATATTTAGATGCAGCAACAGAATTATAGTTTAAATCAGTTCTAAAATTCTAACCACCAAAAAAAGATGTTTTTTAGATCTATGCTATTGTTCGAGCATAGCAAAAATCATTATAACTAGTTCAAAAGCTTAGTAGTTTTAAGTTAGACTATTACAAAGTTCCAAAAATAGGCAAATCTTGCTTTAATTTGTACATGTCTTGATTTTTCATCTTTTGTTTAGTTCCTTGTCGCCCTGTCGAGTCTCCCATATATGAAGTTCCCACTCAAAGAAAAGCGTCATCAGATATAGATGTATTCATCAAGAATGTAACAATTCCACCACCTCCACCACCTAAACAGTGAGTACTTTTTTAGATCTCCAAACTACATTCCTTAACTTGTTCAGCCATAGATAAAAAAAAAAAATGAAGTTGTATTCAGTTGTATATGAGTTGTATTCAGGGTTCTTTAGTGACCAGGTGCACTATACTGATCAATAGCTTTCCAGTTGAGTTTACAATCCCTGGAGGGCCACTGAGTATCGAGTCTTCGTTCGAAGATGTCCACAGATTCATCAGTGACAGTTCTTTTAGATAGTTTATTCCAATTATTGATAATTCTTGAGGAAAAGAATTCAGCGCGGACTCTGGATAGGGTAGGCTGCTTAACAATCTTTTTTCCGGGCCTTCCATGCGCTCACATATTTTTCTAAATATTGAAGTTTTTGCGACAGTTCTACAATCCATCTCTACTTCAATTTTTTTCCGCCCCTTCCATGCGCTCAAATATTTTACTAAATATTGAAGTTTTTGCGACAGTTCTACAATCCATCTCTACTTCAATTTTTTTCCGCCCCTTCCATGCGCTCAAATATTTTATTAAATATTGAAGTTTTTGCGACAGTTCTACAATCCATCTCTACTTCAATTTTTTTCCGCCCCTTCCATGCGCTCAAATATTTTACTAAATATTGAAGTTTTTGCGACAGTTCTACAATCCATCTCCATTCACAAAAAAAAAATAACAGAAGCTCATTAAATACGTTTTTACTTTTGTATGTATGGCTGAATTTGTTAAGTGAACTTACTATTAAGCTCTGATTATCTCTCTATTGCTGAAACTGTTACTTACTTTCTCTTTCTCTTCCTCTATCCCTCTCTCTCTCTCTCTCTCTTTCTCTCTATATGTATGTTCAATGTAAAGCAATTTTTGTAAAACTGATTTTTGTAGCTGAGCTTTTACTAGATACTTTAGTCTTTATGTTATATTTTATGGTTCAAATTTGAAAAAATCTACTTTTAGAGCTACTCAATAAAACGAGTTTCAGGGGATCATATTATATTTCATGGCTTTTACAGCTCAAATTAAAAAAAAAAAAGAAATCTACTTTTAGAGTTACTCAATAAAACGTGTTTCGTTGGTCATAATCTGTTTGATGGCTTTTAAAATCTGCTGTCACTTGAGCTTTACAAACTCTTACAAATTAGATTAGTAATTTAATTAAATGTTTGTGATCGTGAGACACCATCAAAATTCTGGAAGGATGGTGTAAATATTTTCTATAACAAAGAGTGAGGTATTCATAAAGCTTGTCCATCAGGGACACATGATTGTGCAATATGGGGATGGGTATATTTGTCGAAATATTTAATTTGCTGTGATTTACGTAGACGTTTTATGGAATTATGCGAACTTTATAGGCCATTAGATTGAAATGGGGAAGGTGGGGGGGTTGGTTTGAAGGCCACCAGTTTAGGCAATATGCAAGATGAAGTTGAAATTATCCTGTAAAGGATAACTAATTAAACATGACTTACCTTACATGATATCACAATATAAACCAAGAACCGTAAATAATTATTTGGATTTATAAATCTCTTTAAAAGTATCGTTTAGAAATATTTATTTTATAGAAATTAGACTTAGGGGAAAATTATTGTTTTATAAACCATAATGGCGTTTCTTTTGTTTCCTGTACGTTTTCTTTTGCAGCAAGCGTTTCTTTGGTTTCGATGAAGTAGAAATTCTGGTCGAATCGGTTTATTTCCTTGGTTTAATTGTGAAATTGGTAAAATATTGCTTCGTGCCCTTATTATGGGGAACTTTGGCACTGAAAACGAGATTTACGAAGTATTTTTAAGACTCTTCCTTATGGCTTTTACAGTTTTTTGGCAATGACAAAATGTTTCAAAATAAGGTTAGCTATTTAGTTCAATATTTAGAACTATGAACTATTACAAAATGAAACCTACAAAAACGGGGTATATCTCTATGTATCTAAATCTTGATTTTATCATATGACCATAATGGCATTCCTTTTGTTTCCTGCATGTATTTATTTCAATCCGTGAAAAAAATCTAGAGGTTGAAATTTTTCTTTAATTTATTTAATTTCTTGGCTATTGGTTTAATGGTGAAATTTTTAAAATATGGCTACTGGTTGTCATTGTGGGGAAGTTTGGCGTTGAATTCATATACATGCTCATGCTTTTACGCGGCTTTTTAAAGCATTCTTTCATGGCTTCTACAATCTACAATTATTTGAAAAACTTTTTGAAAATAAGATTAGCGATTTGATTCAATATTAGCAACCATGAAACACCAAATAAAATTCTAAAAATAACAGTAATTATTTTTGTAACTTAATTTGGATTTTTCCAAAGACACAAATCGTTCTGCCTTTATTTTCTGCATGTATTTATATCAATTTCTGAATAAGTGTGGAAAAATTGGGGCATCAAATTGAAATAAATGGTTCTATTTTTTGTAGGTCGCAAGGGAAAGCTGCTGATGTAAACTTGATCACTACTGATGACATATCAGCTTTTATAATTCCACCTCCACCCTCTTCTGGGAATAATGACTCAGGACTAGAAGTCCTTCGACGACTCTATGAAGCTAAAGAAGGAATTTTCCAGGTAAGAACAGTATTTGTTAGCATTTACTTAGAGCGACACGTTTTATATAAACATTAATCCGTTTTGAGAAGAAGAAGTGGATTCAAAGACAGGCGGATTTTCTAATCCAAATGTATTGATAGAATCACGTAAAAAGCAAATGAATGAATGAATGAATTAGGCTAGTTCCTTCAAGATAGTGGATAGGAAAAAAACATAAGGAAATTTCCAAATATTTTGACTGTTGACCGGAAATTTCATCCGTAATCTCAAGCAATAAAAAAATATCCTATGACTTGTGTGCTTTGGTTTTCAATCTACATTTATTGGTTGTTTGCGATATAGTATCTTTTGATACGTACTGAAGGAAGTCAGAGGTGGATCAAGAGAAAAATCTCGGGGGGGGGGGCAATGTGACAAGGGTGCCAATAATCAAAATCTTGGGGTGGGGTAATGTGACAAGGGGGCCAATACCTGACCGAATTGACAAATTTATTATAAAAAAAAGAGTGAAATACAGAAAAAACAAGGAATGAAGGTGCCAGAAAAAATCTTGGGGGAACAAGGGTCCCCTCCTGCCCCCTGAATCCGCCATGAAGGAAGTGGCCTTCAGATTACTATTCACGAGCTTTTAAGCCATGGAAAAGATATATGTTTAACCTGCACACATCACTGAGCATGCGTTAATTACTTTTCTTCATTTGGGTACAGAGAAAATTTAAAAACCTAAGACCTTCGGAAAATACTCATCAAATTAATAAATTAAACACAAAATCATGAGGCATGAGCACTTATTCCATAAAACGCGTGTGTCTTTAACCCATAAGAATCATGAAATGTGCGCTAATTATTCTGTTTCATTTGGGCCCAGAAAAAAGTTCTGGACCCAAAATGCTTTACTTAAAGGTTTCACTAAAAACTGTAAAATTCTCAGCTTAAAAGTCTGAAAATGACCACCAATACTCTGCAGCCATTTTGGAATAGTTGGTGTAGAGCCGAGTGATCAACCTATTGTATGAGTAGGCTAGAAGATAAATACGTTTGTAAATATATTTTGATATGCTTTGCTTATACGGCAAACAAAGTTTTACTGCCTCCTAAAACAGCAAATATTAAGTTTATACGGTCAAGATAAGAAAAAAACGTATCTACGTACAGTAGTGTCCATTGAGTGTGGAGGAGCATGTGCCCCTAAATATTTTCTCCTCTCCCCCAGCTCATTTTCAAAAATACCCTTTATGGTGGTATTTTCATTGAAAATATCTTTTCCGTATTTTTGTTGGAAATAGGGAAAGAAACAACAAATTATTGCCCCCCCCCCCTCTAGATTTGAAAAATACTGTTTCCCCTCTCTACCCAAGTGACATGCTCTCTGTTATTTATTTGCTATAATGGTTATGTTATAGTGTGCAAATAATACTTATTACACAATAGTAATAAACATAATTATTTATTTGGTCCACCTAGAAATATTCTATTAGGTCATTTTATTGCTTTAGATCTATTATTTTTTTACATATTTTATTCAATTATCTTCTAAGCCTATTCAGTTACATTTATATTATATAGGCCAATTTTTACTTTAAATTTACTTCTCACTTTTAAAATTAATTAAAAACATTTGTGGTACAATATTTGATTTATGTAGAGTCAATTTCAAATAATTTTAGCTTTTGATAACTATTATTAAGCATATCGTTTTATATACTGGATATAGTGAAGACTCTGGTTAATTTCCAAATTTCAACTTTTCAACAATTTGCTCTGTTCTCTTTCCAAATCTTCTTTATATTTTTTTAACTAATTGTGATAAGAGCCAATTAAGTCGAATAAAACGGAATTGACGTACATATAAAGTATTTGCATACGTGCTTGTGAATGATCTCGCAATTCACTTCTTTATTTGTGACCTTGCCCCTTAAATTTTAGGTGATCAGAGGCGACGGATATATAACAGAAGAAGAGCAAGATTGCGGTGTTGCTGAACTTCGTATCGGCTCTGAAAGAGTGGAATGGAATCCCGAAAACAGAAACTCTCAAAAACAGTGTAATTTCCCAAAGAATCTCAGCCAATCGACAATGCAGAAGCAAGACTCGACACAGAGTCTTAACTCTAATAGTTCGGCCTCTTCTGGCTATGCGTCTCTAAGACCGTCACCGCAGAACCGTGAACCCCCAAACTTACCATCAAAAAACATCTACCTCTCCCACCAAAAGTTTGAGACATTCTAGTCTTCCTATTGACGTAAATGATATACCACCACCACCACCTCCTCGCGCTCCAATTGGCCTAGCAAAAGGTGCTTCAAATAGGGTAGGAAGATACTCAGCACCCAACATTCGATCAAACTCACTGACTCGTTCCAGCTCACAAGGCGATCTCATCGACACTATTGCTCCTCTGAAAAATTCTAAAAAACCTACAAGCACCTTGCCGCATAGAAGCCAATCCTCAGAACCTGCAATAAGGGTTGTTGTTCCTGGAGAACCTTTCCCAAGGCCTTTATCTCCTTCGCCTTCTAAATCAAGTGTAACATCGTCTAGTGGAGATTCGCTTGGATCAAATGTGAGTGTCGCAACTGTTAAAGAAGTCTTTATTGGCAATCACGAGACATATAGAGAGGAAAAAGAAGAAAGTCCTCCACTTCCTCCCAGAACCTCACCAAAAAAGGAAATGGCAAGGCCACCCCTGCCGAGTAATATGTTCAAGGTGTGTATTCTATTAGAACTACTAGAAGGAGATTTTTATTTTGTATATTTATTTATATATATATATATATATATATATATATATATATATATATATATATATATATATATATATATATATATATATATATATATATATATATATATATTATATATATTATATATATATATATATATATATATATATATATATATATATATATATATATATATATATATTATATATATATATCATATATATATATATATATATATATATATATATATATATATATATATATATATATATCTATATATATATATATATATATATATATATATATATATATATATATATATATATATATTATATATATATATATATATATATATATATATATATATATATATATATATATATATATATATATTACCATATCTTATATATATATAATTGTATATATAGATTGTAAACTTAGAATTGTAACGTTCGAGATATAGGGTCTCGAAGCTGAGGAGATGAAATCAAACCCCTTACTTTCGGTTTTAATTTGCAATACAGAGATAAGATGCGTTTGCAATAAGAATAAGGACAACTTTCAGCTGACAACTCAGAACAATAAATCAGCTTTAGAGGAACTTAACGCATTCCCGGAGTTAATCTTTGGCATTCTAAGTCAATTTTAAGGGGTTGTGGGCAATTTTTTATTGAGGAATTTCTTTGGGGGAGGGAGGTCAAATTTGAAAAAAATGCAGCTATAATAAAAAAATCCAAATATTTGAGATTACAGGACAAATCATAAACAATCTTGAAGTCTCAGTGGGGATGAGAGCAAGTGCCATAAGGCTATCCCCTTCTTGTGCAGTTGATCAGATGCTTCCCCGGAGTGTTTGAATTTCTTTGGGGGAAATTTAGAGTGTTATCCCCTGGAATCTCTTTGAGGGAGGGGGGTCAAATTTGAGAAAAATGCAGCAATAACAAAATTTATCAAAAACATTTGAGATTAGAGGACGAATCATAATCAATTTGAAGTCTCAATGGGGATGAGAGCAAGTGCTGGAAGGCTATCTCCTTCTTACATGGTTGATCAGATGCTTCCACAGAGTGTTGAGAGAAAGAAATATTAAAATGCTTAGCATCTGAATATTGAGGACTAAAATTTAATAACTTTAAAGCTTTAGTCTCCCTTATTCTCTGACAATGTCCTTACTACTGTCAGCCCATAAAAGTAACTCACGCTCCGTAAAATTATTAGTTTCAGTAATTATTTCTCAAGACTAGTAAATAATTTTAGAATTAGTTTACAATTCTGAAGGTTTTCTGCGGACACCTTAGAAGACTAAAGCATAATAGTGCCTTGGGGTTTTTTCTCATTTTTACTACGAAAAAGACACGAGACGTTTTAAAATAGCTATACTTTGCAAATATAATAAATCGTCTGGGTTCTGTTCGATATTGTTCACTTCCCCTCCCCCTCTAATTTAGTTATTTAATTTTATTGCCTCTCTTCTTTTCTGCAAAATATTTTAAATCTCGTTTCACCGCAGTGCTCTTTTTTTCACGATAGCTTTTCTCGAACTAGATAGATTTTAAATTTTATGTACAAAAAAAGGTTGAAACTCTGTCGATAAAATAAATTTATTATGACATTTGAATATTAAACAAAAGAATATTTAGCCTAAAAAATGTTCAAGAAATAGACTATAAGCCCAAACAATTCCTGATATTCTAATGAGTGTAATTATTTTTAGGACAGCTAAAAAACAAATTTTGAAAACAGCTATTGAAAATACTGATTTTTTGGAATAAAAAGGGTTTGTGATATTATAAAATTGTAATATGACACTTCTTGTCAACATGAGATTTAAATTTTACCCCTTGTATCAATTTTATCAAATGCAATTGAAGTACTTTAAGGCACCTTATGACCATTTAATAGAACTAATGACCATTTTTGACCAAACGCCAATGACCTGCTGTAGTCGCAGGAGTTCCTATTCATTTTACCAGGGGGGATTGGGGCCCAACATTCTATTTTAGTCTAGTATCCGGGTCATTTTTGGACTTTTTTACGAACTTTGTTTCTATGTTGTTGTTTTTTTTATACTTTTATTTGAAGTAATTACAGTTCATTCTACTACTGCTGCTACTGCTACAGACAGCTCAACGCAATTCGAGCCGCCTTAGGTCGAATCGGTTGTACACAGTTCTGCTTGACACACACTGTTGGTGACAGATTAGCTCTTTACTCCCTACCAATAAAAAGTCCCATTTTTTTAATTCCTGTCCTATAGCCTTTGCCGATCCGATTTTGGCCCCCCTTCATTTGGCAAACAAACCCATTATTTTAAGATCCTTTCTACCCTGTAATTTTGATAAACCCCGTCATTTTGAAGATAATTTTAACTTTATGGTTTTAACAAATCCCATTATTTTGAAAATCATTTTGACCCCATCATTTTGAAGATCATTTTGACCCATCATTTTGAAGACCATTTTGATCCAATCATTTTCAAAACCTCATCATTTTTAAGATCATTTTGACTCAATCATTTTCAAAACCCCATCATTTTGAAGATCATTTTGACCCTATTATTTTGAAAATCATTTTGACCCCATCATTTTGAAGATCATTTTGACTCCATCATTTTCGAAACCCAATAATTTTGAAGATCATTTAGACTCCATCGTTTTCAAAACCCATTATGTTGAAGATCATTTTGACCCCATCATCTTCAAAACCCATCATTTTGAAGATCATTTTGACCCTATTATTTTAAAAATCATTTTGACCCATCATTTTGAAGATCATTTTTAACCCTAATATTTTGAAAATCATTTTGACCCTATCTTCTGGACACTTCTCAGATTGGTTAGTTTAATTAGGGGAGCTAATTAGGGTGGGGGACATGTAATTTATTTCATAATTTGAATAAGAAGTTTCCAGAAATTTGGGAAAATATAAATTTCTGTCGGAGCACGGGTTCCGAGATCCTCATCTACGTACGTCTCTACCAAGGGAGTATAGTCGAGTAACGTAGACTCGTATATTGGGTGGGATGTTCAATGTGGGTACCGGACCCACATTGAAGTGCTAAAACTTCTCGTCTATTCAGTTTTTATTTGGGTCATATTCACCTGTATGACTAGCATACATTGGCCATAACTTTCTTACTAAATTCGAGCCCCTTAAAAATTGACTTTATCCCAGTTTAGCGGCACGTTGAAGATTAATTCTTACAAACTAGCTGTGTTGGCCCCACGTGGCTTGGTGCTGTGGTGAGTTGTTAGGAGTAGTAGTAGTAAACCCTTGCTTTCTCCTCTTTTCACTAACTTTGCACAAAATCTGAGGAGGCTCTTTCATGCCATCCTGAAATTCCTCCCATGGAGTTAGAAACTAACTTGGCTTATGTTAGTCTAAAGCCAGATCGCTTAGAGGCTTGGTAGTTGAACAAAATCGAAACTTTGTCGCTGGCTCCTCCAATTTTGGTATGAGGGAGCTATTTGGTATGGGGTCAAAAATCATTTTGACTCCATCATTTTGAAGATAATTTTGACTCCATCATTTTCAAAACCCCATCATTTGAAGATTATTTTGACCCTATTATTTTGAGAATCATTTTTGACCCCATTATTTTGAAGATCATTTTGACTCCATCATTTTCAAAACCCCATCATTTTGAAGATCATTTTGACCCCATCATTTTCAAACACCCATCATTTTAAAGATCATTTTGACCCCATTATTTTGAAAATAATTTTGACCCCATCATTTTGGAGACCATTTTAACCCCATCATTTTCGATGTTTCATCATTTTGAAGATCATTTTGACCCCGTCATTTTGAAAAACCCATACGTTTTCAAGATCATTTGAAGAATTTTGACAAACAACTTTCATCTATAAAATTTGGATTAATCCTTCTTTCATAATAGCGCTAGAAATTTGGATTGAACCACGTTGCTTCTACAGCTTATTGCTTGATGTACAGTAATTCAAGCGAGTACTTTATTGTTTTAAACAAAAAAATCTCCAAAATAAAATCTCGAAAAATCATTCATGAGGCACAAAATGACATAAATTCTTGCTAAAGGAAGACATAAGTAGGTAACCATAATGCAGCAAGTTGGTAATTTCTAAAAAGAATGGCCCCAAAAGTTTTGATCTTGTCATAAGTTTTCATCTTTACATCTACATTGATTACCAATTTACTTCATCATCTTAGTTTAAAATAGCTAAAAAGTACTTATGATAACAGCTCTCCTCTGACACAATAAATCCCAAAATAATGCTTAAATACTCCAAGTTTACTATTTTGTAGCTATATAAGGAGTGTAGTGTAGACAAAACTCTAGCCGCTATTTTTGCAATGTATTTTTTGGAACTTAAGCGGTTCTTGCTGGGGCCAGGTTTTCTGTACCCTGGTCAATGGTCTTTGGGATCTAGATTTGAGGTAGCAGTTTGCTAGTTTCTTATCTCAAAGGAACCAAATGTCGAGATAGAATATTACTAATTCGGTTACCCTAGGCAGTTCCCAAAATATGATAAATGGCTTGAAAAGATCTATCTGTATATGAGAAGCTCCCTTTGCTCCTTGCTAACTCTATTAACTGAATAATTTTTCAGATCCAACTAGTATTTTAAAGTAGTTTCAAGGAGCAGGTCCAAGTGTTATAGATAATAGGCAGTTAGTTTGACACTTTCTGCCTTTTTTTGTGGATTTTCAGATCATTGCATTGGCTGGGTTAGATCACTAGCAAGTTAGAATTGAATTGGCTGAGGAAAGAAGGGTTGAAGACCCAAATGGAAAATTCTGATTAGGGAAAACAGGATAATGATTTTGAACTTAATGAAAGCATACAATTTGACAGTGAGAAAAGTTTAAAAAGTACTAGTTGAACATAGGCCTGTATTTATTTATTCAGAAGAGTAAAGAAATGGCAAGAAAAGGGAACATACCAAGTTCACCTGATAATTTCTAGATTTTTATAAGATGAGAGGTAAGGTGGCACGTAGGGAAAAAAAATAGTAGGGGCACTGGTCTAACGTTTTTTTTTATAAGGAATGCAAGGAAAAGAAGAAAGAAGTTTTAGAATCTTTTAAATTTCTTAAAGCGAGTAGCACAGTCAGCCTTGAAGCAAAAATTGCAGATTTTTAAGGGAATTCGAAGGGAATATAAAAGGCTACTTAAGTGGAAGAAGACGCTTTTAGAGGAGGAAGAGAGCCAAAAATCACGGGGAAAATTTAGCGTCTTTGATGCAACGGTGTTATGGAAATTAAGCAGAAAATCAACGGAAACAGGACGTGGGCTGATACACTCCCTCACACCAAAACTTGGTCAGAATATGTAGAAAAAAATGAAAAAGATATGAAACAAAGGGGCAAAAAGGAATCTGATGAGATGACCAATAGTTTAGAAGACACATCCAATATGGAATTGGATGCAGAGGATGCTAAACTACTGCAGCAGGTTGGACGATGAGAAATGCGGAAATCTTTGAATACCATCACTGGGAACTCAGAACGGGTATCGACGGCTTACGGACTAAGTTGTTCAAATAGTCAAGAGCATGGATATTGCCAGTGCTTCTATCGATATCCTGCAAAATCCAAGATATACTCTCTGCCGAAAAATTGCCATATATCAATTGCGATCCCACTATTTAAGAAAAAAGATAGAAACTCATCACAAAAACTACAACAGGGTAAATCTAGGTTTTTTGGAATACGTTTTTATAGGACGGCTAAATAGCTGCAACTAAAATACAGGTTGATTGAACGCTAGGCTTGGCTTTGGGAAAGTTATAGTAGGATAAACCAAATATATTTCTTATAGGTTTTAGTTAGTGAGTATACGAGGCATAGGGAAAATAGGCTATATAGTGTTGAATGGGGCTGTAGTGAAATTAGAATATGCAGTGTGGATAGTAAAATTATTAAAGGAAAGTGCCTGAGGTGGTTTTACGTTGTAGTAAAAGTAGGCATTTCTTACTCTAGACCAATTTCAAGTAAGGCGGGACTTAACAGGGATGCGCTCTGTAACTGCTTTGTATTCTCTTTTTGTTAACGATACAGAAGGTTTTTTAGAAAAAAATACAGAGGTTAGAATTAAAATCAAAGCAATTTAAAATTACTCTTGTTTCTTTAGCTGTTTCATATTACTTCACTATTTTAATTATTCCTATTTTTGCTTACAGTCTTAAATCTAAAAAAAAATATTTTTTTTCAGGAGTCCAGGCAAGATGGGTCTATTGACAGTGACTTAGAAGAGCCGATTAGTCCAAAGCCGGTACTTCCAATGCGAATAAAAAAGCCGTTAACCGTCTTTAGTGCACCCAACAGTCCTCAACGCATACCCATTTTTCATTCTAATACTCTCAGACCAGAAAAAAGATCTCCTTCCTTTTCCTTTTCGACTAGTCACCGGGTAAGCACTCTTAAGAAGCCTAGCTCACTTCAAATGAACTCTGCTCCTTTAGCCCAGCCCGAGCCCTCAATAACTCCAATTGATGACTATAAGACGCTGAGAGCCTTAAAACCAGGAAGGGCTAATAACGAATCAGTCAGCAGTAAGCCACCACCAAAAGCTGATGACACACTTTCAGTGGATTCTGGTAGTTATGACCAGGATTCCCTTGATGTTAGTGATATTGATTTTGAGTCTCTATTTTCTCAAGCAGAAGACAGAATTAACAGAGCAGTGTTAGAACTAGGCTCTAAGCGTAGGCTAATTTTAATCCAGCCTTCTGCTGAAAGTGAGAAGAATTTCCATACTAGTCGTGAAAAACTGTTGAATGATTCCCGACAATTTGTTACTGCATCTAAATTATTTGTCAAAAGTGCAACTGAAAGTGCCGGGGCAATGGCTCTTTGTCTGAATCAGTGTTTAAGTATCATGGACAAAATGAGAATGTCAGCTGTTGAACTGGCTTCCGCTCCTGGGCCGTTACAATTAAGTGGAGCTGAATTGTGTAATAAAGTAAAAGATGTGGCCCAGGCATTTCTAATGACTATAAATGTGGCAAAAGAAATGAATGGAAGAAGCCTGGGTGATCCTGTTGTAGGGAAACTTATGAATAAGGCTACATCACTTGCTGGAGTTCTGACAGTTCTGATGAGGGCTCTTCGACCAAACAGTTGAGAGCCTAATACGCCACAGAGCACGGATTTGCACGGCTGTGGTAAAATCATAGGCGTTATGTTAAACGATTAATATCAATTTTTTACACAAAGGCTGATCAATATGTTAGAGGTATTTTGTCTATAATTAAAAAAAAATTCATGAGGGGGGGGGGGGGTTGATTTAGTCAATTAAAGTAGAACCAAAGCATTTCAGATATCATAAGATTAATTGTCAAAAAAAAAATTATTAGCGGGAAAGGGTTGTATAGTGGATTTTTGAAGAGGCAGAATATTCTAAATATTTGAAAACCAAATAGGATTTAGGAAATGAAGTGGATCATCCTAAGAGTATGCTAAGTTTAAGAACATACACTAAGATCTGTAGTTTGATAAAAAGTCATATAACATCTTCTGAATTTCAGACGTCAAGTTGCAATATAATATCAATTCTATTCCATGTATACAAACCGTTGTTGTTACTATGTCTATTTTAAGTTTTGTATTTGTGCGTATGTAATAAATTTTAAGATCAGTTCCTCAGTTGTGCCTTCTTTTTTTTTATCAAATAATTCTGACCTTCCGTGGGAAAATTATTGGTAGAATTAGATATAAGACCTAGAAATAGCAATTGCCGGGGTTTGAGTTTATAGTTTATTCTGATTAGCCGAAATTGGAAAAATATTTTGTGAAACCTGATTAAAAGTTTCAAAGCAGTGCTTATAAGCATACACTTCGATTACATTTATTACAGGATTCTATGTTTTAAAGTTTTTAAAAAGAGGAAAGAAATTCATCTTGTTTTTGCATAAAAATCAAAATATGTATGAACATTCTTGGAAAAACTCTTTGTTCTGGTAAAATAGGATTAGAAATTTTTATAGCCCACTGTTGATTTTGAATTGAAGTTGTCAAGTATTTTGAGGTAGGGCATCAAGACATAGCTAATTGTAGAAAGAAAAAGCCAAGACTGATAGTCCAAGTAATTGAGAGCCAAATGAGAGACAATTTTAACGGATTTTTTTTTTAACTGAACAAGTTATGATAGCTTAACAAAGAGTTTTGAGGTAATTTTCTGTGCAAAAGTCAAAATTTAACTGTATTTTTTTAGTGCTCATAAAACTTCAGATAACGATAAACCTTAACTATGCTCAGCAAATAAGTATTTAAGTGCCAAGGATATAAAAAAAAACATTTGGCATTTTTTCAGGCTTTGTAATCGTTTTTCTGACAGGAACTAATATTAGACATTTATTATTGCATTGATTTTACCAACATCACAAATAAGATCAATTATTCTTATTATTTCATTGAAAACTATAAAATCTCGCCAAACACTAGATGGTGTTGATAGATCTTTGTTGACACTAACGCCAGTTTCCATTCTTGTAAGTTACCCATAATATTTAGGAAATAACAAATATTCATTAGTGTTGCCATTTTGAAATATGAAAAAACAATTAAACCAGTTAATTAAATATAATAACGCCTTTCGTGTGTAAAAATTCAATTGGCAATTAACGTTTTGTTGACTCCCAAAGATATTTGGCTTCCTAAAGAAAGTTATCCTTTTTAAGCTGTTCAGTGCCACATCGTTAAGGCTTAACTCTAGTTAAAAATTATGAAACTTGTGAGTAGTAGCACATTTACATCAGCTTTGTCATGTTGAACTATGAAAATAAGTAAGCAAAACTAATAAGTTAAAATTAGCAACGCTTTTCGTCTGTAAAAATTCAAATGGTAATTAACGTTTTGTTGCTTCTCAATGAGATTTGGCTTTCTTAAGATAGCTATCCTTCTTAAGCTGTTCAGTGCCACTTCTTTTACGCTAAATTTTACGTTTAATTTACAAATTGTGAAATTTATGGGTAGTAACACATATTCATCAGTGTTCCTGCGTTGAACTATGAAAATAAGTAAGCAAAAACTAATGAGTTAAATTTAACATTGTTTTTCGTCAATAAAAATTCCAATGGTAATTAACGTTCTGTTGATTCTCAAAGACAATTGGCTTCATAAATAAAGCTATCCTTTTTAAGCTGTTCAGAGCCACTTCGTTTAGGCTTAACTCTAGATTTAATTTAAAAATTATGAAACTTGTGGGTAGTACCACACTTTCATCAGCTTTGTCATGTTGAACTATGAAAATAAGTAAGCAAACTAATTAGTGTAAGGAGGCCTTATTTTGTGTAAATTCCGTAACTCAATTTTATTAAAGCTTGGAATTCCCTTTCGCTTTATAGATCAGAAATATAACGACAATTTCAAATTAGCTTGAATTTGAAAATAACTTCTCTTTGCATAACTAGTCATAAATCTTGTAGTGACACTCTTTGTCCAAGATTTAAACGAACTTTGAACCCGTGATATGTTAAGACCTAATTTAGACCAGTTTTGCAAGTCCTTGAAAGACTGGAAAAGAAACTACTTTTAACAAAAAGTGGTTGATTGGCTAGGAGGGAGGGAAGGTCGCTAAACGGATCAAGTAGCAAAAAGAATATAACTGACGGATGAGAGACAAATCGGGGTATTTTTGCCTCGGAAACACGGGAGTCTTTTTGGAGCAAACAGAATGTAAGTGTTTTACTTTGTAATTACGATAAGCTACCACTGTCTGTCTGAATTGTCCTTGAGGATAAAAGTTTGAAGATAAAAGTTAAAATAAGAAGAAAACCTCTAAAGCTTTCTGTCACTCGGAAATAACTTTAATACGTATATAAGAGAAATTAAAGTATTTCCATCTAGACAAGGCTTGAGCCATTTGGACAAAACAGTATTTTTAAGGTTAGAATAAGCCAAATTAAATTTCTTCCCAAAAATTTAAGCTTTGAATAACTGAGGGTTTAAAGAGGAAAGGAAACCTTAACCAAGAAGAGAAGGCTAGGAGAGCCATTTGTGCTTCCCCTTGTCAGCCTAGAGTCCCTTGAGGCTTAGCTTGACTTTATAAAGACCTTATATCCAAAAATTGGAATTATCGGACAATAACATTAATTAACATCCCCCCCCCCCCTTTGTGCAATCTTCAGACGTTTATACGAAGAGGAACACCGTTCCCTTTTTAATCATTTTTTTCATTTTGTTAACCCCGTACTGCATGTTTATACAAAGGTGACCTTAATGTTTATACAGGTAGGTTAGGGGAAGAGGGAACAATATTATAAGCGTAAGAATTTCCAAACCTTTATGTCCAGATATTTTCAATTTTAGCTTTCCCTGCTAAAGTTAAAGCTTAATAAAGGTCCAAACAGTACACAGCCCTTTCAAGAAATAATAAGAGAATCTCTTGGTTTGGGTTAATGAAATTTGAATTAAAAGCAAGTACGGTTATTCTTAGCTTAGCTCAAAAATAGCTTGACCTAAAGGATTTTAATAACCCGGAACTCAAGCCTTGACTAGCTGTTCAAGTGTAACCCTTTTAAGTAGAAACATTCGTTAGCTTAGGATTAACTTAATCTTTTTCTTTTCGGTAAACATTGGAGGATTGAACAGGTAGATCATTAGACCTTAGACCTAGAAGAGGTTTGGAAATATTCAACATAAACAGAATTAGAATATTTTTCTTTTATCTTCTTTTGTAAATAAAATCAGTTGTCACTGAATTCTGAGTACCGATTTCTTACCCAACGGCTCAGTTTGTATCACGCTACCAAATTTATTAGCCCTGTTAGTAGGGGCAACCTTACAACTGGTCGCAGCGGTACTCAAGTTCGGTGCAGCTTTCGTTTACGTGGGGGAGGATTAATTAAATTTATAAAATTTGGTAAAATTTAGTCCTGTTCCTCACAAGAAAGTGTGTGTTCAGTTTTCCAAACCTATCCAAGACAGAAAAGTTGGAAAAAGTGTTCATTAAAGAAAATTTTAACCTTAGAGGGAAGCTCAGACAGACTTTTATCTTTTATCTTCCTAAGATTCTTTCTTTCTTCTCCTTTACTTTCTCTTTGCTACAAGTTCTAGTGTCCGTATCATCTGTAGCTTGCTTAAATCCTTTTTAACACTAGTGTCATAGTTAAATCATCTTCAAAAGAGTAAGCATACTATTAGCCTTGAGGGTTAATTTAAATCGAGACATTGAGCTAATTCTTATGCAAATTATAAACTAACTCATTTTAGTAGTTTGAAACAATTTAAAAGTTCAAAACGTTTCCCACATTAAGACTTTATAAGGATAGAACAATCATGATTTCAAATGAAAACAAAATCAAAGATTTAGAAATTGCACTACAAGACGCGCAGTCTAGAATAAACGCTCTAGAGGGGCAATATAGAGATGCCACAGTCACAAGTAGGCTTCAAAGCCTATTTGGGGAGCAAGCGCCTCCCATCCCATTACTGACATACCCAAATGAAATCCATTCATGGATTTCCACCCTTAAACAAATACAAAGGAGTTTAGAAAAAAATGATATTGCTATGATAAATCAAGCTATCTGTTATACAAGAGTAGAGATACAAAGATTCGCAACAAGTTTAGATATTCCCAAAATAAGAGATTTAGACCATTTAGAAAAACTTTTAAAAGAAGCCTTTTTACATGAAAAACCAGCCGCACAACAACTACAAGAACTACTTTCCGAGAAACAAAGACCCTCTGAGTTGGTACACCAATTTTACTCCCGAATTAGTAGAAAGGCTCTAGAGTATGCAGAAACTGCTCCTTGTATAAGGGCAGATGGCATAACTATTAGTATTTTCAAAAGTGGTATGCTCCCTTCAATTGGAAGGAAAGTTCATGAACAAACTAAAACAACAGACGACAAAGATGAATTATTAGCGCTGGCAAAGAGATTTGAATCGATTGATTTAATGTATAGGGACTTCTCAGACATGTCTTTGGGAGCAACAGTGGTTGACTTAGGAGACAAGACCTCCCCTGGAGAACAAGGAGATAACTCCAGAGTAGAATTGCAAAACATAGGAAATTATAAAAATAACCCAAAAAAATGTTTGAACTGTGGAAAGAAAGATATGTCAGGACCAACTAGGGATAATTATTCCAGGTATGAATTTAGTAAAAGAAAAAATGCTCGCATAAAATGCTGGACTTGCGGGGGTCCACATGGACATTCAGAATGTGAAAAACCTCCAACCTGTATCCGCTGTGGTGAAACAGGACACAAAGCAAGATATTGTTTAGCCCCAGCACCTATAAACCAACCCCAAGAAAATTTTTAAGGCAATTTTTGCCGAAAACATTGCGGCCTCCAAGCGATGGTTAGGGAACCACCGGAAGGCACAGGCACAGATTCCGTAGTTTTGTAGATATAGGTTAACCGTTAGGAGTAGACCTAGAGTGACTAGAAGTCACGGACAAGTCATGGCAGCGAGTCTTGTACTTCAGAGGGAGGTTGAGAGGACACCTCTCAAGGATACAAAAATGGGTTGCTTCCACCTCTTAAGGATGCAAGAAAGGGTTGCGTCTACCTCTTAAGGAAGCAAAAAGGTTTGCATCCATAGGGATTCGAAAAAGGGTTGTATCCCAACGCACAAAGGCTGCATATGCATATACTCACAGAGTATTCATGATCATGAACCTGGTTTAGAGTCTCCCAGGCTAAAAGTTGAGACAAAGAAAGCTAGCACAGTGCTGAAATGGCTTCTAAAGTAAACAGGATACCGAAATATTTCCAAAATTTGACATTTTGGGTAGAGCTCAGAACCAAAAATTTCGAATTTAGGAAAGAAAGGAAATCCCATTTCTTAGGAAAAGGTTCGGAAATCTCCGTTTGGTTCCCGTGAATGGCTTATTGTATACACTGGATGATTCTGACAAGAAAAAAAAGACGTCAATTTAAGATCATTTTATCAAAAAAAAACTAGTTAATGGAGTCATCCGTTTCCTGCATTCAAGTCCTTTTTTTGGGGGGCCAAGTTGTGAGATGTCAAAACCTTAAATAAATTCAGACAATATGGTGTCTTTGTATATATGTATCGCCAGGTTGAAGAGGCATTAAGAATTATGAACTCTGTTTGAGAAGAGTTAAAGTTAGCGTTAGTTACCCCACTCTTTAGGGATAATATTTTCCCTTATGACCTCTTTCACATTCGGTCAAGTGATACCACAGGAAAATTGCAACTTAGCCCAAATGGTGACAAATGCACATTGGTAAAAATATAGTAGTAGCACCATCCAAGAAAAATAGATGAGAGTAAACGCATTGCCCATAAGATTTAGAGTATTGTTGAAAATAAAAAGCACTTCCGATAGGATTTAAAATATCCGTCAAATAAAGGATAAAAATTATAAGAATTATGTAAGAGACTCTTTATAATTCAGCCACACACTAAATTAAACTAGTAGTGTCTTCAACAACGAAGATGAGTTCAGAAAATTCGAAAGGTTCGAAATTTTCATAACTCGTAATTTAAAAAAAAAAAAATATATAAAGAACGGGTACAGATTTTTTTTTCATCGTAGAATGTATTTGTCTTTGATTTTTCAAGTCTTCCATTGTTACTAGACCTTTTGGCACCTTTAAATACTCTTTCGAGTATTCAATTATAATTTGAAAAAAAAATTGTGAATAAAGTTTGAAAGGCCCAAATAAGAAAATAGCATTCAGCTATTTGTAGAGGTCAATTAATATCTTCTTTTATTAAAGCTGTGCTCAATTTTAAACTTAAAGCAATCAAAGAGTCGATTTATCTGTGCTTAGCAACACAAGAGCAGGGGTTTGATTTCGAATGCCGCGAAACAACAAACAAAAACAACCCGTAGATTAAAAATATCTGCAGGAGCTCATAAGGATTCTGGCTCAGAACTTTGCATAAGTTCTACTACATTAGGAAGACGAAACTGAATATTTAACTTTTATTTACTTTTAGAATAGGTTTAGTTCAACCATTGGCCTGGATGAAGTGAGCCAAATGCGAATTTCCTTACAAGAAGAAAAGGAAAGATTTAACAACATATTGGACATCAACGTATAACATTTTTACACTCTTTATATATATAATAGGATTTCTTTCAGTAGGACTGATATTCAGAAAATTAAGAAATTTATATACAGGTTATAGAGACCAAAAGTCTCAGGGGTTCAATTTAGAAGTAGTATAAGGAGAAATTGAGTTACACTAGATCTTAGTAAATTTGTGTTTCCTTTTGCTTATTCCTTTAAAAAAAAAATTATACTAAGATTTTAAGTGGGCGAGATTGTAAGGAGGCCTTATTTTGTTTAAATTCCGTAACTCAATTTTATTAAAGCTTGGAATTCCCTTTCGCTTCCTAGATCAGTAATATAGCGACAATTTCAAATTAGCTTGAATTTGAAAATAACTTCTCTTTGCATAACTAGTCATAAATCTTGTAGTGACACTCTTTGTCCAAGATCCAAACGAACTTTGAACCCGTGATATGTTAAGACCTAATTTAGACCATTTTTGCAAGTCCCTGAGAGACTGGAAAAGAAACTACTTGTAACAAAAAGTGGTTGATTGGCTAGGAGGGAGGGAAGGTCGCCAAACGGATCAAGTAGCAAAAAGAATATAACTGATGGATGAGAGACAAATCGGGGTAGTTTTGCCTCGGAAACACGGAAGTCTTTTTGGAGCAAACAAAATGTAAGTGTTTTACTTTGTAATTACGATAAGCTACCACTGTCTGTCTGAATTCTCCTTGGGGATAAAAGTTTGAAGATAAAATTTAATATAAGAAGCAAACCTCTAAAGCTTTCTGTCACTGGGAAATAACTTTAATACGTATATAAGAGAAATTTATGTATTTCCACCTAGACAAGGCTAGAGCCATTTGGACAAAACAGCATTTTTAAGGTTAGAATAAGCCAAATTAAATTTCTTCCCAGAAATTTAAGCTTTGAATAGCTGAGGGTTTAAAGAGGAAAGGAAACCTTAACCGAGAAGAGAAAGCTAGGAGAGCCATTTGTGCCTCCCCTTGTCAGCCTAGAGTCCCTTGAGGCTTAGCTTGACTTTATAAGGACCTTATATCCAAAAGTTGGAATTATCGGACAATAACATTAATTAACACCCCCCCCCCCTTTTGTGCAATCTTCAGACGTTTATACGAAGAGGAACACCATTCCCTTTTTAATCATTCTTTCATTTCGTTAACCCCGTACTGCAGGTTTATACAAAGGTGACCTTAATGTTTATACAGGTAGGTTAGGGGAAGAGGGAACAATATTATAAGCGTAAGAATTTCCAAACCTTTATGTCCAGATATTTTCAATTAAGCTTTCCCTGCTAAAGTTAAAGCTTAATAAAGGTCCAAAAAATACACAGCCCTTTCAAGAAATAATAAGAGAATCTCTTGGTTTGGGTTAATTAAATTTGAATTAAAAGCAAGTACGGTTATTCTTAGCTTAGCTCAAAAATAGCTTGAACTAAAGGATTTTAATAACCCAGAACTCAAGCCTTGACTAGCTGTTCAAGTTTAAACCCTTTTAAGTAGAAACATTCGTTAGCTTAGGATTAACTTAATCTTTTTCTTTTCGGTAAACATTAGTGGATTGAACAAGTAGATCATTAGACCTTAGACCTAGAAGAGTGTTGGAAATATTCAACATAAACAGAATTAGAATATTTTTCTTTTATCTTCTTTTGTAAATAAAATCAGTTGTCACTGAATTCTGAGTACCGATTTCTTACCCAACGCCTCAGTTTGTATCACGCTACCGAATTTATTAGCCCTGTTAGTAGGGGCAACCTTACATTAGTTAAATTTAAAAGCGCTTTTCGTTTGTAAAAATTCAAATGGTAATTTACGTTCTGTTGCTTCTCAAAGACATTTAACTTTCTAAAGAAAGCTATCCTTCTTAAGCTGTTTAGTGCCACTTCTTTTTGGCTTAACTCTAGATTGAATTTAAAAATTATGAAACTTATGGGTTGTAGCACATTTTCATCATTTTTGTCATGTTGAACTATGAAAATAAGTAAGCAAAACTAATAAGTTAAATTTAACAACGCTTTTCGTCAATAGAAATCCAAATGGTAATTAACGTTCTGTAAATTCTCAAATACATTTGGCTTCCTAAAGAAAGCCATTTTTTTAAGCTGTTCTGTGCTACTTTGTTTAGGCTCAACTCTGGATTTAATTTTAAAATTATGAATATTGTGGGGATTAGCACATTTTAATCAGTGTTGTCATGTTCAACTATGAAAATAATGAAGCAAAACTAATTAATTAAATTTAACAGCGCTTTTCGTCTGTAAAAATTAAAATGGTAATTAACCTTCTGTTGATTCTCAGAGACATTTGGCTTTCTAAAGATAGCTATCCTTCTTAAGCTGTTCAGTGCCACTTCTTTTAGGCTTAATTTTACGTTTAATTTAAAAATTATGAAATTTGTGGGTACTAACACATATTCATCAGTGTTCCCAAGTTGAACTATAAAAATAAGTAAGCAAAACTAATAAGTTAAAATTAAAAACGCTTTTCGTCAATAAAAATTCAAATGGTAATTAACGTTATATTGATTCTCGAAGACATTCTGCTTCCTAAACAAAGCAATCCTTTTTAAGCTGTTCAATGCCACATCGTTTAGGCTTAACTCTAGATTTAATTTAAAAATTATGAAACTTTTGGGTAGTAGCACATTTTCATCAGTATTGTCATGTTGAATTATGAAAATAAGTAAGCGAAACTAATTAGTTAAATTTAACAGTGCTTTTCGTTTGTAAAAATTCAAATGGTAAATAACGTTCTGTTGATTCTCAAAGACATTTGGCTTCATAAATAAAGCTATCCTTTTTAAGCTGTTCAGAGCCACTTCGTTTAAGCCTGACTCTAGATTTAATTTAAAAATTATAAAACTTGTGGGTAGTAGCACATTTTCATCAGTGTTGTCATGTTGAACTATGAAAATAAGTAAGCAAAACTAATTAATGAAATTTAACAACACTTTTCGTCAATAGAAATCCAAATGGTAATTAACGTTCTGTTAATTCTCAAAGACATTTGGCTTCTTAAAGAAAGCCATTTTTTTAAGTTGTTCTGTGCCACTTTGTTTAGGCTCAACTCTAGATTTAATTTTAAAATTATGAAACTTATGGGTTGTAGCACATTTTCATCATTTTTGTCATGTTGAACTATGAAAATAAGTAAGCAAAACTAATTAGTTAAATTTAACAGTGCTTTTCGTCTGTAAAAATTAAAATGGTAATTAACGTTCTTTTGATTCTCATAGACATTTGGCTTTCTAAAGATAGCTATCCTTCTTAAGCTGTTCAGTGCCACTTCTTTTACGCTTAATTTTCCGTTTAATTTAAAAATTATGAAATTTGTGGGTACTAACACATATTCATCAGTGTTCCCAAGTTGAACTATAAAAATAAGTAAGCAAAACTAATAAGTTAAAATTAAAAACGCTTTTCGTCAATAAAAATTCAAATGGTAATTAACGTTATATTGATTCTCGAAGACATTCTGCTTCCTAAACAAAGCAATCCTTTTTAAGCTGTTCAGTGCCACATCGTTTAGGCTTAACTCTAGATTTAATTTAAAAATTATGAAACTTTTGAGTAGTAGCACATTTACATCAGCTTTGTCAGGTTGAATTATGAAAATAAGTAAGCGAAACTAATTAGTTAAATTTAACAGTGCTTTTCGTCTGTAAAAATTAAAATAGTAATTAACGTTCTGTTGATTCTCAAAGACATTTGGCTTCATAAATAAAGCTATCCTTTTTAAGCTGTTCAGAGCCACTTCGTTTAAGCCTGACTCTAGATTTAATTTAAAAATTATAGAACTTGTGGGTAGTAGCACATTTTCATCAGTGTTGTCATGTTGAACTATGAAAGTAAGTAAGCAAAACTAATTAGTTAAATTTAACAGCGCTTTTCGTCAATAGAAATCCAAATGACATCCTTCTTAAGCTGTTCAGCGCCACTTCTTTTAGGCTTAATTTTACGTTTAATTTAAAAATTGTGAAATTGGTGGGTAGCAACACATATTCATCAGTTTTTCCACGTTGAACTATAAAAATAAGTAAGGAAAACTAATAAGTTAAATTTAACAACGCTTTTCGTCAATAAAAATTCAAATGGTAATTAACGTTCTGTTGATTCTCAAAGACATTTGACTTCCTAAGGAAAGCTATCCTTTTTAAGCTGTTCTGTGCCACCTCGTTCAGGCGGAACTCTAGATTTAATTTAGAAATTATGAAACTTGTGGATAGTAGCACATTTTCATCAGTGTTGTCATGTTGAACTATGAAAGTAAGTAAGCAAAACTAATTAGTTAAATTTAACAGCGCTTTTCGTCTGTACAAATTCAAATGGTAATTAGCGTTCTGTTGATTCTCAAAGACATTTGGCTTTCTAAAGAAAGCTATCCTTCTTAAGCTGTTCAGTGCCACTTCTTTTAGGCTTAATTTTACGTTTAATTTAAAAATAATGAAATTTGTGGGTAGCAACACATATTCATCAGTGTTCCCACGTTGAGCTATGAAAATAATTAAGCAAAACTAATTAGATAAATTTAACAACACCTTTCTTCAATAAAATTCAAATGGTAATTAACGGTCTGTTGATTCTCAAAGACATTTGTCTTTCTAAAGAAAGATATCCTTCTTAAGCTGTTCAGCGCCACTTCTTTTAGGCTTAATTTTACGTTCAATTTAAAAATTAAGAAATTTTTAGGCAGCAAAATATATTCATCAGTGTTCCCACGTTGAACTATGAAAATAATTAAGCAAAACTAATTAGATAAATTTAACAGGCTTTTTCGTCAGTAGAAATTCAAATATTAATTAAACTTCCGCTGATTCGCAAAGACAATAAGACTTCCAAAAAAAGCTTTACTCCTTAAGTTGTTCGGTGCCACTTCTTTTAGGCTTAATGTCTGGTTATTTTTCGCCCACTTTGCTTTTTTTTTTATTTGGTGCCTTCTACCACAAAACTACATAACTACATAGATAGATAGATATATTTATTGCAATAAAAGCCGCTTTGGGCCATGACAAAAAAAAAAATGGAAAATCACACAAAATAATAGCACAGGATTATAACACTCATAGCAAAATATAGTATCCTACATAACAATAACAACGCAAAATTACAAAACAAAACAAAAACATAATAAAGCACACAATACCATTTAACTAACATATATAGATAGATGCTTTTATATTTATCAAGGGCATGGCTACAAAAAATAACAAACAAGAAAACAATTTACACACATACAACAATAATTTCAACACTCACCCCACCCCCTTTACAAAAATATATCTCTATGTGACATACCCAATTTTATATATTTTGCTATCATTCTTATTGTCCCATAATTTTTGATCCCATTAATGAAACCAACCACTCACTTGTCCCCACATTACCAAAAAATATTTCTTTCCTTAGATCCTGTAATTCGGGACAAAGGGTCATGAAGTGAAGCAGATCCTCACCATTTTCTCCAAACATAGGGCATGAGTAAGGACCGTCCATTACCCTTACCCTCCCCGAATATTTCCTCCTTTCTCCAAGTACTAGAAAAGTACCCCTCCCTGATATATACCACTTAATTTCTTCAGTATTTAAACCCGCTTTAAAATAAATATCATATCCCCAGAACACCTTCCGTTGCCGGTAATCACCGAGGGACGCCGAGGCTGCGACTTCACACTGCCATTTCTGAATTACCTGATCTTCCAGCACACCCTTTACTAATTTTGCTACATTTCCTACTTCCAGTCCTATCCCCTTCCCTTCATTCCAAACATCATCATATCAACATCATATCAAGGTCTTTTTTTAATTAGAAATTGAATACACGGTTCTCCTTAATGTTTGAAGATATATTCCCTCTCATTGGTACTTTAAGATTTAAAATATATAATTACAATTTGCGACCTGAAAGCAAAATTGTCCAAAGTTCTTTCAGAAAATTTTTTCAATATTCTTTTTCGAACGCTCTGCACTCTATTTTCTATAGTTGTATCAGGTTTATTTTTTTAGTCCATTGATAATAGTGAAAACAAATAACTAGGATATGACAATCAAACTCGCTGAATAGTTTTGCTCTCAGGAAAAGTGCTGATATGTTAATTAGGATAAAACTGGATTGCTAAGCAACAAGGGTTGTACATATTCCCCACAGGCCACATGAAGCCTTCAAAAGAGCAGAAAAAATTATTCTAATGGGCAGAAGATCTCTAAAAGTTTGGTTTGCTGTAATTTCACTCTCAGGTCGTGAATCGAAGTTCTTTGAAAGTTTTATTATAATTAATCACAAGTTTTTGCATATGGGTTACATATTTGTTTAATACCATTCCACCTGAAAAACGAATGATACAAAACTTTGCTAATCAGAACAAATCTGAATATTTTTTGGTTTGGCATCAAAATTAATACAAAGCCTGTTTTTGGAAAAAAATAACAAAATTCAACCGAAAACAAACTCTAGATAACAATTGTAAAAATTAAAATTGCTACTGATAAAAAAAGAAAAATTTACTTGAAATCAGCGTAAAAAAGTGTTTTTAAAAGCTCAATTTGCCTTCCAGGCCAATTTGCGCCTTCCGGATTTATCAAATATTACAATCTTTGGTATAAAAATGACTACTGATATGATTGACCGTGATAATTATCATTCTCTGTTTCTAGAATAAATTTAGTGATTCGCTTCACATATTATATTTTTTTTCCAAGATCATCTGATTGAGAATTTAATGACCTTGTGCTAGTTGTAGCTGACTTGGCCGATCATAAGGCACTCAATTAGCCCAGGCATTTTTACAATCCCAGTTTGCATTCAATCAAAATTCAAATATTTTGTATTCTAATAACAAAATTCCAAAAGTGTAAAAATATTTGAATAAAAAAATATCAAATATAATAGCAATATATATGTATATGTATATATATATATATATATATATATATATATATATATATATATATATAATATATATATATAATATATATATATATATATATATATATATATATATATATATATATATTATATATATATATTATATATATATATATATATATATATATATATATATATATATATATATATATATATATAATATATATATATATATATATATATATATATA
The DNA here is from genome assembly GCA_027921565.1 of Artemia sinica. NCBI lineage: Eukaryota > Metazoa > Arthropoda > Branchiopoda > Anostraca > Artemiidae > Artemia > Artemia sinica. The sequence goes on from CM051270.1 coordinate 45,046,153, forward strand.
TCATATAAGATAAGATATTTATTTCAGAAAATGGCTATCACAAGCCCAGAAGGGCCGAATTCGCATTTCGGGGTCATATAATAAAAAAAGACATAAATAGCACAACAACTAAAAAACTGGCTAAACAATGCCAAAAACAACAATATCAGAAAGGCAAAGCCATTCATTAGTCTAACAAAAAGTGTCAAATGTAAGAAGGTTAAAAAGGCACAAATTAAAAAAAAAAAAAAAAAAAAAAAAAAAAAAATTGAGATAAAAATAATGTTAAAAAGGTTTAGAAGAGATTATATAAAAAGGGGAGGGAACGGAAGAGCCAAACGGACACCAGCATGGGTATCACCAGTAAAAAAAAAAAAAAAAAAAAAAAAAAAAAAAAAAAAAAAAAAAATTGAGATAAAAATAATGTTAAAAAGGTTTAGAAGAGATTATATAAAAAGGGGAGGGAACGGAAGAGCCAAACGGACACCAGCATGTATCACCAGTAAAAAAAAAAAAAAAAAAAAAAAAAAAAAAAAAAAAAAAAAAAAAAAAAAAAAAAAAAAAAAAACTAGTGGTTTATTTCATCAGTAATGAAGGGGACAAAGGTTTTTTCATATCTGGAGGTTAAACAACGGATGGGGGACAAGATAGGGATGGGTTCAGATACAGTACGTGGCAGGCGGTGTCTGGATGGGGAGTGTCTTATGGGGAAAATGTTTTCCGTGCGAGGGTTTATTATTGCATTTTTTGCAAAACGGAGGCACAGCGTTCCTCTCCTGTGCTCAAGAGTTTCCAGCTTGGCCTTTTTTAGAAGGAGTGAATATGGTACCAAAGTTTCTTTAAAAATTATTCTTAGGGCTCTTTTTTGAATAGATTCAATTTTATCTGATTCATCACGGGAGATGCCGGGATGCCATACTGGACAAGCATATTCAAGATGCGGGCGGACAAAGGAAGTATAAATCTTTAAAGAATGGGATGGGGGGATGTTAAATTTATTCAAGAGCTTAAGGAGAGACATGGACGTATTAGCTCTGCCGACAATATCTTTCACGTGGATATCCCACTTTAAATTAGAGGAAATTGTAACCCCAAGTAATTTAAAGGAAGACACAGAAATATCTGGGGGTATAGGGTCAAGGAAGGCGGGAATAGATTTCAAGAAATTTATCGTAATTATATTTGATTTAGTGGAATTTACTTTCATATTTAGGTTCTTAGCTTCACCCGAAATGTTGGATAGAATTTCCAGGGGGTCACTTTTGATATTCCTGTGACATACTTCGAGGATCGTCAAGTCTTCCACGTATTTCCACCTATGGGGGAAGTCCTTACCAATATCATTAATCATGACTAGAAATAAAAGTGGTCCCAGTAAGGTTCCTTGAGGAATTCCACAATATATAGGGAGGGGTTAGAGAAAATATTTTTGTATTTAACAACTTGGGATCTATTTGAAAGAAACGATATAACAATATTTACTAACAGAGGATCAAGTTTAAAGTTAACCAGGAGTGAACGAATTAGGGTGGTGTGGTCAACCAGGTCAAAAGCTTCTTGGAAATCAACTAAGACAAGGTTCAGCCAGACATTTGGTTTATCAAGGTTACTTACGATGGTATGCATTAAGTGCACAAGGTAATGGGTGGTGGAAGTTTTCTTTAAGTTACCAAACTGCCGGGTGTCAATACGCGGACAAATTTTATCCTTAAGCCAGTCACAGAGGAAACCTTCATAAAGTTTGGAAAAAACAGAAGTGAGCATAATGGGGCGAATGTTGGCGAAAGTCAGACTGGCGCATTTTTTAGGGACAGGTGTTATAAAACCTTGTTTCCAGCAACTTGGGAATTTGCCAAATTTTGTGATGTGGTTGAAAATATTTGATAAAGGCTCAGCAATTTTGTCCGAAAAGGCTTTAATTAAGTCAACTGGGATGTCCAAGGGACAAATACTTGATTTTCTAAGCTTAAGAATTTTATTTATAACATCAGAGGGAGAAATAAAGGGGAAGGAAGTATTGGGAGGAATAGTTGGACTTGAGCCAGTGAAAGGGGGGAGACTTTGCACGATGGAATCAAGGTACAAGTTCAGATCGTTGGCAGTCTTATTAGGGGGTTCAGGGAGATGAAAATCAATTTCAGAAGTACTTTTTCCGCATATTTCTTTAATTTTTCTGTACCATTGCTTGGGCTTGTTAGAATATAGATCTTTGACTTTATTATTATAGTAATTAGAAGCTGCTTTTCTTAATTTTTTCTTTAGGAACTTCCTTAGACTATTAGCCTCAGTAATGCGACCTGCTTTGAAAAAATTGATTTTTTTTTCTTATAAGTTTTTTAAAAGACTCAGTAACGTAAGGCTTATCTGTAGCCATCTCATCCTTTCCACGTGCCCTGGCCATCTCATCCTTTCTTTCATTATAGCCATAGAGAGCAGTATTGAACCACATTTTTCGTACAGCCTAATGTTTGAAATACGGTCAGTCAGCAGGGTACCCAGAACAGTCCTTAAGCAATTTCTCTGGAAAACATCTAGCAAATCTTCATCCACTTTTCGAAGCGCCCATGCTTCAGAGCCATATTTGACTACTCTCATCGCTGTAGCTTTTAATATTCTAATCTTGGTTTGCAGACTTATCTTCCTATTCTTTCAAACTTTTTTTAATTGTGAAAAAACACGCTGAGCCTTGGCTTTTCTACTTTTAACATCTTCACTGCTCCCACCATCTTTAGTAATAATACTACCAAGGTAAGTGAAGCTGCCCACTTGATCAATCTTTTCATTATCTTAAGTCATCTTTTCATCTTAACTTATTCCTAGCCTTAGTGTTTTAGTCTTCTTAACATTAATGTTTTTTTGCTCACCTTGTTAGCAAATTATTAAGCATTTTCTTCCTATGCAAGGACGTATTTGGGTTACGCTCAAACACTAAACTCTACCTTTGAGTAAAATTTCACATTAAGTGTCCCGGTGACTCAGATTTATCATATACAAATTGTCATGCTTCGTGGTATTAATGTTGAGGTTTAATTTGAACCCAAATTTCTGTTCTTAACTGTAAGGTGTAGGGCTTATTCTGTCTAAAAAGAATAGATACATGGAGATTTAATAATATGTTGCTGTTTGTGTTTTCGAATAGTTCGTGGTAACAAACTATAAGTAAGGAGCAACTCAGCTAAATAATAGCCGAAACTCTAAAAAACAGAATTTGATGTCAATAGATACATCAATAAAAACAACTTATTGTGCTGATTCCAAATATATAAAATTCATCAAGTTTAGTCGTACCCATCAAAAGTTACGAGCCTGAGAAAATTTGCCTCATTTTTTAAATAGGGGAGAAACACACCCTAAAATTTAAAGAATCTTACTGAAAATTACACCATCAGATTCAATATACCAAGGGTGCTTGTATAAAAAATGGTCCTAGAAGATTAGAGGGCAACTGGCCCTCTCTCACGCCTGGTTTTTCCTAAAATCTGTCTGATATTATTTTTTTTTGGAGACAGCCATTTTGTTGAGTATAGTCCACAAATCCAATGACGATGTCTTTAAGGGTAAAATGATTTACATAGCCCGTGGGGAGTGGCCTGAAAGTTATGAAATTTACCAATTGTTTACCCATAGTATTTGTTATTTGGAAGCATACAGACACTTTTTTTTTTTGGGGGGGGGGGGAGGGGCTGGATGGGTTGGGTTTCCATAGGAGAATTTTCTTGGAGAGGAAAATTTCAGGGGATAAATTTTCCAGAGAATTTTTATGCTGGGGAGATTTGACACAATTCTCTTAAAAAATTCTCATTAATTGTCTTAAATTATCTTTGCCAACTCGATTTTGCACGAGGAGATATTCCAGGGGCTATTTTTCACGAGTTTGGACTTCCAGGAAAAATGCCATGGAAAGGGGCATTTCCAGAGAGTTTAAGAAACCGATTAGGAATTTACAATCTTTTTAAATGTAAGTATGCTACGGAAAATTTTTCAGGCTGAACCATGCAGAAATAAATTTTACGGAGGGGGGATTTTCAGCAAAGAATGAACTGTCTGGACGGAATTTCCACTTTACGTGGGATAAAATTTCCACAGAGGAGTTTCCAGTCACGGGAGGGGGGGCGGGGTATTTCATGTAGGGTAAGCCAGATTTACCGGCATTATATGAAAAACAATAATAAATGAGATAAAACAACATTTGTTTAACTAAAAGTAACGAGCAACATTAAAACTCAAAAGGAAAGAAATTATTCCGTATATGAAGGGTTCCACCCTCTCAATATCTTTCTCTTTAAGCTAAAGTTTGACTGTTTATCCGACTTGGCTGATTTCAGTCCTTATAATTTGGTATTTTTATGGTGAGCCAAATTCGAACGTCAGAAGAAACAAAAACTATTCTGTGCCCCCTCCTCAACGCCTTGCTCTTTGCACTAGAATTTGGCTCTTTGTCACAACTCTACTTTTTAAAGTAATAAAAAATTTTAGCGTAAAGAACAGGCTGTTGAGGAGGGGACATCCCCTTTCATACATGAAATAATTTCGTTTTGTTTTAAGTTTTAATGTTGCTGCTCAATTTCAGTTAATTTTTTTTTTTTTTTTATTATATTCAAACAAGACCATTCGAACATAGAAAAGCCTTTTGAAGATTTCTTTTTTGTCGTTCTTAAGCGCTACCTCTTTACTGTATTGGCAAAAAAGAAACCCTACCTTGATAGAAAATAATTTGTGTCTTATGAACAAAAAGAGGAAGAAACAGAAGAAAAACTGTCTTAATTAGCAAAAAGGTTTGTAAACTGTACCTTGCTTTGTAAACTGTTAAAATACTTCAAACACCACAAAATCCCACTATCAGCCAAGAGCCTAGCCAACTATACCTGCACACAGAGCATAGAAATCGACATCTATCATCTTATATTTGAACTTCTAGAGTCGAAAGATCTGCTGAAAGATATCTGAATATATCTAATAAATATGAGGCAATCAAGCCAGTAGCTCTGTAGCCCACAGAGTGAAGGAAAAGGGCTAAATAGTTTTACTGAAAGCCCGTCTGCTGTTAAATAGAGGAAGAAGAAGAAAGGTTTACTTCTTGTAGGTCCCCTCTCATCAGTACATAGTAGGAGTTTCCACTGCAGGTACTGTAATTTTTTTTTACAAGATGTTTGCTGATTTATAACATGCTTTAAAGAAGCCTCTATGCATTGACAGACCTAACCTAAATATCCATAAATTGCTGGTCACATTGATGACAAGAAGAAAAATATTAGAAATAATTGTGTTAGAGAGTTTGCTGTGAATTAGAAGAAGAAGAAGAGTTTGAAAATTTTGTGAAAAAAGGACTATCAAGTGAAGTTTTCTTGATTGTTTTTATTTATATAAAGTAGAGAATTTATCTCAACCAATGTCCCAATGAAATTACCCCCTGAGAAGGGAGATACTAATAACCAAATGCTAGGCACCATCTCCCCATTACCAAGTGACCTTTCTGAGGACTCAGACTCCAATGAAACCATGGTCACTGTCCACTCTGAGGACTCAAATCTCCATGATGATGGCTTCAAAACAGTCACTCCTAAAAGATCCAAGAGAAAATGGTACACCAGTTTCTCCCCATTAAAGACAGTTTCTACTACACCCCCATCTTTTTTGGAAGAAGAGCACTTCATCCACATTCTGCCTACCTCTCCTGAAACCATGTTCCAAATAAAAAACGGTAAAATTCTACTTTAGCTACTTTTGGCTATCTTGGAATGGGGTTAGGTTAGAAAAATGAAACTTTCAGGGATGGGTCTACAGGCTAAAGTATGTCCCGGGAAGGTATTTTGAAGTACCTACCTCCACTCCTTCTCTCTCTAGAGGGTCCTGAAATTTTGCCTACATGACAGGTCTATACCCATTGCAATTTTGACAAAACAACATTTTACATTAATTTTCAGTTATCAGTTTCTTTTTCTCTGGCTTTAGCTCTGAAAATGCAATTTCAGTTATTTGAGCAGAATTTTAAGCCATATAAATAGTTTATTTCAAAAATTTAGGAAATGTATTTGCATATCTTTAAAACCATATAAATTGGGATTGAGCAAAGTTGTGAAGCTGAAAAAAATTTTGTTGTACTTCATTTAAGCAGAAGATCTATTTTGCAAGGTTTCACTTCTATAACTCACATATTTTTAAAGGTCATCAAAGGTCAGGACCCTCTAGAGGGAGAAGGAGTGGAGGTGGGTACTTCAAAATATCTTCCTGGGACATACTTTAGCCTGTAGAACCATCCCTGAAAGTTTCATTTTCTTAACCTAACCCCTTTCCAAGATAGTCAAAAGTAGCTAAAGTAGAATTTTACCTAAAAAACATCCAAACAATTAGACTTGAGCTCTTCAAAATCCTGAAAATTAATTTCAACCTCAACATCAACAGAGATGGTTCAATCTTAATATCTATTCAAGCAGGCTTTGAAAATGCAAAAACAACTCTTTTGTCACTTAACTCCCTTGGAGGCATTAAGGTCCATTCAAAGCAATGGATTCGCCCTCCCCCTGCCCAAACAAAAATTGTCATATACAATATCCCTAATGGTATTCCTGAAACTGACTTAAAGGATGGCCTTATGAACTGCAAAGGCCAAAAAATATCAGTATCAAAAGTCACCAGACTTGGAAAACCCAACAATGATGGCATATACACATCTAAATCCTACCTTTTCACCCTGAACTCCACCCTAGAGAACTTCAGTGAACCTATATCCCTATTTGGCCAGATTAAGCCCTACAAAGAGTACAAGGCTAAGCCAATACAGTGTGAAATATGTCTGATAATGGGTCACACAAAACAACACTGCAAAACAAACCTGAAGAGGTGCAACCTATGCCAAAACATCCATCCTCCAAACACAGCAAACTGTGCAAACAAGAAATTATCATGCATTAATTGCAAAGGTCCCCATTCTTCTGACAACAGATCTGTATGCCCAAAATACAAGGCAAGATCAATGGCTCTCAGGTTGTCTGAAAAAGAAAACATCCCATTTCAGTTTGCAAAAATTAAACTCATGGTGCACAATGCAGATACACCTGAATTCTCTGAACCAAACACACAACCTAATCAAAAAACTCTACAGCAAAAAGCTACAAGGACCCAACCACAAAAAACATTCCCTGGAATCAAGACCTTAGACTTTCCCCCCCTTCCAGCCAGAGACCAAGACCCTGAATCTTCTATAAGTAAACCTGCAAAACCAACCTCATCAAAATCACCAAAGGAAATATCAGAAGAAAATCCAAACCTACTTACAAACTTATGCCTCTACATATTCAACTTCAACTCACTCTCCAGAACATCCCTCACAGAAGATCAAAAATCCTCAATTCTTGAAGAGATGGCTAATACCTACTTCCCAAAAAATCTTAAGGACACAGCCAACACAAATTTCAGCACTATACTCAATAAACTAAATCTATCTATCAATGGCTAACCCTCAGTTACCTCTATCCTCCTCAATTTTGCAATGGAATGTGAGATCATTAAATGACTATAAGATCACTGACCTTCTTAAGTATACTTCTTCACACAACATAGACATACTATGCCGCCAAGAAACCCATCTAAACTCATCAGTTAATCTAAAAATTCCTGGTTATGATGTCCTAAGAAAAGACAGATCTTCCAATAGAAGTGGTGGTGGAGTTGCCATCCTTGTATGGTCTCACCTCAAATTCTGTGGTATAAGCCTCCCTGATTTCAGTCATGACATTGATGCAATTGGTGTAAAGTTGTGGCTGGCAAACATGGAGGTCACTTATTAATTTATATAATCCAAATGGGAATAACAATGGACATGATTTTTTCAATTTTATTTCTAATAATTTCTCAAATTCAAATCTAGTGGTTGTTGGGGACTTCAATGCCCATAGTTCTATCTGGGGTTATTCACCTCAAAATAATGCTGGAAAATACATAGAGGAATTCCTCGCCAATTTTACCAATATAGTACTAGCAACTCCTAGACACCTAAATACCTACTTCAGCAAAAGAAGTGGGAGTTATTCAACTATTGATCTTCAATTAGTTTCATCAAGTTTAATAAATAAAACTACTGTCAACAGAATAGACAACCTCCTAAGTGACCATTTTGCCATATGCACAAAAATTGGTGACCCAGCCATCATTGACAATTTCATTTCCCACTATGTGTGGCAAAAAGCAGACTGGCCAAACTTCTCCCACATTCTCTCACACCATGATTACTCTTCACTCTCCACTGACCCAAACCAACTCTCCAAAAATCTCACATCACTACTTCTTGATGCTGCAAAACTTACCATACCCCAGTCCCAATGCCCTAAAACACTGAAGAATAACAAACCCCCTAAGCCATGGTGGACATCCTCTTGCCAAGAGGCTTGGCACAATAAAAGGAATGCCACCAGATCCTTCAAGAGAAATCCATCCTCTGGAAAATATATTGCAAAGCTACAAGCAGAGGCAAAACTTAAGAGAACAATCAAACTTGCAAAAGAAGAGGCTTGCAAAAACTTTCTCTTATCAGTGTCCCACAAAACGCAAGAGTCAAAGATTCATAAATTCCTAGACAAGATGTGTGGCAAATTCTCCACACAGAACCCCTTCCATTACCAGCTAACTCTAAATGGTCAGCAGCTGGAAACCAATGAAGAAAAAGCTAAATTTTTGCAGATTTTTATGAGAAGAAATTCAAAAACACCCCTCATAATCCACCTCAGATCAGCCTAACACCCCATTTTGACTTGCCTGGGTCCCAGTATCTACTCCAAGATTTTACACTGATTGAGCTGAATAAAGCAATCAATTCAATCAAACCCAAAACATCTTGCAGCCACGACCAGATCCATCCATCTTTGCTCCAACACCTTCCAATAGAGTTTAAAAAAGTACTCTTATCTCTCTTCAACAATGCCTGGAGCAATTCCTTCTTCCCATCTGCTTGGAAAACATCACTCATCATCCCTATATTAAAACATAATAAACCCAAAGAGGACCCCAACTCCTTCAGACCCATTATGATTACCCCAGTTCTGGGAAAATTATATGAGAAGATAATCCACTCCCGATTGTATTGGTTTGCTGAGTCTAACCACCTCATCCCACATACCCAAACAGCATTTAGGAAATATCATTCTTCCATTGATGCATTTGTTCGCCTAACCAATGCCATATCTGAGTGTCTGAAAGACAACCAAATCCTAGTTGCAGCCTTCTTGGACTTCCAAAACGCATATGATAATATCCAACATCCACTCCTACTGCAAAAATTATCAAAAATGGGTTTTCCAATACCTGTAGTGAATTTCTTTAAAAGTTACCTATCTGAATGCTCTTTTGTTCTCCAAGTAAATTCCTACATCACTTCTAAAAAGTCTGTCTCCAAAGGCCTTCCCCAAGGTGCTGTCCTCAGCTGTCTCCTGTTTTCACTATATTTATGGGATCTCAACCTACCCCAAACAAATATTCAGTTTGCAGATGATATAGTCCTATGGTCTACCTCAAATGATTTTGAACTAGCCCAATCCAAGTTACAAAAGTTGCTTTATGCCTTTGAATGTTTCTCCAACAATTCATGCCTACCCACCGCCCCATCAAAATCAGCTATAGTACAGTTTCATAACAAGAGAAATCCCCAATCTGCCCTACTAACCCTAAATGGTGTTGTCATCCAAGAGCAACAACACATCAAATATCTTGGCCCCACTCTAGACCAAAAACTAACCTTCAGGCTCCACATTGAAAATGTGAGAATAAAATGCCTCAGAAAAATGCGTATCTTACAAAGGCTACTCAATACGCCTTGGGGTTGCCATGAAAAAACTCTAATAAATTTCTATAAGACTTATATTAGATCTCAGATTGATTATGGACTAATTGTATATGGCTCATGCTCAAATACCCTACTATGCAGTCTGGAGACTGTCCAGAATACTATGATCTGTGCTATACTTGGCCTCAGGAATCACACCAAAACCAACTTCCTCCTCAGTGAAAGTGGTCTCACCTCTATTGCCATGCGTAGAGACATCCTACTTGCCTGCTACTTTACAAAAATTGAAGGTAACAGTTCCCATAGATTACATGACTGGCTAAGAAACCCTGGAGCTTTTAGGGGCCTTGCACGGGAATTTGCAACCACCCAAATGACCTACCCCATACCTTCATCTTCTTTATTTCAAATTTACCCCCGGATACCTTCCTGGGCTAACCACTACCCAGAAGTGAACCTTTTGTTTGCGCCAGCTATTAAAACAGACCTTTCGCTTGCCTATGTAAAATCATTATTTCATGAATTTGAGTCTCAGAGATATATCCACCACCTCCCAATTTTTGTGGATGGCTCAAAAACAGATTCCAGGACTGCTTGTGGAGTCCACTTCCCATCTTTAGGTATAGCAGCTGCTGAAAGGCTCCAAAATGATGTGAGTATCATGACAGCTGAAATAGCTGCCATCAACATTGCATTGGAAACCATTATAAAGATGCCAAACCCCCCAAGAAACACCCCTCTTATAATTTATTCAGACTCAAAATCAGCCCTTGCCTCAATATCACCAGAACATTCAGACTACCCAGACAATGATACCTCCACCACTCTTGTACTATTGAACCAAATACTTAAACAAGGTATATCCACAAAATTCCAGTACATCCCAAGTCACATGGGTATAAAAGGGAACCACAAGGCAGATGAAATAGCTAAATCTGCCCTTCAGCTTGAAATAATTTCTGGAAGACCTATCCCAGTAAGAGATGTAAACCATTGGCGCCTAAAAATTTATCTAGCAAACCAATGTCCACCAAACCTTTCTCCATTTACATCCCGGAAAGACTCAAAGATGTACCACAGAATATGATCAAATGCTACTGGCCTTAACAGCCAAGCTTATCACTATCAAAACACAACCATTCCAACAGTAATGAGCCCTCTTTGCCGCCTATGTCAAACCTATGATGAGACCATCAACCATGTTCTTTTTGGTTGCCCTGTGGCAACTCTCAACCATAAAAAAGAATGGCTAACTATATCTGCTATATTCAAGCACCTCAAGCTAACCCCTAATATTGACCAACTAACTCAAAGGAGACACTCTTCAACTGATGATGCTGAATTGTTCAAAGCTGTCTTTAACTGCCTAAATATAGGTGGTTTCATCAATGATGTATAAAGCCTATTATTGAATAATAATAGTCTAATCTTTATATTTGATTTCCCAGGACACCCCTGACATAATCAGACAATACGAAAAAGGTTAAATGGATTCATCCGAAGCCTATAATTGAAGAAGAAGAAGAAGGACTATAAAGTGAAGTTGTCTTGATTATTTTTATTTATATAAAGTGGAGAATTTATCTCAACCATGATCCCAATGTAATTACCCCCTGAGAAGGGAGATACCAATAGGCCTAACCAAATGCTAGGCCCCATCTCCCCATTACCAAGTGACCTTTCTGAGGACTCAGACTCCAATGAAACCATGGTCACTGTCCTCTCTGAGGACTCAAATCACCATGATGATGGCTTCAAAATAGTCACTCCTAAAAGATCCAAGAGATAATGGTACACCAGTTTCTCCCCATTAAAGACAGTTTCTATGACACCCCCATCATTTTTGGAAGAAGAGCACTTCATCCACATTCTGCCTACCTCTTCTGAAACCATGTTCCAAATAAAAAACATCCAAACAATTTGACTTGAGCTCTTCAAAATTCTGAAAATTAATTTCAACCTCAACATCAACAGAGATGGTTCAATCTTAATATCTATTCAAGCAGGCTTCAAAAATGCAAAAACAACTCTTTTGTCACTTAACTCCCTTGGAGGCATTAGCCTAAGGTCCATTCAAAGCAATGGATTTGCCCTCCCCCTGCCCAAACAAAAATTGTCATATACAATATCCCTAACAGTAGGCCTATTTCTGAAACTGACTTAAAGGATGGCCTTATAAACTGCAAAGGCCAAAAAATATCAGTAGGCTATCAAAAGTCACCAGACTTGGAAAACCCAACAATGATGGCATATACACATCTAAATCCTACCTTTTCACCCTGGACTCCACCCTAGAGAACTTCAGTGAACCTATATCCCTATTTGGCCAGATAAAGCCCTACAAAGAGTACAAGGCTAAGCCAATACAGTGTGAAATATGTCTGATAATGAGTCACACAAAACAACACTGCAAAACAAACCTGAAAAGGTGCAACCTATGCCAAAATATCCATCCTCCAAACACAGCAAACTGTGCAAACAAGAAATTAACATGCATTAATTGCAAAGGTCCCCATTCTTCTGACAACAGATCTGTATGCCCAAAATACAAGGCAAGATCAATGGCTCTCAGGTTGTCTGAAAAAGAAAACATCCCATTTCTACTACTACTACTACTAACAACTCATTGCAGCACCAAGCCGCCTGAGGCCAACACAGCTACGCACGCTCCTCCTCCACCCCAATCTATTCAAAGCCTCCCTTTTTACACCCGCCCACGAAGTTCCCATTTCCTTTAAATCTTTCTTTATGACGTCCTCCCAACCCAGACGGGGACGACCTGCTTTCCGTTTAGCCCTAGATGGTTGGCCGAAAAGAACAATCTTCGGCAATCTGTCATCCTTCATCCGAACAACATGCCCTAACCACCTCAACCTTTCTTTCATTATAGACCTAGAAAGTGGTATTGAACCACATTTTTCGTATAGCCTATTGTTTGAAATACGGTCAGTCAGCCGGGTACCCAGAACAATCCTTAAGCAATTTCTCTGGAAAACATCTAGCAAATCTTCATCCGCTTTTCGGAGCGTCCATGCTTCAGAGCCATATTTGACCACTGTCATCACTGTAGCTTCTAAGATTCTAATCTTGGTTTGCAGACTTATCTTCCTATTCTTCCAGACTTTTTTAACTGTGAAAAAACACCCTGAGCCTTGGCTATTCTATTTTTAACATCTTCACTGCTCCCACCATCTTTACTAATAATACTACCAAGGTAAGTGAAACTGCCCACCTGATCAATCTTTTCATTACCCAACGTCACCTTTTCATCTTCACTTATTCCTAGCCTTAGTTTCCCATTTCAGTTTGCAAAAATTAAACTCATGGTGCACAATGCAGATACACCCAAATTCTCTGAATCAAACACACAACCTAATCAAAAAAACTCTTCAGCAAAAAGCTACAAGGACCCAACCACAAAAAACATTCCCTGGAATCAAGACCTTAGACTTTCCCCCCTTCCAGCCAGAGACCAAGACCCTGAATCTTCTATAAGCAAACCTGCAAAACCAACCAAATCAAAATCACCAAAGGAAACATCAGAAGAAAATCCAAATCTACTTACAAACTTATGCCTCTACATATTCAACTTCAGCTCACTCTCCAGAACATCCCTCACAGAAGATTGAAAATCCTCAGTTCTAGAAGAGATGGCTAATACCTACTTCCCAAAAAATCTTAAGGACACAGCCAACACAAATTTCAGCACTATACTCAATAAACTAAATCTATCTATCAACGGCTAACCCTCAGTTACCTCTATACACCACAATTTTGCAATGGAATGTGAGATCATTAAATGATTATAAAATTACTGACCTTCTTAAGCATACTTCTTCACACAACATAGACATACTATGTCTCCAAGAAACCCATTTAAACTCATCAGTTAATCTAAAAATTCCTGGTTGTGATGTCCTAAGAAAAGACAGATCTTCCAATAGAATTGGTGGTGGAGTTGGCATCCTTGTACAATCACACCTCAAATTCTGTGGTATAAGCCTCCCTGATTTCAGTCATGACATTGATGCAATTGGCGTAAAGTTGTGGCTGGCAAACATGGAGATCACTGTTATTAATTTATATAATCCAAATGGTAATAACAATGGACATGATTTTTTCAATTTTATTTCTAATAACTTCTCAAATTCAAATCTAGTGGTTGTTGGGGACTTCAATGCCCATAGTCCTATCTGGGGTTATTCACCTCAAAATAATGCTGGAAAATACATAGAGGAATTCCTCACCAATTTTACCAATATAGTACTAGCGACTCCTAGACACCTAAATACCTACTTCAGCAAAAGAAGTGGGAGTTATTCAACTATTGATCTTCAATTAGTTTCATCAAGTTTAATAAATAAAACTACTGTCAACAGATTAGACAACCTCCTAAGTGACCATTTTGCCATATGCACAAAAATTGGTGACCCAGCCATTATTGATAATTTCATTTCCCACTATGTGTGGCAAAAAGCAGACTGGCCAAACTTCTCCCACATTCTCTCAAACCATGACTACTCTTCACTGTCCACTGACCCAAACCAACTCTCCAAAAATCTCACATCACTGCTTATTGATGCTGCAAAACTTACCATACCCCAGTCCCAATGCCCAAAAACACTGAAGAATAACAAACCCCCTAAGCCATGGTGGACATCCTCTTGCCAAGAGGCTTGGCACAATAAAAGGAATGCCATCAGATCCTTCAAGAGAAATCCATCCACTGGAAAATATATAGCAAAGCTACAAGCAGAGGCAAAACTTAAGAGAACAATCAAACTTGCAAAAGAAGAGGCATGCAAAAACTTTCTCTTATCAGTGTCCCACAAAACACAAGAGTCAAAGATTCATAAATTCCTTGACAAGATGTGTGGCAAATTCTCCACACAGAACCCCTTCCATTACCAGCTAACTCTAAATGGTCAGCAGCTGGAAACCAACAAAGAAAAAGCTGAATTTTTAGCAAATTTTTTTTAGAAGAAATTCAAAAACACCCCTCATAATCCACCTCAGATCAGCCTAACACCCCATTTTGACTTGCCTGGGTCCCAGTATCTACTCCAAAATTTTACAATGATTGAGCTGAATAAAGCAATCAATTCAATCAAACCCAAAACATCTTGCAGCCACAACCAGATCCATCCATCTTTGCTCCAACACCTTCCAATAGAGTTTAAAAAAGTACTCTTATCTCTCTTCAACAACGCCTGGAGCAATTCCTTCGTCCCATCTGCTTGGAAAACATCACTTATCATCCCTATATTAAAACAAAATAAACCCAAAGAGGACCCCAACTCCTTCAGACCCATTATGATTACCCCAGTCCTGGGAAAATTATATGAGAAGATAATTCACTCCCAATTGTATTGGTTTGCTGAGTCTAACCACCTCATCCCACATACCCAAACAGCATTTAGGAAATATCATTCTTCCATTGATGCATTTGTTTGCTTAGCCAACACCATATCTGAGTGTCTGAAAGACAACCAAATCCTAGTTGCAGCCTTCTTGGACTTCCAAAACACATATGATCATATCCAACATCCACTCCTACTGCAAAAATTATCAAAAATGGGTTTTCCAATACCTGTAGTGAATTTCTTTAAAAGTAACGCTCTTTTGTTCTCCAAGTAAATTCCTACATCACTTCTAAAAAGTCTGTCTCCAAAGGCCTTCCCCAAGGTGCTGTCCTCAGCTGTCTCCTGTTTTCACTATATTTATGGGATCTGAACCTACCCCAAACAAATATTCCGTTTGCAGATGATATAGTCCTATGGTCTACCTCAAATAATTTTGAACTAGCCCAATCCAAGTTACAAAAGTTGCTTTATGCCTTTGAATTTTTCTCCAACAATTATGCCTACCCACCGCCCCATCAAAATCAGCTATAGTACAGTTTCATAATAAGAGAAATCCCCAATCTGCCCTATTAACCCTAAATGGTGTTGTCATCCAAGAGCAACAACACATCAAATATCTTGGCCTCACTCTAGACCAAAAACTAACCTTCAGGCTCCACATTGAAAATGTGAGAATAAAATGCCTCAGAAAAATGCGCATCTTACAAAGGCTACTCAATATGCCTTGGGGTTGCCATGAAAAAACTCTAATAAATCTCTATAAGACTTATATCAGATCTCAGATTGATTATGGACTAATGATCCGTGCTATACTTGGCCTCAGGAATCACACCAAAACCAACTTCCTCCTCAGTCAAAGTGGTCTCACCTCTATCGCCATGCGTAGAGACATCCTACTTGCCCACTACTTTACAAAAATTGAAGGTAACAGTTCCCATAGATTACATGACTGGCTAAGAAACCCTGGAGCTTTTAGGGGCCTTGCACAGGAATTTGCAACCACCCAAATGACCTACCCCATACCTTCATCTTCTTTATTTCAAATATACCCCTGGATACCTTCCTGGGCTAACCACTACCCAGAAGTGAACCTTTTGTTTGTGCCAGCTATTAAAGCAGACCTTTCCCTTGCCTACGTAAAATCATTATTCCATGAATTTGAGTCTCAGAGATATATCCACCACCTCCCAATTTTTGTGGATGACTCAAAAACAGAATCCAGGACTGCTTGTGGAGTCCACTTCCCATCTTTAGGTATAGCAGCTGCAGAAAGGCTCCAAAATGATGTGAGTATCATGACAGCTGAAATAGCTGCCATCAACATTGCATTGGAAACCATTATAAAGATGCCAAACCCCCCAAGAAACACCCCTCTTATAATTTATTCAGACTCAAAATCAGCCCTTGCCTCAATATCACCAGAACATTCAGACTACCCGGATAATGATACCTCCACCACTCTTGTAGTAATAAAACCAACTACTTAAACAAGGTATATCCACAAAATTCCAGTACATACAAAGTCATATGGGTATTAAAGGGAACCACAAGGCAGATGAAATAGCTAAATCTGCCCTTCAGTTTGAAATAATTTCTGGAAGACCTATCCCAGTAAGAGATGTAAACCATTGGCGCCTAAAAATTTATCTAGCAAACCAATGCCCACCAAACCTTTCTCCATTTACATCCCGGAAAGACTCAAAGATGTACCACAGAATACAATCTAATGCTACTGGCCTTAACAGCCAAAATTATCACTATCAAAACACAACCATTCCAACAGTAATGAGCCCTCTTTGCCGCCTATGTCAAACCTATGATGAGACCATCAACCATGTTCTTTTTGGTTGCCCTGTGGCAACTCTCAACCATAAAAAAGAATGGCTAACTTTATCTGCTATATTCAAGTGCCTTAAGCTAACCCCTAATATTGACCAACTAACACAAAGGAGACACTCTTCAACTGTCGATGCCGAACTGTTCAAAGCTGTCTTTAACTGCCTAAATATAGGTGGTTTCATCAATGATGTATAAATTCTATTATTGAATAATAATAGTCTAATTTCTATATTTGATTTCCCAGGACACCCCTGACATAATCAGACAATACGAAAAAGGTTAAATGGATTCAACCAAAGCCTATAATTGAAGAAGAAGAAAGGTCATACTTCTTGTAGGTCCCCTCTCATCAGTACATAGTAGGAGTTTCCACTGCAGGTACTGTAAATTTTTTTTTACAAGATTTTTGCTGATTTATAACATTCTTTAAAGAAGCCTCTATGCATTGACAGACCTAACCTAAATCTCCATAAATTGCTGGTCTTACCTTAAATTGCACTTGCTAGCGATATGGACAAATCCAGTGTATGTCAGTTAGTGATGGTGAGGCCCCAAGACATCTTGTGCATCATTGAGTAAGGCATGGCTTTGTTGCCCAGTCCTTGTTGAGATTTGATATTTAGCAAGCCTATCAATTGTTGTAGATCCCACTCTCCTCTTGTGCTTTGGCTATTCCACAGACCTACAAGTTGATTATAAAAGAAATTGTTGCATTTTCTTGCCTTGGCACACTTGCAGAACAGCTTTGCTGAATGACTTGTGGTAGCCTAGGCCTACTTTATGGGATACCCATAAATGGGTAATTTGACAGTGTATATATTCACAAATCTTCGAATTAGCCAACTAACCAACCAGTATTTTAAGCCTAGGAGTTCAGCTGGACATAAGGAAACATATTAAGAAAACAATTGTTACTCCATAATATGCAGAATAATCCTAGTTAACACATTTTGCATATCACAAATGAGCTTTACTTCCATATTAGCCATGTGGTGGATGTCCCTACTTTATTACCAGGCAGGTTCAAATATAGGGTAAAAAAACCTCGATTTGGGAAATACCACTTTTCTTTGGCATTCCAGAAAAATAGAGATAGGGTTTTAGACCACCCCTAAGTTACTGCAGCATGATGCAATGTGAGGGTAATAACAAGAGCCCTGCCTTCTTGGTGAAATTCTCACCAATAATTTGTCAGCATAAATTAAAAATGTAGTCTCTATTTTGACAAGCAATTGCAAAGAAAAAAATGTATTTAATATTTCTGATTTTATGAATATATAATAGTTTAGAAACATAGGCTATATGGGCTATATATATATATATGCACATTATGGAGGTGGGGGTAAAGCATAGTATATATTAAATATGTTACCTAACCCAGGTACCTCCCCCCCCCCTAAACCCCAAAAAGCAACAGCTTAAATATTGTAATTCAGTGAGAAACCACACTCTTTGATTAATCTAGATAGCAATTACCCACTTTATGGGTCTTGATCACTGCATTCCTTCAACAATCTAAAGTGCTGTGTACCATTAAGTGCAACTGTACCCATTTTTGTAACTGCACAAAGAAGTTATCAACACTTGTTAAGCTATTGAAAAGTGGTTAAAAACATATCACTAGTTTATAAATAAGTTGTCCAAGAGTAATATATTCCAAAAGTACTTATTTATAACAGTTCAAACCTCATTTATTATGCACTTCAAATATAAACTGTTTTCCTACCATTTCAAGTATTTCAAATGCTGTCAACAAAAATAGTGCTGAATTTTGCAGTTCTAAACTTTGCTGTGAATAATTTAGGGTATATTCAAATTCAGGGTATATAGCCTATTTACACATTAGGGGGGTGTGGGTAAAGTCAGGGTTGTTCTGAGGGGGGGAGGCCCCCAAATTTTTTGGTATTCAGTAAGATGTTTGCCAAAGGTGAAAATTTAGCAAAATTCTTGATTTCTGCAGAAAATTTGGCATAAATCAGGTAGGGATTTGATAAAATTTATGAAGATTGTCCCCCCCCCCCCCTAATAAAATGAGCCTCAGGATTCCCCTGGGTGAAGCTCATGGTAAATTTGCCACAGGTCATTTAATTTAGCTAGGATGAAAGTAAAAAACATCATTTGATGTTTTTTATGCTCTTTCATTATTCATATAAAATATTTTAAGGGCTCAAGATGCAATTAACCCCTGAAGTAACTATTGAATTATGCATCCTAGGTGTCAAAAGTCTGTTTATGCAATATCTCAGGAACAGTCAAGGGTATTAAGTTGAAACTCTTAGGGAATGTTGTGAAAGGTGTTGAAGTAAATCAATATAATATCTATAACATATAACATCTATAATATCTCAGGAACAACTAAGATATTAAGCTTGAACTTTCAAGGGAATGCTGAGAGGGATGTTGAACTCAATCAAAATTCTTTATGTGCATCCAGGTTATCAGAATTATATCTTTTTCACACCATATTTAGCAAATCATAACGCCACAGTCACAAGTAAAAGAGTTTGAAGAGCCAGAAATAAAGAGAGTTAGGTGAAGCCTCTGATATATGCTTAATTTTTTATTTTGTTTTCATTCCTATGTAATCTTTTGAACATTTTTCTAGGAGCATTCTTTTAAATATATTATTTAGAAATTGCTGTTGAATCAAAATCTTTGTTCAAGAACCATTCCAATGCTTAATTTCAAAGTGAGCAAAGTTTATGCAATAACTATGTTGAAAACAATCAAAGACAACACTCAGAATACCGTATACAACTTAGGAATTTAAACTAGAATCCAGCATTTTATTTTTTAGCTCAAAAACTAGATAAATATTCTTATATTAAGTAATACTATAGCTTTGGTGATCAAAAACAAACAGAAATTAAATAAAAAAAAACTTTCTGAAAAGTAGTTTTTCAACAAAAAGTAAAAAGCTGTATTAACTGAAAAAAAACATGGTATATTAACACTACTGAAAACAAGACATATTTAAAACTTTTTTTTTATAACTCTAACATCAAAAATAAAAAATACAGTTAATTAGAATCTGGAATTGCTGAGATTTCTAGGAATTGATATCGTTATAAACGGCACTAAACATTCGTTTATTTTCATTAGTTCTTTCCTGTCATATTGATTATTATATGGGTTTTATTTTTGTTCATTTTTTGCAACATTAAAGCAATCTGTTCAAAACATATACTCTTCTCAATAAAACACAATAGACTTTAGAAGGTTTATGGTTAAAAGGGGAGAGTAGCCAAACTCATGTTTTTAATAATTTTTAGTCTGACTTGAGTATTCATTTTATTTTTACTTTTTTTAAGAATGTGATTATTCATCTATGTCAGTATGTGTTATCTTTATGTTTTATATGGTTATCTATTTTTGTTTGTTGTGGACTTAATGTTGTGTCTTTGATAGGAATATCTGGTCATTTTAAGTTTGAGCTATTATAGGAATTTATTTCTGCTCATCTCAAGTTTTAATTAAATTGCTTTGATTTTCAAATTTTTTTAAAATTACCAATTGCTACCAATAATTTTGAAACTACTTTAAAACAAATATTTTTCTTTTTTTTCAGGTTTAAATATTTTGCTTAATTTCGGAAAGTTTCATTTGTATAGACTATTGGTGCTGGCCTAATTTTTTTTTAAAGTATATAGAAGTTTATCCAGAAAATGTTTTTTGTTAAATTTAGGCTACTGTAGCCTATAGGACAAAAATTTGATAAAAACGTAATATATCTTCAACACTCAATAAAAATACAATAATCATCACCTTCAAAATTGCATCCCAGCCCCTCATCCCTAACAGGGCACATATAGCCCTAGGCTATACTTGCCATGAAATGAAAATATGAACAGAGGTTTGACTTCTAATTATGACAATGAAAATTAAAAAAAGTAAAACCTTCTTTTTTACACAAATATTGATAAATGTCCAAATGGTTCAGCTAGAAGCCTTTATCAAAAGGGGGAAAAATAAGATAAATAAACCAGATTAATCAAGTTAGTACATTCTAGGAAATAATATAAAAAGATGAGAAATAAACAAAGGGAAAGACAAAACAGAAAGATCTTAGATACAGTAAACTATAGTTGTGTTCCGCCATGGAGAAGTGGGGTGGCAAACTAGTAATGCTACTTAGCAGTTTTCAAATTTGTTGATAGCTTTTTCTCTGAAAATACTGTTTTTACATATAAAATACTTTTTGCTCAAAGTTGTGCTACTAAAGTGTTGGCAGCTTTTAGAAGTCTGTCGAATTCTGCTACTGGAAGCTCTGGAACTTTGTCCATAACTGGTTGTGTTTAAAAAAAAAAACAAAAAACAAATCTGAATATGGCAATCACATACAAAATAAGGTTGGACATCCGCTCTGTCATATTTTGCATGTACGGGGTCATCTTCTGATATAACATCCTAAACAAACGAAACATTTTTTTTTTCCTATGTAACTTAGGTTAAATTAATTGGTAAATCTTTGGCATAAAAAAGAACGACCACATTGAGAATTTTAAAATTTTGAGAGGTGATAAATACTCCTCCCCCAATCGACACCCCTGTTGGTACCATTTTTTCAGAAATTTGGGTTCTTACCACACTCAAGAAGTGAAGTTTGGTTAATGATAATGAAATATACCAGAATATGATGAACTATAATTTAGTAACAAAATTATTGAAACTACAACAGAGAAGTATGAAAAGCAGGCCGCCTTGAACGCATTATATTAAATACTTATTCTAACCAACTCTATATATGAAATATTTAATGAAAACATACCTATATAATAGTTTATCTCTATCAGGCTGAGCTAATCATCTCCGAGTGCACACACAGAAACCGGTTTTGCAACAGAGCAAGCACAACAGTGTGGTCGATATAATACGCAAGTAACCATTTTTGATTTTAAGGGGTAGAGGGGGGGGGGACTACAGATCCATGCTCTCACATCTTTTCTTGTAAACCATGGAAAGGGTCATATATTTTCTGGATTGTTCCTGATATTATTAAATAGTTTGAAACTATTGTTTTATTTATTTGTAATGTTTTTCCAAGTTTTGTTAGCGTCTAACATGTGTCTTAATCAAGCTATTTCTCTAATTTTTTTCTGAACTAAAATGCCTTTTCCAGATTGACCCTTGCTAAAAGATGTTCGTTCAGTTTAGGGAATAAAACTAAAGGAGTCAATATGTTTTTTTATTCAAATAGGGTTCTAACTGTAGATTTTACTTCCCACATCCGTTGAACTTCTATATGAGATATGTTTAGCTTTGGCCTTAACTAAAGACTCAAAGGGGTATGTTTTCACCACTGTTTTTAATCTGCCCACACAAATTCAATTATTCTCATCGAAAAGAAAATAAGCAAATGTCATTTTTTTGTTTGGCTTTTTTTTTTCAAAATACGTTTTTTTTCACTTATTACTGGGACTAGAAGGGGGAATTTGAACCTCTATTTAAGGGTTTCTAACCATAGAGATGACAACGTTACATTTATTATGCACTCCATCCTAGCCTTTTCATTCAAAAAATTCTACATGAGCAAGTACAGAATTCACTGCAGTGTTCTCGTCAAACTGTAAGGTTTAATCTGCATGCTGCAGAGTAGTTTTTTCAAGATGGGGCTAATCGCCTCCTCTACAGGATTTTAGACCATGCCAATTCAATTGGTTATCTAGAATTTACATTCCTCAGCATTTTGTGGGAACAGAGCTTTCTTAACTAAGGACAGGAAAACAGGGAAACATTAAAAAAATTGTTCTGAAAACCAACAGCATAGTAAATATAAAATAGCTTATGAGCTAACTTTAACAAATTACTTTTTCACTTTAACAAACTACACTAAATGTCAAAGTTGCAAATGAACTTGCTTAAATATTTCTAATTCTAATTTGTCCTAATTTCTAATTTGTTACCTGCATGTTTTTCGGAATTTTATAAAGAAATGGAACATTAATTATGAAACTAGAAATGTTGAATTAGTTAGAACATCGGTTTCAATTACTACCAGATATAAATTTTCTGTTTGGTATATTAGTCCTGAAGTCTGGAACAGGCTTCCTGCGAAAGTAAAAGGTAAGAAGGCCCTTGAGGAATTCCGGGCTTCTTTGCGATGTATTTGTTTTAACCAGTATTGTAGACATGGATCGAGTGATTTATTTGGGAGTGAGTATATGCATTTGAGTGTTAAAAGAGAAATTGAGTCGTATGCTGTTTGAGGTGAGTGTCTGTATGTATAAGGAAGCCTGATGAATTATAAAGAATGAGTGTGGGGTTACTTTAAGTTCCTATAAATAAATATAATTTTTTTTAGAATTGTTGATTAAATTTTTAGTATGGGTGATGAAGGAGGAGTCAGAGTTTTCTTTTCCGAGGAAGTGTATTGGTAGTTAAAGTGTCCTTTTTTTGGGGTCGTCCCAAATACGCTAATATGCGTCGGAACCTATCTTGATTGTAAGAGGTAATGTTTAGTTTTGTTTTATTAATATTTTATGAAGATTTCAATGTTGTGTTCTTTTTTGTGTGACACATTTCTTGATAAAAAAAAAAGCTAGTGCTAAAAACTGACAGAGACAAAACAAGTATTGTCAAGCAATAGCAATAGTTTCTATATTACTCAATTAACTGATCTCGTAATAAGACTGCCAATTGTCTATATTTTTCTTAATTACTAATTAAGTAGTACTGCTACCTGCCTTCAAATCTTACTGTTTTTTTTTTAAATTCTGACTATTTTCATATCGAACTATTTGTTGTAACTTTAGTTTTATGTTTATTCCACTCATTTATATTAATGAAAATGGCTTTTTGTTATATGGCCGAAATACCCACTTAGTTTCTTCTACAATTCATTGTTTTGAAAGAATTCCTCAATTGGATTATGCTATTTGTTATTTATAAGCATCCAGTCTCCAAGGGCTCAAGTACCAGCTTTATTTGAATAATTAAAAAAATATTCAAGGTTTTTTTTTACAAAGAGTTGAACTACAATGTTGAATTTTTTCAATTTTACCCAAATATTTTTTTCTAATATTGAATTTTTTGAAATCATTAGCACAGTCTGACGATCTATTCTTTTCATAGATATTATGGGAGAAAGCAGTGATGAGGATTTTAAGTCTGACCAATCAGACGTTGAGGAAGACCTTGAGAACCAACCAGGGATAAATCTCACCGGATTCCTGTTTGGAAATATTGACAGTAATGGCCAATTAGATGGGGATATTTTTGATGACTCAGCCAAAAAATGTTTAAACTCACTGTCTTCTTTTGGTCTTGGTACTATTGTTAAAGAAGTTGTTGAGGATGAAGTACTGCCAGATGAAGAAACCGAAATTGGTGAGTAAATTTGATTAACAGAATTGTCAAATTATAGGCCAAGACAGAAAAACATTTGGATGTCAAGTATGCAGTAAGTATTCAACCTAAGAATTTTGAAAAGGAGTTAGGGGTATAAGCAAAGAGATTTATAAAGAACTTGCAAGAGTTGGCTTTTCCATAGTTTAACATGGGAAGATAGGGATTAAAAACTACTGCTACCATCTATAATGCTGCATATCTACTCTCTTTATACAAGCAATAATTGTGTATTTATTTGTTTTTTTTTTTTAAATTTGGCACACTAAGATTATCTGGCCTGAAAAAAAAGAAACGATCCGGATAGGTCACGAGTTTGAGAAAATTCACAGAGCCTTAATTTTTTGAAAAATATTTTTCATGTGATGATGTCCTATAGAGGAAATTACATTTATTTTTTCCGAGGGGAGGTTGTATCGTTTTTGGTATCTATGACGCATTCGAAATTATGCAAGATGAGGAATGAATCCAAACAGCTAAAGTAAAAGGCATGGAACAAGTGACAGCAAGAATCACATTGAATTGCAAACGAAAATACTGCACAACGAGATCTGCAGTTAGAAGACATACGACAACTAGCATCACAACGAATCACAAATGAAGATGATTGACAACGAAATCTGAGGTTAGAAGAGAAGTGATGGCCAGAATCACATCGAATCGTAAACAAAATATGCGGTTGAAAGAGAAGTGATAGCAAGGATAACAACGAATCCAGGACAACACAAATCCTATAAAATGTATGATTCTGTGAAGAATAATCAGGAAGGAGGAATTGAATTCAGGCCAGAATTTCTTAATTCAGTTAAAATTACTGATTTGCCGTCTCATAACTTAAAACTAAAGAATAACATGATAATTATGACAATGCATAATTTGAGAATCACATACGGTATACGAGTATACAAGCCTGCCGTACGCCGAGTGCCGGCCCAAGCGTAGCTAGGGCTCCTGTTACTAGTATAGTATAGCACAATTTGTACTATTCGCTACTATAGTATAGCGCCACTACTATTGTCGATACTACTATGATTTGTTGTAGATACTGCTTTAGTGTATAGTAGTATAGTAGACACTATTATAGTAGTGTAGGCGCTATGCTACTATAGCGTAATAGCTGGCGACTTTATTAAGAAATTAGAAATTTTCAAAGAAAATTGGAATATTAGTTTAATGAATTTGAAATATTATTAAAATAAAGGTGGAATTTATGTGTAAGTCATAATTAATTAGCATTTTTTTTTCAAGAACTCCACTACTACTACTATTAAAAACTCATTGCAGCACTAAGCCGCCCAAGGCCAATATAACTACGTACCATTCTCCTCCATCCAAATCAATTCAAAGCCTCCCTCTTTACTTAGCAAAATTCCAGTCTGCACGAAAATAGGCCTAGACTAGATTGGAAAAATCGTGGCAGGTTAAGTACGGTAGTTGAATTTAAGCTGGTAGGTCTACTCGCAACAGAGAGCTGCTTTATTTACCCTCCTCTATAGTTTAATATACCTGAAGGGATGTTTGTTGCAGTTTAGGGTAAAGCAATATCACCAAATGCTAGATAAGATCCAACGTTTTCCTTTTCAACACTAGTGCTAGTTTCAACTTTTGTAAATTTTGAGTATACGAGTGTAAGTGCAATATTACTCTCAAAACTACTTTTTAGTTATAGCTACTTTTTAGCTCTATATGTTTTATAAAGCCTAATTTTGCTGTACAAGATGGTGTAGTAAATCGAATGGATTCAAGGTCTTATCTGGGGGGAAGACACCGAATCTGACCACTTCTCCCCCCCTCCTCTTGAGATTTTTGTTAGACTTGTAAAAACTTAACAAAAATGCATAGACAAATTTTTGATGCGTTTTTTAAGTTTTATTGTATGTCCCCCTTCCCTCCTCTGAACAAAATTTCTGGATGCGCCCTTGCCTGTATTTATTTTGACTGAGTATTTTCCAAAAGAAAGTCAAATGTGAAAATAAAGTAAGCAAATAGAATACATTCAGTATTAAAACACTTAGGGCAATATAGTTGTTTAAGTTCTGCCAATTATATCTAGGGGTACAGTGTGCACAAATTTTTCAGAGAGAAAAAGCAAACAAAAAAGCCAAGTGATGACTAAAAATTTAGCCTCGTATTTCTTTTCAGAGATGAAAAAGAGAACAAGTAAAGACTAAACATTCATCCACAAACTATTTCAGAGGGAAAGAGAAAAATAACATGTAAAGACTAAAAATTCATCTAGAATTATTTTCAGAGAGGTCCTCGATAGCAGACTCTAAAAGTACGCCAAATCGAGTTTTTTGTCAACACCATGGTCAACGCATATTGTGGTAGTGATGATGGGCGAGGGCACAAAAAGCAACACTGTCTCCGGATGCTTAAAATCTTAGCTATGCCTCTGGGTTGATTCAAGTCGTTGAGATTCAAGTTTTATCATTTATCATTCCATATAAACAAAATACGCCTATTTGAGGAAGCTCATGGAAAGGCAAGCATGAGAAACGAGGTGTAACAAAGGACAAAATGATGTAAATTGATACGAAAGCAACAACTAATCCAAACGTCAATATATTTTCCATAAATGGGCTAGTACGCAGTATTTTGATTATATAAACTAATTTACAATTACTGATAACTTACTAAAATAATTTCACCTACCTTTGTTAGCCATTGCTCGAGGATAAACCAATAAGAAACCTGATCAAACTTCAACAATACACCTTATAGATTTATATTTTACAACAAAAACAAGAAATCCAAATACTTGTAGCTACTTGATTTGCGTTATATTACTGTGCTAAGCCTTTATGAGGCAAGCCAGTAAACCTAGGGTATTTTCAAGAATATTGTCATTAATGAGAATTAATTATTTGATTATTATTTGCTTTCCAAATTACTTGATAAAGTTTGGTAAATTTTTCGTATTACAAATGTAGAAAAAAATTGAATGGTAACGCGTTTTTCTTGTTGTGAGCATATTGGGAGTTGAATTTGCCAAGCCATTGTATGATGAAGGATATAGGAAATAATCAAATATAATAATAGACAATATTAATATAATAATTATTAAGGTAATAATAATATAAATCTTTGTAATAAAATCTTTGTAAAATAAAATAAATATAAAATAATACAAACATTTATATTATTTTTATAAAAAATAATAAAATAATGTATAAATATGAAATAAAATGAAATAATAATAGAATATTAATAATATTATAAATAATAATTATAATAGTTGAATACTATTAGCTTCGGGAATGCACCTATGGTCTTTGTGAAATCATCATTTCAGGTTTTCTGTCTCACCTAAATACGATTTATGGGTACTAAAAAATCTGAAAAATGGTGTGGAATTACAATATTTAGTTTTATTCTGGACGAAAACTGGACTTGAAGGGCAAATTTCTTTGGGCTTTCCCCTCCACTTTACAAAATTCGAGGTTTATATTTTTATCGAATTTGTCATATTTATTCCATGTCCTATTATTCTTTTTGCCACGAGGATGGCTGAGCAGAGGTCTCTACTGGAATCCTTGTATTGTTTTTGGTTTTCACTGTTGAAGTTTTTTTTTCGTTGCTTCGTTTTACGATATTTCTTACGCAATGTTTAGCCAGTTTGATCTTCGAACTTATTTGTTACCACCAATCTATTGGTGTTCCTCTTGCAATATCAGTGCGAAATAAAGATGGCACGTCATATTAGGATGGGTGGTAGAAGTAAAGGCTTTTGTATAGTAAAGAGCTTCTTCTACATTTTTATCTTCGAACTGTATACTACAGTAAAGGGCTTTTCAAAATTTTTGACTGTGGACCCAGGCATGCAAGAAGGAATATAAGCCACAAATTTTAGATAAAAGATAAAAATTTAAAAAAGATCAGCAAAATTATAATAAAAATTTGGCAATTAGTAATCTGTATGTAGCCCTGTCTATAAGGGGAGTCATGAAATTGTTCATGAATTGTCATGAAATTTTCAAATAAAATAAAAGTTTGAATTATGGATAAATAAGAGAGATAATCGTTTGTCTTTAATTTCCAAAATGTAAAATTAATAATACATTGATGTGTGTCCCTTGATATTCAGATCCTATGGATTGTGTCCTGTTGAGTATAAATTCATTTGTCTGTATAATACTACTATAAGCTTCATTTATCTAATCATTTATCTGTTTCTCTATTTATTCTTTATCTATTCATGTATCATTTTATCCATTTATTTGGATCCAGTTATCTTTAAGAAACTACTTTCAGTGTCATTTTTAAATTCATTTGTCTGTTTTCTTATAGATCATTTATCTTTTCATTTATCTAAAAAAAAACTCCTCTCAGCTTCATTTATCTAAATTCTATTCATCTTTTTATAATTTATATATTCATTTATCGTGTCACTCAGTTATCTGTCAGCTTCATTTATATGATCATTTATCTACATCTCTATTTTTACATTTATCCATTCGTTTATCATGTTATCGATTTATTTGGATTCAGTTATCTTTAAGAAACTACTTTCATTTGCATTTATAAATTCATTTGTCTATTTTCTTAAGTATCATTTATCCTATTTTTCATTTATCTGGATTCATTTATCTATAAAAAAAAAAACTACTCTCAGCTTCATTTATCTAAATTTTATTTATCTCTTTATAATTTATATATTCCTTTATCGTATCATTCAGTTGTCTGGATTTCTTTATCTATAAAAGGAATCAGCTTCATTTATATATTCATTTGTCTATTTTCTAATAAATCATTTATCTTTTCATTTGTCATATTTTTCATTTATCTGGATTCATTTATCTATAAAAAAAACTACTCTCAGCTTCATTTATCTTAATTTTATTTATCTCTTTATAATTTATATATTCGTTTATCGTGTCATTCAGTTGTCTGGATTTCTTTATCTATAAAAGGAATCAGCTTCATTTATATATTCATTTGTCTATTTTCTAATAAATCATTTATCTTTTCATTTGTCATATTTTTCATTTATCTGGATTCATTTATCTATAAAAAAAACTACTCTCAGCTTCATTTATCTAAATTTTATTTATCTCTTTATAATTTATATATTCATTTATCGCGTCATTCAGTTGTCTGGATTTCTTTATCTATAAAAGGAATCAGCTTCATTTATATATTCATTTGTCTATTTTCTAATAAATCATTTATCTTTTCATTTGTCATATTTTTCATTTATCTGGATTGATTTATCTATAAAAAAAAACTATTCTCAGCTTCATTTAGCCTATCTAAATTTTATTTATCTCTTTATAATTTATATATTCATTTATCGTGTCATTCAGTTATCTGGATTTCTTATCTATAAAAGGAATCAGCTTCATTTATATATTCATTTGTCTATTTTCTAATAAATAATTTATCTTTTCATTTGTCATATTTTTCATTTATCTGGATTGATTTATCTATAAAAAAAACTACTCTCAGCTTCATTTATCTAAATTTTATTTATCTCTTTATAATTTATATATTCATTTATCGTGTCATTCAGTTGTCTGGATTTCTTTATCTATAAAAGGAATCAGCTTCATTTATATATTCATTTGTCTATTCTCTAATAAATCATTTATCTTTTCATTTGTTATATTTTTCATTTATCTGGATTGATTTATCTATAAAAAAAACTATTCTCAGCTTCATTTATCTAAATTCTATTTATCTGTTTATAGTATATATGTATATATATACATATATATATATATATATATATATATATATATATATATATATATATATATATATATATATATAATATATATATATATATATATATATATATATATATATATATATATATATATATATATATATATATATATATATATATATATATATATATATATATATATATATATATATATATATATATATATATATATATATATATATATATATATATATATATATATATATATATATATATATATATATATATATATATATAGATATATATATATATATATATATATATATATATATATATATATAATATATATATATATATATATATATATATATATATATATATATATATAATATATATATATATATATATATATATATATATATATATATATATATATATATATATATATTATATATATATATATATATATATATATATATATATATATATATATATATATATATATATATATTATATATATATATATATATATATATATATATATATATATATATATATATATATATATATATATATTATATATATATATATATATATATATATATATATATATATATATATATAATATATGTCATTCAGTTATCTGGATTTCTTTATCTGTAAAAAATAATTTCAGCTTCGTTTATCATATCATTCACTTATCTATAAGACGCTACTTTCTGCTTTATTTGTCCACTTATTGATTTATCATCATCTATGAACACTACTTTCAGCTTCATTTACTTATTCATTCGTCTATTTTTTTTTATAAATCATTTATCTTTTCATTTATCTGGATTCATTTATCTATAAAAAAAAACTACTCTCAGCTTCATTTATCTAAATATTATTTATCTATTTGTAATTTATTCATTCAGTTATAGCGTCATTCAGTTATCTGGATTGCTTTATCTGTAAAAAAAAAAAATTCGGCTTCGTTTATCATATCATTCATTTATCTAAAAAATACTACTTTCTACTTCATTTATCTATTTCTAGATTTATCATTTATCTATAAACACTACTTTCAGCTTCATTTTTTTTATTCATTTGTCTATTTTCTTATGACTCGTTTATCTTTTCATTTATCTGGATTCATTTATTCATTCATGTATATAAGACACTACTTCCTACTGCATTTATCTATTTCTAGATTTATCATCTATCTATAAACACTACTTTCAGCTTCATTTATTTATTCATTTGTCTATTTTTTTATAAATCGTTTATCTTTCATTTATCTGGAGTCATTTATCTATAAAAACTATTCTCAGCTTCTTTTATCTAAATTCTATTTATCTATTTGTAATTCAAATATTCATTTATCGTGTCATTCAGCTATCTATATGTCTTTATCTTTAAAAAAAGGTCGGCATCGATTATCATATCGTTCATTTATCTATAGAACACTGCTTTCTACTTCATTTATCTATTTTAGATTTATCATTTATATATAAACACTACTTTCAGCTTCAGTTTTATTCATTTGTCTATTTTCTTATAAAACGTTTATCTTTTCATTTATCTGGATCCATTTATCTATAAAAACTATTCTCAGCTTCTTTTATCTAAATTCTATTTATCTATTTGTAATTCAAATATTCATTTATCGTGTCATTCAGTTATCTGGATTTCTTTATCTGTGAAAAAAAAAATCGACTTCGTTCATCATATCATTCATTTATCTATAAGACACTACTTTCAGCTTCATTTATTTATTCATTTGTCTATTTCTTATAACTCATTTATCTTTTCATTTATCTGGATTCATTTATCTATAAAAACTATTCTCAGCTTCATTTATCTAAATTCTATTTATCTATTTGTAATTTATATATTTATTTATCGTGTCATTCAGTTATCTGGATTTCTTTATCTGTAAAAAAATTTCAGCTTCGTTAATCATATCAATCATTTATCTATAAGACACTACTTTCTGCTTGAAGAGTAATTTTCATAATCTTTCTGCTGGAAGAATAATTGTCATTTTCTGCCATTTGATTCTATTTTACTTTATATTGCTGTTTTGTAGGTGACAAATCACCTAGCGCCATTGATTATTTTGACATAACTGAAGTAGCAGAAGATGATTCAGTGGAAGAGACAGAAGTAGATGAAGTTTGCTTACCAAAAGATGACTCTGTTTTAATGCCACCCCCTCTTGTTCGTGAGACTCTTAGTAACAATGGAGGTTTTCAGAATAGGAAAATAATCACTCCTTTGGCTGCTATGCTCCCTTCAAAGTATGCTGATATAGATGTCAACGAAATCTTCCCTGATTTCAAACCAGATAAAGTGAGTTCCTCATGGGTCCTTCAAATTTTTTTTTTATCGATATACATTCCAATTTGTATTCTTGTATTAATTTTCATCAATTTCTTGTATTCATTTTCTTCCTCATGCACCTTTCAAACTAATGCTTTTATAGATAGACATTTTTGTTCTTATTCTTTGATTCATTTCAAAAATTTCTTCAATTCATTTTCTTCCTTATGGTCCTTCGAAAAAGTGCTTTTATTGATAGACCTATTTATTTGTTCTCAACAACGTTAAGTTAAAGAAAAATAATTAACATGAACTTCCGTAAAAGGCATAATGCACTGTGGTATAAGTAAGAAAAAGTACGTCTACTTATTTAAAACAAAACTAAAACAGACCAAAAAATAATAATAAAAGAAAAAATAAAATAAAAATGAAAATACAACCAATTTGTCCACTTGCCATAATAAAGAGGGATCGATAGGAAAAACAATTAAGAGCTTGATTCCAGTCAGAAAGTCTATATCATAGGCAGCGCATTGCGCTGCCTAAGTAAAGAACTATGTTGGCACAATGTGTTATTTTATTTTTTTTTTTTTTTTTTTTTGGGGGGGGGGGGGGGGGTTAGACCCTGGCACTTCGTATCGAAGGAGTTGTCGTAGAAACTTCGAAAAGGGCTCATTCGATTGGAAATTGGAGTGGCTAGTGCCCTTTTTAATAGTCGAAAGTGATTGGAGGGCAACTAACCCCCTCTTACGCCCACCTTTTCCCCAAACACATAGAATCAGAATTTTTAGATATCCATTTTGTTCAACGTAGTTAAAAGTTCTGGAAATTAGGTCTTTTATGAAGACAATCCCCCTCAGAGCCCTCAGGGCAAGCGTTGTAAGTTATACCCTTGGGGCATATAAGATTTTTATAGAAATTGCTGTCGTAGAAACTTCAAAAAGGGGTCATTTGATTGGAAATTGAAAGGACTGGTGCCCTTTTTAATAGTCAAAAGTGAACGGTGAGCAACTAACCCCCCTCTCACGCCCACCATTTTCCCAAACACATTCAGTTAAAATTTTTAGATAGCCGTTTTGTTCAACGTAGTTAAAAGTTCTAGAAATTATGATTTTGACGATGACACACCCTCCAAACCCCTCAGGGCAAGGGTTGTAAGTTATGCCCTGAGGGCATATAAGGTTTTTATAGAAAGTCTTTTCGTAGAGACTTCTAAAAGGGCTCATTCGATTGGAAACTAAAAGGGCTAGTGCCCTTTTTAATAGTGGAAAGTTATTGGAGGGAAACTAGCCCCCTTTTCATGCTCACCATTTCCCCAAATACATCCAATCAAAATTTTGAGATAGCCATTTTGTTCAGCGTAGATGAATTTTCTGGAAATTAGGCTTTTGAGGATGACATTCCCTTAGAGCCATCAGGGCTAAGGTTGTAAGCTATGCCCTGGGGGTATATAAGGTTTTTTTTTATAGAAAATGTTGTCGTAGAAACTTCAAAAAAGGCTCATTCAATTGGAAACTGAAAGGGCTAGTTCTCTTTTTAATAGGCTAGCCGAAACTGATTGGAAGGCATCTAACCTCCCTCTCACGCCCACCATTTACCCAAACACATCCAATCAAAATTTTTAGATAGCCATTTTTTTCAACGTAGTTGAAAATTCTAGATATTATATATATATATATATATATATATATATATATATTTATATATATATATATATATATATATATATATATATATATATATATATATATATATATATATATATATATATATATATATATATATATATATGTATATATATATTTATTTGTGCCCGTTTACAATGGATAAATAGGAGAAAAGAGCGGAGTACAAAACGAAACACAAGAAAGAAGAAAAACATATTTGACACTAAAAATTAAATGCAGGTATTTCATTCACAGAAACAGTTGAGTGAGTGGTTAGTCGTAGAGTTTACTGGGGGATCGTCTTGAGGATCTCTGTTCTATATCAATCACCTTGGGTGATGGATCAAGGATTCTATATATGGATGAGATCTCCGTGTTAGAAAATCCTGGTGGAAGTCCCATCAAAAATTTTGCAAACCTGTAATACGTGGTTCGTATTTTTCGACGCTCAGTGAGGGACAACATTTCCCACAAGGGTGATATGTACTAGGTGGCAGGATAGACGACGGCTTTGAATAGTTTTGACTTAATAATCGATTAAATGATCACTTGCATTTGACAGCTTTCCCACATGCTGAGCGGATAGATTTACAGACTGATTCGGTCTACAAGCCTCTAGTTGACCTAGGTGTCTGACCGTACGTGATAACAAGGTATTTTAGGGACTGGAGCTGCTGGATTCTGATACCATCAAGGACAAGATTGGAATTGGTCGAGTTCATGCCGCTAAAAACGATAATAAATTCCGTTTTCTCTATGTTGACTCGTAGTCCTAATTTTCTGTATAGAGTCACTAGGAGACGAAGATTCTCTTGTAGTCACCTTAGCGTGCTGCTTAGGAGCAACAAGTCATCTGCATAAGAAATGAAAATTAGATCCAAGCCCTCCAAAAAGAACGTCCCTCGAACGAGTCTAGTGACAGAGTAAATCGCAGAATTGAAGATGATAGGGCTAAAGCAGATCCTTGCCGAACTCCTTTGAAGAGCTGAATAAGATCAGAAAGTTTTTGCTTGCGGAGACCGGTGATTGTTTCCCATCGCTAAGCTAGACAAATATGCGTGTGGGAGTACCAATCATAGAGAACAAGGACAATGCGGGGGTCGACTCCTAAAGCTAAGAGGCACCACAGTGCTTGCGAGTGGACGACACAATCCAAGGCAGCAGAATTGTCGACGCTGCTGGCAAACAGTGGCTTTTAACTAAAGATGTAGACCTCATTATTCTTCTTAGTAACCGATGGGCGTGTCCACAACCCAACCCATTTCTGAATCCAAGTTGTTTGTCTCCCATTAGAGCGTGCGACGTAATATGGGACAACAGTACCTTCTCAAATACTTTGCTGATAACCGATGAAACTGTGATTGGCCTGTAACTTTTACAAAGCAAGGGATCTCGATTCTTTTTCAGAATATTGGATGTGCGGCAACCATGAAAGTTGGCAGGTGTGAGTCCCTGCTCTATTCTTGTTTGGAAGAGTAAGACTAAGTACTCATGTAGAAGTTCTGTGCCGTGCTATAAGTGCCTCGGAGTGATCCCATCGAGCCCTGAAGACTTGTTCTTTTTCAATTTTCTCACTATTATCTCAATATGCCATTTGGAAACAATGACAGCAGTGCGACGGAGTTTTGACACATCCTTGTAATGGTTTACCCAACTTTCGTCGGGACTGGGACTTTGCACAACAGTGTCAGCCCTGTTAGATTGGAGTCGCTTCCATAGGATGTTTGGTTCACTCCTGCAATCACAAAACAACTTCTCCACTTGCTGGACTTGCATATTCTCGACAGTACGTTTGAATTCTTTTTTGGCATATCGAAAACACTGAAAAACTACTCCAGAGCCGGGTTTGTCGCAATCCTTCCACAATTCGTACCAGAACTTGGATCTCTTCTTGGTAAACTTTACATATTGGGTTATCCCATCCCTTTTTACGAGTGTTTGGGTACACTTGCCACTGGAACAGTGGTAGATTCCGCAAGCTTCATCGAGTGAATAATTTCGGAGCAAAAGATGTTCAGGGCTAGCCTGTCTTCATTTTGTCCGTGAGTAAGCAGGTGGAACGGTACTTTGATTTTAGCAAGAGTCGAGTCAAGAATATCAACAAGGACTGATCTATCCTGTGCCATTCACTCTTAATAAACCATGATCGCCGGGGCCACTGCTTATAGGTGGAGAATGGTACCGTTATGCTAATCCCAAGGTGATCGCTACAATTGTGTTCCGAGTCAATAACGACTTTGATCTCCGTCGGAAGTAGGAAATTCACGAAAAAGTGATCGATATCTGATGTAGCCAGGGATGCGCTGTGAACAAACGCGAAGGACTGGGATTTCGGAACCGGGGGTATAGCGTTTGGCAGACCCCCCCCCTTAATATGGTGATAAAACGATCATCATCTAGAAGCTGACAGTTGAAGTCCCCACAGATAATAATCTTTTCTGACTTGTATTGTTCGGCCAGTCTCCCCAGTCTCGCACAAACCTTCGTGTAACGCCTTTCTGAGAGGACATCGCGATAATTTGTAGGGAAGTACACTAATATGATTATAAAGCCGTTTGGGCCAGGAACTCTGATCGCAAAAAAAGAACCGCATGAATCAATTAGCGTGCATTGCAAATTGGAGTCAAATATTGTGTCATCGAGGATTATCAACCCCCCCCCTCACCTTTCAGGGCAAGGGTCGTAAGTTATGATCTGGGACATATAAGGTTTTTATAGAGCGTTGTAATAGAAACTTCGAAGGGCTAGTGCCCTTTTTAATAGTCAAAAGTGATTGGAGGAAAACTAACACCCCTCCCACGCCCACCATTTCCCCAAAAACATCCAATAAAAATTTTGAGATAGCCATTTTGTTCAGCGTAGTTGAAAACTCCGAAAATCATGTCTTTGCGGATGACACCCCCCCCCCAGGCCTCGGTGCAAGGGTTGTAAGTTATGCCCTGGGGGCATATAAGGTTTTATAGAAAGTGTTATCGTAGAAACTTCAAAAATGGCTCATTCAATTGTAAATTGAAAGTACTAGTGCCCTATTTAATAGTCGAAAGTGATTGAAGGGCAACTAACGCCCCCTTCAAGCTTACCGTTTCCCCAAACACATGCAATCAAATTTTGAGAGAGACATTTTGTTCAACGTAGTTGAAAGTTCGGGAAATTAGGTTATTGCCAGAGTTGCCGTAGAAACTTCAAAAAGGACTCATTCAACTGGGAATTGAGAGGGCTAGTGCCCGTATTAACAGTCATAAGCACTTCCGATCAGCATTTTGATATAGCAATTTTGTTGAACGTAGTTGAAGGGTCCGGAAATTATGTTTTTGAGTATGACAACCCCCCAAAGCCCTCAGGGCTAAGGTTGTAAGTTATGCCCTGGGGGCATATAATGTCATACAGAAAGTGTTGTCGTAAAAACTTCAAAAAGGGCTCTTTCGATTGGAAATTGAGAGGGATATTGCCCTTTTTAGTAGTCGAAAGTAATCAGAGGGACAATCCCCCCCCCCCCCCCAAAGCCCATTATTTTCCAAAAATTTCCGATCGACATTTTGATATGGCCATTCTTTTCAAGGTAGTTGAAAGGTCTGGAAATTATGTCTTTGAGGATGACAACCCTCCCCCCATAGCGCTCATGACAAGGGTCGTAAGTTATGCCCTCGGGGCATATAAAGTTTTTATAGAAAGTTTTGTCGTAGAAGCTTCAAAAAGGGCTCATTCGATTGGAAATTGAGAGGACTAGTGCCTTTTCTATTAGTCGAAAGTGATCAGAGGGCGGATATCTCCCTCCACGCCTATTATTTCCCCAAACACTTCCAATCAAAATTTTTATATGGCCATTTTGTCAAGCCTTTCAGAAAGGTCTGGAAATTATGTCTTTGAGGATAACAAATCCCCTCAGCCCTCAGGGCAAGGGTTGTAAGTTGTGCCCTGGGGACATATAGGGCTTTTATAGAAAGTGCGGTCATATAAACTTCAAAGGGGGCTCATTGGATTGGTAATCAGACGCTCTAGTGCTCTTTTTAAGAGTCAAAGTGATCAGAGGGCAGCTACCCTCTCACCCCTACACACACGTCATATTGTCCCGAAACGCGTCTAATAGAAATTTTGAGATAGCCATTCTATTCAAAATAGTCTAAATATCATATAACAAGGCTTTTAGGGTTGAAACAAACCCCAGATATTAGGGGCAAGGGTTGTAAATTATGCCCAGGGGGTATTAAAGTTTTTATGGAAGGGATCGTTGTTTGACTTCAGAAGAGGTTCAGTCTTTCTCCCTGAAAAGGTTATGTCAATATAAAACGAACAGAAATTAATCAAAAAACTTTTGCACAAAATAAGTTTTTCAAAAAAAAGTAAACCAAAAATGAACAAAAATAGAATCAAATAATCTACCAAGCATACAACTACCACAAATCATTATCAATAAATAAGTGAAACTCAAAACAAACAGAAATTAAAATAAGTCAAACTCAAAACGAGCAGAAATCAATCTGAGTAGGGTTCTAAACCCTATGCTTTTAAAAGCCAGAATTTAATTTTTACTTTACTGAAAAAAAACTCTTTTAAATGTTTTCACTTATAACTTAAAGAAAACTAAAATTAATTAAGATTTTAAGGAATAAAAATCAGCATATGTATATTAAACTGACAATGCACATTTTTTTCAGTAAACTCATTTGAATTTTTTTCAGTAAAGTACAAATTATATTCTAGCTTTTAGAAAGCACAGGGAACCCTACTCAGATTAATTTCTGCTCGTTTTGAGTTTGACTTATTTTAATTTCTGTTTGTTTTGGGTTTCATTTATTTACTGATAATGATTTGTGGTAGTTGTTATGCTTGGTAGATTATTTGATTCTACTTTTGTTCATTTTTGGTTTAATGGAGTTCTTTATTTAAAAAACAAAATAAATATTTTGTGCAAAAGTTTTTTTGATTAATATTAAAAAAACAACAGAGGAGAGAAAAGAATAAAGAAAAGACCCGCTAGCTAAGGATTGTGCTTCCTGTGTCATTTTTAGTATGTTATTTTTCTTCGCTATCTTTTTTTTTCCTTTTTTACAAAATAAATCCCACATCCTCACCTCTCAGTGACGATAAATTTTAATTTCAAAATACATCTAATTTTAACTTTAGATGTCTTCTACTCTATTTTCTAATATTCTTTAACATCCGAACTTGACACACTTCAAGTCATCAAATACGAGGGGTTATTTCTAAGTAATGTCCGTTTGAACATAAGGACACAACGACAAATTATTTCAAAAAAGCAAATTTATTTTCAGAAAGGGTAAATTTTTACCAAATCATATTATTGACTTACGAATAAAGTGAATATACCACTTGATGCCTTTTTTTATGCTCTTTCCAAATATAATAATCATTTTTGTCGGAAATGAATTTTACCCCCACCCCTATATATACCAATTCAGGGTATACATTTGCAAATTAGGGGAGGGATTTTATTTCAGATGTAAATGGGAGGTAAGTTTAAACTTTACCCCCACCCCCCTAATGCGCAAATATATACCCTGAATTGGTGTATAGGGGTGGGGGTAAAATTCATTTCCGACAAAAATGATTATTATATTTGGAAAGGGCATAAAAAAGGCATCAAGTGGTATATTCACTTTATTTGTAAGTCAATAATATGATTTGGTAAAAATTTACCTCAGAAAGTTCATACTCTACTCTATTTGTCGGTATAGTTGCCAAGTTTGTTCAAACACTTATTATGCCTCTCAACCAATTTTAAAGTAACCTCTTCATAAAAACTTGCCACCTGCTCCGATAACCAAGAGTTCACTGCCGTTTTTACGTCTCCGTCATTATTGTAACGGTCGCCACCGAGGTGGCAACCAGTTGAACTGGAGACGAAACAAGGGTTTCGCACATCACCCCCAGATCGAGGCAACAGAATATGGAATTGAAACACACAATCCCCTGTAAAGTTGAAGGCCAAACAGACTCTGTCCCAGCTCAAAATTA
The DNA here is from genome assembly GCA_027921565.1 of Artemia sinica. Taxonomy (NCBI): domain Eukaryota; kingdom Metazoa; phylum Arthropoda; class Branchiopoda; order Anostraca; family Artemiidae; genus Artemia; species Artemia sinica. The sequence goes on from CM051270.1 coordinate 45,086,068, forward strand.
TGGCGTCGGTGTTTTGGAATAGACATGGTGTTTTGGCGGTCGACTTCATGCAAGGAGGTACCACTATGAATGTCGAGGCATACTGCAAAACCCTCAGAAAGCGCCGCAGAGCGATTGAAAAAACAAAAACAAACTTGGCATGTTGACAAAGGGAATCGTCCTTCTTCATGACAATGCATGACCTCACACTGCAGGTCAAAGCCGCACTTTGTTGGACAGTTTCATATGGGAAGTTTTAGACCATCCTCCCAATAGTCCTGATTATGCGCCGCTCGATTACTATCCGTTTCTCCACCTTAAGCAACACCTCAGTGGCAACCGTAACAATGACGACGACGCACAAACGTCAGTGAATTCTTGGTTATCGGAGCAGGCGGCAAGTTTTTATGAAGAGGTTACTTTGAAATTAGCTGAGAGTTATGAAAAGTGTTTGAACAAACTTGGCAACTATGGCGTTAAATAGAGTAAAGTAGGTGCTTTCTGAAAATAAATTTGCTTTTTCGAAATAATATTTCGTTGTGTACTTAGCTTCAAACGGACCTTACTTAAAAAACACCCCTCGTACTAACAAGCCTTCCAATAAAAAATCTTGCCATTCTCGTGGAAAAGGGCGTCGTGGAAAAACTTTTCGGGATGTTGGCCCTACATGTCTCCTTTAAAAACAAATAAAAAGATTAAAACAATCTAATTAATCTTATTATAATAAAACAAAGAATTCAAAATTATCTATTATTATTACTTTCTTTTACAAAAAATGCACCAAAATGTTTACAAACAAATTACAAAAACATCGAAGAAAATTATAGTGATACCACTTTTCAACTTTATCTTTTTGTTCTTTTTTTTTCTATACTCTCTGATTTTAATGTTTCCACATAAAACCAGATTTAAAAAAAAAGACTTTTGATAGCTGAGATTCAGCTTTATGTAGCTTCCCAATGAAATTTGTTTTCAAATAATTTTATGGTGAAAAATGCTGAAGGTGTAAAAAACTAACATAAATAGCTGCTAAAAAGCTTCAGAGCCTATGTTATAGCGTAAAAAAACATAAGTTTGTTCATTTAAAGCAAAAAAAAGAACCGACACAGAGCAGACGAAAAAAATTAAAAGAAAAGAAACAAAAAAAAAAGAGAATGAAAGCATAAATAGCGACGAAGACCACACTGCCTTTCCATCATAAACAAACAAGTAGAACAATAGGGAAATTTCTTATACAAGACAGTGGAACGCAACTTTAAATGAATATTTCGACCCTATACCCAAAGGCTGTCCTCAGCAAAAACAAATATAAAAGAATTTACATTAAAATTCAGTCGTTGAAACTATGATAATCGTTGATTTTAATTTGAATCCCTATTTAAATAGGGATTGAAATTAGAATCAAAATAGATTCATAAATAATCATAAATAAAAATGAAATTAGAATCAAAATAAATAGTAATACTTTATTAAATAGGGATTTGGGGGAATATTCGCTTAATACCTTATATACAAATTTAATTAGAAATGATTTATCTAATTATATTAAAAAACCAGTAAGCAATTCTACTCAACCTGTTACGGATAGACCTTCTAGGCAGGCTGCCAAAAAGGCAAGATTAGCTTCAAGAGCTTGTCTGTAATTGTTTCGTATTTCATTGAATGCACTCTCTTTTTTCACTTTGCTTGATGTACTAGTCCTGGTTGAACTTGCTTGAAGTAATGATGCTAGGGCTGTCTTAAAATTTTTTTTTAGTTTCAACGATTGAATTTTAATGTGAGTTCTTTCGTATTTGATTTTTTTTCATTTGTTTTTGCTGAGGACGGCCCTTCGATATAGGGTCGAAATACTCATTTTAAAGTTTCGTTCCACTGTTTTGTATATAAAAAAAATTCCCTATTGTTCTACTTGTTTGTCTATTTTAGAATGAAAGCAATTTTTCAAGTTACCATAATAAAGAGGAACTTATAGGAAATGCAGTTAAATGCTTTATTCCTGTCAGAAATACTAAATTATAAGAAAAGTAACAGAAAGAATAAACAAATTGCATACTATTTACGATTTATGTTCACTGAAATCTCTGGTATGTTATTTTTCTGCTATGTTATTTTTCTGTTAAATGACGTACATTTATGTTCAATGTGAAAGCTCTGGTATGTTATTTTTCTGCTATGTTATTTTTCTGTTAAATAACGTACATTAATGTTCAATGTAAAAGCTCTGGTATGTTATTTGTCTGTTTATGACATATATTTATGTTCAATATGAAGGCATTGGTATGTTATTTCTTCGTGGTATATTATTTTAATTTTTGACGTAAAACGAGAATTTTGCCATCTCTTGTCAGCTGAGGTTCAGTTTTATTTATCTACCCTCTGAATTATATATTGTATTTTTTACGGTGAAAAATATGTTAAAAAGGCTTCAGAAATTCCTGATAATATGGTAATTTTCAGCATCTTTCAAGCAAGTTTAAATAATTCTCTAAGGAAAACCGCAGTAGGCTATCGTAAGTAGGCTAATATCAAGTCTGGCTCTATGAATGGATAGACCTGAAAATAGTAAATTTTTGTGATGCATTTGTATTTTCCTTTTGTTTCAAGTTACAGCTTGTCGGAAAATCATTATAAGATATTATATGATTGATAGTATGCTATTATGGACTATTATAGAAATATAAAATATTATGAAAAAATTACTATCACAAGCCCCGAAGTGCCAAATTCAAATTTCGGGGTCAATAAATAAAGATATGACTAAAAAAAGCTTTAAAAAATAACGAAAACAAAAATATTGCTAACATTAAAATTGTCAGAATGAAAATTAATTCATTGGTCATTATTTAAACCGAGCTTGGTCGCAACATGCTGAAAAGAAGTAGTTGTGGGTTCCCACATGCACGATTATTCGCATACAAACACGATTATTCTGCCAGATATACGAATATTGCTTCTGTGTGCGAATTTCGGGCAAACTATATCTGATTTTCAAAAATATCGTACAAGTTCATGAATCTCAACTTCTCCGATAATTTTGATTAATAAATCGCATCAAATCAATAGGCTGGGTAAGATCAAAATGGATATTATGGAAACATGGAAAACTAAACTACACTCTAAAACTGATAAAGATCAAGGAGGCACACTTGTGCCTCTATAAAGAGGCGACCCACCACAATGTTAAGCGATTTCAGGTCCTAGAGGTCGCAGAGAGACGGCGGTAATCGCATTTTGTAGCCCAAGCTCAAACTAAGAAATTTGCAAAATTTCATCCTCCTCCGACTTTATCTTCATGGGGTAAACTGGGCCGGAAGTTTGGACCCTCCCACCACAGCCCCCCTTTAACGTTGTCCAATTGGACTGAAATTTAAAGGTTAAGCTTTCCTAGGGCCCGGGAGCTTATCCTCGAAATTTCAGCTCAATCCGATCACTCCTTCCCTGTTTTCAAAAAACCAAATATAGCCACTTAAAATTCATCATTTCTTTTTTTTTTTTCTTAGCCACGCCTACAGGCCACAGTTGGCAACGGATCCGGTTGAATGAGGACTCATTCGAAGCAGAATTCGACCTGTTAGGGCCTTTTGATATTTTCAGACCGAAAAAATTATCCCCCGAATTTACATTTACGAAAAACCTTAGTTTTTTTCAAATAATACAGATAAACAGGTTAGACATGCTTTGTTATGAAAATATCTGCGCGTCAATTTTCATAACAAAGCATGTCTAACCTGTTTATGTGTATCATTTGAAAAAAACTACGTTTTCTAAAGAGTTAAAGAGGCTGAGTTACAAGGTCAACCCTTAAAACATACAGGGATTAGGAGGCACAGTTGGGGGGGGCTGTTAAAGAGGCTGAGTCACAAGTTCGAACCTTAAAACGTACAGGGATTAGGAGGCACCCTGTACGACGTGATTTGAGTATTCAGGAATTAAAAGCCTTAACACAAGAATGTTCAAGAGCGGGAGGTTTGGGGGGTGGCAGCCCCCCAACTTTAACTCCTGACACGATCAGCTAACAGTTAGTCAAGCAATAATAAGTAATAAACTGTACAAAAACGTGCAGAAATTATTTGAAAAAAACTACGTTTTCTAAAGAGTTAAAGAGGCTGAGTTACAAGGTCGAACCTTAAAACGTACAGGGATTAGGAGGCACAGTTGGGGGGCTGCCGCCCCCCAAACCCCCCGCTTTCGCAGCCTTTAAATAACAAAAAAAATAAAAATTTAAACTGAAAGTAAGGAGCGACATTAAATCTTAAAACGAACAGAAATTATTCCGTATATGAAAGAGGCTGTGCCCTCCTCAACGCCTCGCTCTTTACGCTAAAGTTTTTATTGTTTAAAAAAAGAGTTGTGAGAAAGTCAAACTTTAGCGTAAAGAGCGAGGCGTTGAGGAGGGCACAGCCTCTTTCATATACGGAATAATTTCTGTTCGTTTTAAGATTTAATGTCGCTCCTTACTTTCAGTTTAAATTTTTATTTTTTTTTGTTATTTAAAGACTGCGAAAGCGGGGGGTTTGGGGGGCGGCAGCCCCCCAACTGTGCCTCCTAATCCCTGTACGTTTTAAGGTTCGACCTTGTAACTCAGCCTCTTTAACTCTTTAGAAAACGTAGTTTTTTTCAAATAATCATAAGAATAGGTTACTTGTAATGAAAGAAATGGAATGAAGTCTCAGAAGAAGTTTTGAGTTGATGGTAAGATTAGTAGGCCAATTTAGATGGCTAGACCGAATTTGAATAATATAGGCCAGTTTGTTTCGTTTTGTGCTGTATAGCCTGGGCTCTGCGCAAAAAGACCTTCATTGGGCATAGCAGCTAAATATCTAGACTAGCACGGGGCAGGTTTATTCTAACAGTGGTACTTCTGAGTCGTCAATTTGTTTCTAAGCTAGAACAGAAATAAAACAAAGTGGAATATACCATTTGATTTCTCACTTACAGCTATTTATAAATGCAATCATTACTAATATTTTTATGCATCGCAGTCCCTTACCCCAACATGACAAGATATAGGCCTGCCAAAGGTTATTTTAAAAAGCTGAACTAATATGCCGTTTCTTTAAAATCGGACGCAAATAAATTGTCTAGTGTGACTTCCTGTAATACTTATCGCGTTAAAATGGGAATTTCGTGTTCCGATTTTTTAATACGATTTTTCGCCATAATAAAAATCGTATATGTGAGAACCCAGGGTAAAAATCATGAAACAAATTGAGAAAATGAGCGAAAACATAAAAAACATGGACAGCGCTTGTACTAAGTAATAAGAAGAGGGAAAGCAGGGGGGTGTTTTGATATTTTTTTCCGTAATGGGGGGACAAAGATTTTTTCATATCTGTAGGTACAGAAGGGAACAGGAGACAAGGTAGGAATAGACTAGGAAACGACCCGGGGAGGGTGGAATCTGGATGGGGAGTGTTTTGTCGGGAAAATATGTCCCGTGCGAGGGATTATCTTTGCATTAAGAAAACGGAGGCGCAACCTGCCTCTCCTGATATTATTTTTTTTTTTTTTTTTTTTTTAAAGAAAGGAAATATAATCCTTAAAATTCATGAAATAACGGGTAAATTTAAATTAAGACAATGAGAAAATATGTATGTAATCTATATATACTGGTCAAATATTTTGGCTTCGCTTCTGAAAGCCTGTGAAATCTTTGCTTCTGAAATCAATGAGGTCAGCCAGCCACAAAGCTTAGAAAAGAAGGAGAAGCTTAGAACGTCCAGCCATCAGTTTCAAAAGGCGTGTACACCTTCAGGCAAATATAGCGTGAAAGCTACTTTAATAATTTTTTCTTTTAATTTGAATACAGCGCTTAGAGTGTGTTTGTAAAGGATAAAACACATTTTTCTACAAAGAGTGTTCAAAAATTAAAACGAAAGTAATTGTGAAAAAGGGCAAATCCCCAATATCGTAGAGGATCAGTTACAGTGATCAATAACTTACAGTATTAGTAACCAAGCAATTAACGAGTTACGCAATAATATTTAATCACGAAACTTGAATATGGTGCCACTTCTTCCTACAAATTTATCAGTAGCCAGGATCAAAAGTTTTACAGGATCAATAAACAAGCGCAAAAAAGGCACGTTACAGTGATCAATAACTTACAGTATTAGTAACCAAGCAATTAACAAGTTACGCAATGGTATTAAATCATAAAAGTTGAATATGGTGCCACTTCTTCCTAAAAATTTATCAGTAGCCAGGATCAAAATTTTTACAGGATCAGTAACCAAGCTATTAACTGGATACGCAATGATATTTAATCACAAAAGTTGAATCTGGTACCACTTCCTATTAAAAATTTAACAGTAGCCAGGGTCAAAAGTTTTACAGGATCAGTAACCAAGTAATTAACTGGGTACGCAATGATACTTAATCACAAAAGTTGCGTCTGGTGCCACTTCTTCTTAAAAGAAATTGAAAAAGGAGGTACATTGTTCATACTACAAAATAAGCAAGGCTTTTGATGTGAATGTCATTAAAGAAGTAAAGGTTAACGGTTATACTATGAAGATATGCGATGATATATTAGGTATAAAAACAAATCCGATTTAGAATCCGTGTTCCTTCTCTTGTCCTGTGTTTTCTATTGAGACGTTTCGTTTTCTAGGTTCTTAGATTTTCAAAACTCTTTGGTCCTGGGAAACCCAATAGCTTACCTCAAATATGGAGACACGTAAGGAAACGTCAGAAAAGATTGAAAGCTGAAGAATCGCGAAAAAGAAAAGAAAAAATGGATGAAGGGGAACAGGAGAAACGGAACGAAGAAGAGGATGATGAGCAAAATCTGAATAAAGGATGGGATTTCAATTTTGGACCCTCGCCTGTTCCTCAACAAGTTCGAGAAGACTCGTCAGTAAGTAAAACTAATTGAAAAAGTGTATTATCCTATGAAATTTAAATTCAAAATAATATAAGGTGCCACCCTTCTGTTTTGGTGCCACCTTTTACAGTGCTACCTAAAATAAAACAATATTCAAGCACCCTTCTGCAATGTAAAATATGTTTTTTTGCCATAAAATGCTATTTTTTACCATCATTACGATTTAAAATACGTGCCGTTTTTTGCATAAAATACGACTTTAGGGTCGTTGCGATTTAAAATATATATGAATATATACTTTTTTTTGCATAAAATACAATTTATTCGTTAATGGTATTTCAAAGTTCAAAATATATTTAATTCATAAAACTTTCTTTAAGATATTTAATATTTATGATATTTATTATTAAGATATTTATTGTTTGACATATTTATATGAAATAAGAGTTCAAAATACCATTAAGTACAAGAACCCATTGTTTAAGATGTTTATTATTGAAGATTTTTATTTTTAAGTTATTTAATGAAATCAAAGTTCAAAATACCATTAAATACATAAGCCTTTGTTTGATATATTTATTATTTATGATATTTAAGATGTTTGTAGGATATTTATTATTTAAGATATTTCTATGAAATCATTATTCGAAATACAAAAGCTTATGTTTTGATATTTGTTATTTATGATATTGAAATATTCAATATTAAGATGTTTATTACTTAAGATATTTATATTCAATCAAAGCTCAAAACACCATTCAGTATAAAACCCTATGTTCATTTTGAAGTAAAAACAATGTACAAACACGCTCAAACGCATTTATAGGACTTAAAATGTGTTAATTCGCGTAAAATTTGGTTTTTACGATCGATATAAATTTATTTTAAATGGACGTTTATTTGTATCAAATGAAAATTCTAAGTAACGTTAGGGGCCACCTTCATGTTTCGGTATAAAATAAATAATATTTAAACATTTTTATAGTTAAAAAATATTAAAACATTGAAGCCTTATGACTCTTTACTATAGGCAACGCAATAATGCTGCCTCCGATTTATTATTATTGTTATTTTTTCCCAGAGGTGCTTCATATGGAAGGGGTGGTCGTATAAACTCCGGAGGGGGCTCATTCGATTTGAAATTTGAAGTTCTAGTGCCCTTTTTAAGAATAAAAAGTGATTGGAGGGCGTCTATCCCCCCTTCCACGCCCTCTTTTCCCCAAATGCATCCAATCAAATTTTGAAATAGCCATTTTGTTCAAATAGTCCAAATTTCAAATAACTATTCACCGGTTCCTTTCACCGTTTCACCGTTACTAGGAAAGGGTCGTCCAATTTTAGTTTGGTGTTTTTATTTTAAGGTTTGGTTTTTATATTTTTATCAGTTTTATTCTGCACTGAGGACGGTCAAGCGGAGGTCTTGACCGAAATATTTGCATAATTTTTCAATTTTTTCACTGGCTGTTAATTGTCCTCGTTTTCTTCCTTTCTTCGCGATTTTTTGTTTATCATGATTAGCCAGTGTGGTCTCAGAAATTATTTAGTAACAATGCAACAGGTACTAATAAAAATAAATATTAAAACGAGTAAAACTTAAATTAAATATTAAAATGAAACTTAAAACGAACAAAAAATACTACAATTAAGAGTTTGGTAGCTGCCCCCTTTCCCCTCCCCTGACTCTAAAGCATACAGGTACTGTGTCATTTGCGCTTGAATAAAAATGAATTATATTGCAAATATTTGTTTTTGTACTTATTACAACATTGAAAGTAAACATAAAAATAACAGTGAAATAAAATATTGAACTGCTGATGTTTCAGCAATTAGTATCGTTATATATCAAATATTTAGTTTGGTGCTCTTTCCAAGAGCATTTTAGGAGCTCTTTCCAAGGACTGCTGAAGACAAGACGCATATAGTTTCCAATTAAACATAAATGATGCAGTTGCCTTTGGACTTTTACAGCTAAGAGAAGGGGACCAGTCACCAAACTCTTATCTGTAGTCTTGTTTTTACTCGTTTGCAGCTGTCGCTGCAACCACGGCAAAACAAACTATTTTAAAATGAATTCACTGTTATATAGAATACATATGACTAAATACTAAATTTTTGTAGACAAGATGATGAATGACGTCATAAACTTAGGTGTCAATTGTCGTGATTGCAACAGTAGCTGCAACCTAGTAAAAGACGAACACGGCCCATAGTAGCAAAAAAATAGTCTGAACCCCCACCCCTCCCCCAAAAAATGTTGGAATAGCCTTTTTTTACGGAGGGGGGGGGGGGTGGAAATCACCATCAATGGTCTCTTTTTTCCTCTGCAGCTAGCTGAGCACTGGAACATCATAGAGCTGTTTAAGGGCTTATGTTATAGGACATTACTATATCTATGTGCTATTGTAATTAAAAAACTTCAATTTTTAAAATAAAATCACTTTTTTGAAAAAAAAATTGTATTTTGTAAACAAAATGATGACGTACTTTAAATGATGTCTTGGGTAACAGGAATGACAACGCAGTTCGTTCTTTATTAGTTCCTGCTGAGAAAAGCCGAAGGATTTTTCTTCTATGTAATAACTGGTCTTATTTACACAGTTCCCTTTAATATGAGCCCTTAAAGAGCAAAGTCTATGGTGTACAGCAAAAGCACAGGATGGCTGGCCCCCATACCCCCATTGCACTTCCTGACTGAAGGAGATCAGCACCGCCGTTCGGACTTTTAGAAGTCTAGTGCCGTATCCTTTACCTTTTTTTTACCTTATCTATGATGTTACCGTGCCCAGCTAGCCGCGGATAAAAAAAAACAGGAAATAGGCCATATTATTGCTTTTTATGCAAAAAAACTGATTTTTCTCGTTGATCAAGTAAGGGAATGTAAGTTTCATGAATAGGGGTTTCAGCCGTGGTGATTCCAAAGGTGCATTTATATTTTGATCTGATTTGGTTGGATAATAATCAATTTGTTGGTTACTATTGGCCGAGGTTTGACCTTTACTGGGTTACAGCCGCCGCTGCAACTACAATTACCAACTTAAATTGTTGAGGCGGCGTAACCTGATACTCTTTTATATACTGACGATAATACAAAATTATATATTGACGAAATATAGATTAATGTCATGTAGTTTTTATTTTTAACGTCATCTATGGTTGTAACCTACGACTATGATGTCATTCCGTATCTTGTATATAGCAATACATTTTTTTTGTCCAAAAATGTTACTTTACAAAAAATTACTCCGAATATTTCGGCCCAACATCCGGGAGCCTTTCTCAACGGCATCCGGGAGCCGTTGAGAAAGGCTCCCGGTTGTGGGGCCGAAATATTCGGAGTATTTTTGTTTAATTAAGTGTTTGTATTCACTGCTTTATAGAAATTAAAACCCGTTTTTCTTGTTTAGTTTTTTAAATGGAAAAGCAGTGTGGTCTAAGAAATTAAATGTTACTTTATTTTAAATATCATGTTTTGTTAATTACCAAAAGGAGTAGATGTGGCAATTTCCTTTAAAATGAGTCATTAAACAGCTCTCTATGGTGTTTTAGTACCTCACTAGCTGCAGAAAAAAGAAAAGAAAAGAGAGCGCCCATTTCAGTGCTATCCATGCAAAAAAGTGATTTTCCTTGTTGTTCAAACCAGGGGAATGTAAGTTTCCTGTATAGAGTTTGAGAGTTGGCGATTACAGTGGTGCACTTTTTTGACGATCAGTTTTGTCAAAAATTGCATTTTATTTTAATATTTCGGTTACTATAGGCTAGAGTTCGTTCTTTACTATAAAGGTCAACTTTTTGGCATAATTTGCACCATAATTGGAAAATCTGCACTATAAGTTGGATAAGTATCTCGGATGGGTTCTTCAACCCATTAAGTTAGTTGTAAACTGAAACATCAGATACACTGTCATTTGCATATATTTGAGAATCACACAAAGGTTAATTTTTTATTTTAGGTTAAATTTTTAAGCGACCTTGAAACTGTGGCAGAAAAAGATAATGGCACTGAAAAGGCGGCAGACGACCGTGGTCCTTCTGTGGCAGATTGGAGGTATGGACCTGCGCAGCTGTGGTATGATATGCTTGATGTTCCGGATACTGGAGATGGGTTTGACTACGGTTTTAAGCTTAAGCAGGTATATATAATCAAATTATAGTTATTGTTGTTCAAAGCAGAACATATCAAACAGTTCGTGGTAACGAACTGTAAGTAAGGAGCGACCCGGCTCATAGTAACCAAAACTCTAAAAAACGGAATTTTGATACCAATAGATACATCAGAAGAATCAGATTTTTATGCTGATTTCAAATATATAAGTTTTATCAAGTTTAGTCTTACGCATCAAAAGTTACGAGCCTGAAAAAAGTTGCCTTATTTTCGAAAAAAGGGGGAAACTCCCCCTAAAAGTGATGGAATCTTAATGAAAATCAAACCATCATATTCAGCGTATCAGAGAAACCTACTGTAGAGGTTTCAAGCTCCTTTATGCAAAAATATTGAATTTTGCAGAAGAAAGATCTTATACGTGTTTATTTGTTTTTTCTTTTTTTTTCCCCAGGGGTGATCGTATCGATTCAATGGTCATAAAATATCGCGAGAGGGCTCATTCGAATGGAAACTAAAAGTTCTAGTGCCCTTTTTAAGTGACCAAAAAAATTGGAGGGTAACTAGGCCCCCTCCCACGTTCATTTTTTCCCAAATTCACCCGATTAAAATTTTGAGACAGCCATTTTGTTCAACATAGTCGAAAACCTAATAAAAATGTCTTTGAGGATGACTTAATCTCCCACAGTCCCCAGGGGAAGGGCTGCAAGTTATGAACTTTGCCCATTGTTTACACATAGTATTTGTTATTTGGAAGTAAGCAGACGTTTTCAGGAGGGATTTTTTCTGGTGGGGAGGGGGGTTGGAGAAGGGGGATAAGTGGGAGGATCTTTCCATGGACGATATTTTCATGGGGGAAGGGACATTTCTTTGAGGGGAGTGCCGGATTTCCCAGCATTATTTAAAAAAACAATAAGGAATTAAATAAAAAAAACTAATTTTTTCAACTGAAAATAAGGAGCAACGTTAAAACTTAAAACGAACAGAAATTATTGTGTGTATGAGGGGTTCTCCCCCTAGTGAATATCTCGCTCTTTACGCTAAAATTTGTTTAGTACTTTCAAAAAAGCTATCTATTCTAATTAAACGGTGTTTGTGATGCAGGGGTCATTCTTAAGGAATTGGAATAAAGTTCGAACTTTAGCGTAAACAGCCAGGTATTCACTAGGGGGAGAACCCCTCATTTACGTAATAAAAATATACGAAAATAGAAGTTCGTCACGCAAGTTATTTCGTAAGTTACGTCAGATCAAAATTTTGAGAAAGCCATTTAGCCAAAGAAAGTAAAATTAATATGAAAATTTCATTTTAATTATTCATCTACGGTGAGCCAAAATCAAAGCTGCATTAATTCAAAAACTAAATAAAGAAAACCATTTTTTCTAACTGAAAGTAAGAAGCAACATTCAAACTTAAAACGAACAGAAATTATTCCGTATTTGAAAGGGGCTATCCCCTCGTCAACGCCATGCTCTTTACGCTAAAGTGTTTTATTGTTATAAAAAATAGAGTTTTGAGAGAGTCAATCTCTAGCATAAAGAGTGAGGCGTTGAGGAGGGGACAGACCCTTTCATATACGGAATAGTTTCTGTTCGTTTTAAGTTTTAATGTCGCTCCTTTCTTTCAGTTAGAAAAACGTGCTTTTTTATTTAATTGTTTATGAAATGTCACTAATATAATTATTACGGCCTGCTTTTCATATCGAAAAATCAGATTGTCGCATTTTGACTTGTTTTCAACAACAAGTTTCTAGCGAGGAGACTCTTCACTTCCCTGGGGAAGTTTTATTAACTCTATATCCTTCATTATGGAAGGCTATAAAAATACGTGCATGGGGAAGGAGGATTTATTCAGAAGCCCTTTCCCCCCAGAAAATTGAAAGATAGTGTAAAAAGTAAAGAACGATGTTGGCACAATGTTTTATTTATTTTTTTGTTTGTTTTCCGTACCAGGGTACTTCGTATCGAAGGAGTTGTCATAGAAACTTGGAAAAAGAGCTCATTCGATTGGAAATTTGAGTGGCTAGTGCTCTTTTTAATAGTGGAAAGTGATTGGAAGGCAACTAACACCCCTTCCACGCCCACCATTTTCCCAAACACGTCCAATCAAAATTTTGAGATAGGTATTTTGTTCAGTGTAGTTGATTTCAAGTTTCAACAACCGTTAGGTCATCAAGAAATTTCCATCGGTCAGGCAATTCCTTTGCGAGGCTGTTGATCATGACTGAAAAAATGAGGGGACCTAGGAGAGTACCTTGGGGTATGCCATTGTGGACAGGGAGAGGATTTGAATAATAATTCTGGTATTTGACAACCTGCGATCTATATGTTAAGAAGGAGGCAACCAATTTCACCAGTAAGGAACCAATATTGAACTCGCTGACAAATTTCTCAATTAAAATATTATAGTTAACAAGGTCAAATGCTTCCTGAAGGTCGATGAAAATTAAATTTAGCCAGGAATTAGGCTTTTTGAGGATATTCCCGATGTGGTCAATAAGAGAAGCGAGGTAGTGGGAAGTAGAGGTGGATTTTAGGCTCCCAAATTGCTTCAAGTCAGTAAGAGGTAGGATTTTTTCCTTTAGTCAGTCTGCAAGGAATCCTTCATAAAGTTTCGAGAAAATGAGAGTAAGAGTAATAGGACGAACGCTTTCCAAACCAGGCTTTCCATTTTTCTTTTTCAAAGGGGCTATGAAACTCTTTTTCCAAATTGTTGGAATTCGCCCAGACTTGGTAATCTTGTTAAACAGGAAAGACAAGGACTTAGAAAGGAAATCACCGAAGGCACTAATTAGAGGAAAAGGGCTATCCAAAGGACAAATACTTGTCTTTCTTAGTTTTCGAATTCTTCTTTCTATCTCAGACGGGGAAACAGTGGATAAAGAAGTGGAAAGAGCTCCTGCTGGTAATTGGTCGAATAATGCTGGAAGGCTCTGGACAATGGAAGCAAGGAATTTATTTAGATTATTGGCAGTAATATCAGAGGACTCGGGTAGATTGAAGTTAAGCTGTTCAAGCCTCCTGCCACACAGCTTTTTAAAATCAGATTACCAATTTTTGGGTTTACTAGTGAACAATTCTTCGATCTTATTTTTGTAGTACGATCGTGCCACTTCACGAATTTCTATTTTAATTGATTTTCTTAGTTTATTGGCTTCATCCGGTTTAGCATTTTTGAAAAGCTTCAATTTGGTTCAAATTAGTGTTTTTATAGTTTGGTTAATAAAGGGTCTACCACTAGAGCACTTTTTTAATTTTTTTTTTTGGGGGGGGGGGGAACAAATTTGATATATATCAATTAGCATTTTGTGGAACATAGCCATTTTCTCATCAAGATCTTTTAAACTATAAACATCGGACCAATCTTCAGTATTCAGCCACATACCAAAAGAAAGAAGACCAGAATTTTGAAGAGGGCGATAAGTGCCATAAGCAGGGATCGTACAAAGGTCCCTAAGTTCCTAGAAGTCCCTAAAATTCCAAAAGTCCCTAAAGAAAAATAGTCCCTATTTCTGTTCCTCTTTTTTTTTGTTTTCTCTTTTTTAATGTAGTCCTTTATTGCCTACAACAAACAAGCCTTTAGCCAGTGCCATGGAGTTCGTGAATCTCACTCCACCATCTAGGAGTTATAGTGCGTAGCAGGGGATTTTGTTACGCCATCTACTTACAGTTATTTAGTATTGATGTTGCGTAGATAGATAGATAGTTGCATCCAAGGCATCACATCAGTGAGGGTGTTTTGTAGGGTAGGTGGCAAATAGCTTCCGTTGCTGACATTACCCAGCCTGCATCTTAGTTGCGTTTGATTTAACAAAACTTAGCTAACTAACAAGTGTACCTTTTTCGCTTTTAGAGTTTTATTTGCCATAAAGTTAACTGAGAAAGTTAGTTTGAACTTCTTGCCAGAAATACTTAGTAGGTATCCAAGAACAAAGAATTTTTACTAGTAGTATCATTGCTAACTTTTTAGTAAACTTAGAATCTGTTCGTCAAATAAACCGGCAAAATCTAGTTATTTGTCTTATTAGTTAATTAGTAAAGTAAATCGAACAAGGCTCTTGTAAAGGGTGGCGAGGTCATTATTGCTATTGGGCCACCGTGCAAAAAGTAGGGTAGCGAAGTAGAAATGCTACTTGGCAGTTTTCAAATTTGTTGGCAGATTTTATCTGAAAATACGATTTTTACATATAAAAATAATTTTTGCTCAAAGAAAGGCTGTCAGAACACAAGTTATTCTGCTTAAAGTGTTGGTAGCTTTTGGAAGTCTGTCAAATTTTGCTACTGGCAGGCAGCAGCTTTGAACTTTTCTTTACCTGACTCCCCCTCCCTAACACTCAAGTATATAACCCAGATTATATATTTCCCATGAGCTTTTCTGGATATTTATTTTTTCACAGCTGGTTCGGTTTAGAGGTACACGGTTTTATACAAGAGTGATGCTAACGACCTAAAGTAAATATAGCAATTTTCAAAAGATTTGTAAATTGGTTTTTAATTGGGTCATGATGAATCAATGCCTCTGGATTTTATACCTTCAAAAAAAAAAAAAATGGAATTATAATCAAATAGTAAGTTTTTAACGGTACTTGCTAATTAAATGAAACACATTTAAGAAATACGCTTAGGTTAGATCTCACAAAACCAATTTCACAGCATACAAAGACAAGGGACGGGTGATAGAATGCATTGGACTTATAAAATTTGGGCTATATCTTTGCACATTGCGGGGTGGGGGGGGGCATGCAAAAAGTGGGGTAGCGTAGTAGCAATGCTACTTGGCAGTTCTCTTGACCTAGTAAAATTTGTTGGCAGATTTTGTCTGAAAATACCAGTGATTTCTGGAAAATACAAGATGCTTGGGGATTTACCCAAACATCTGTCTTCTCGAAAAAATGGGTACCCCAAAAATCTCCTTTAGTTTAGGGTTGCCACCCCTAGTGATTTATCACTAGTGACAATCCACCCCTAGTAACTATCACTCTCATTTAACTTGACACAATTTTTTCACTACTTTCCGAAGTTTTATCTCAATTATTTATTACATATAAAAAACTGAAATAGATCATTGAATTACTGACCTTTCTTCTTATGCTAGTAAAGGCATAATGTTTAGGTTCTATGTGTTTAGCTAAATAACACTTAACACTTGGAAAAAAAAAAACACTGAAATGAAACATTACATTTACTTTATACTGGGATTTTTTTTTCTTTTTTTTTTCTTTTTTTTTTTACAAAATTTCCAGATACCTTGCTATTCTTCTGTAATATTTAGTTTGCCATATACCTAGAAAGAATCGTTTTCTGATTTCAAACTGTCTAAATACTTAACCCCCCTCCCCTTTATGTGCAAATATATAGCCCAAATTATATGTATCCCATATATTATGTTTCTTGTCTTTGTCTTGTCCCTCGCTAAGCTGAGAAAAACTAACAAAGAAACCGGTTTGTTCTCAAGTTTTACACAGCATAAAATTGAATGAGTGGCGCATAATACACAAGTACGGCAATACGGCATAGGGCAGTTGCCCATTTGCGTTGATATAGATAGGTTGAGAGATGAATGGGCTCTGATGCGATTGGAGGAAGAACCTCGAGACCTTTGTGGCAAGCGCATTGATACATATTGGCTTCACCTCCTTACACGTAGCAAGGATAAAAGCTACTCAAATCTGACGAATGTTATATGGTCTAGTCTCATCATTTCGCATGGAATTGCCAGTGTAGAAAGGGGTTTTCTGAGTAAAAAAATGTGCTTGATCAGCATCAAACGCTGATGGTAGAGAGAACCCTTTATGCTAAATTGACCATTAAAGATGCCCTATAACCATACTGCGGTAAAGTAGAAGTGTACCCGATATCCTCTGAAATGATATTCTATGCTAAGTCTGGGAGAATGGCTTACGAGAGGTACCTGGAAAGCTTAGCAGCTAGAAAATCTGAAAAGGAAAAAGAAGAAAAGAAAAACGGTGCGAAAAAAGAGCGTCTGGCGTTGACCAAGAGATTTGACAAAGATAAGGAATCCTTAGATGCTTTGGAAAAGAAAATGAAGGAAAAGGAAGCAGAGCTTTCTGTTGATGAAAAAATTTCTGACTTCTGGAAGAAGCTGCTAGAAAGCTGGATAGTGGCGTCAAATAAAAAGACCTGATTGGACTACAAGTTGCCAAAGCTATGCTAGATAATCTGAAAGTCCAGCACGATAAACATAAAGAGTTGAAAGCTGCCGTGGACAAAGTTGAGGAAACAGTTAGCAAAAGGAAACTGAACCTCATCTCAGATGTGTTAAAAAAAATCCCCAAGAAGGGACCTTAATGATTACTGCCACGCCTATTGTTTTCAGTGTTCGTTTTATCTTTTTTGATGCGTGAACCTTTGTATTGGAAATATTTGCAAGTTACATAAATGATACTGCATAAATTTTAATGGCGACTTTGTTCAGGTGTAATGTTTACATGTTTTAGTTGTCTGCTAATGACTGTTAAGTATTATCATTGAAAGCGTTGTGGCTTTGATCTCATCTAACCAAAAAAAAACATCTGCTGAGCGATGGCTCAACTTTAAAGCGGTCGTATGGACTTTCTGTTTATTCTTTTACCAAATCCCCCTATCCGAATTTATATTATCGAATTTATTATGATCTTTAAGTCTCGCGGAGGGTGAGGAGGTGCAGCCACTTAGTCAATTAAGTTTGACGAGTAAGATAGAAAAATAAGCTGTACGGCTATAAAATTTTATTAAAAAAAATATCACCGTGCCATTAACGTAACACTAGCACAGCCACTTGCCAGCAATTTGGCACTAAACTACTACGTTAGGACTCGTCGCACTACTTTTCAGACGATTTGATGCCCCAGAGACAAGTATTAGCTATTGAGAATACATGCGCAAGAAAAAAAACATTTGAACGTCGGTTAAAATTTCTTGAAACGCCAAAACTGCCCAAGTGGTCCTTGAGAAAATTTTTTAACATAATGTTGAAATTTTTTTTTTGGTTGCAGAGTACTAAGTTACTGTTATTCTGGTTTATAAGATTCGGTTGTGGATAATCCAAATATTCGACCTGATGGTTTGAAATCGTGAAAGGGGGAAGTAAATTGCGGGAAAAAGAACTACATGTCCGGATTTCTACTTTAAACACGCCTGAAACTGTATCCCATACAGGTAACAGCAAACCCAGGTTTTTGAGTAGGTTAAAAACTTGGTCACTATTGAACTGCTCGAGAAGCTGCTATGGTAAAAAGAATGCAGCACAATAGACTGTTAGGACAGCAGCGACAAGGCAGTCTTTATCAGCTGCTTGACTAAATAAGTTAGTCTGTATAGCGGTGTTTAGCTTTTTCCATGAGCTTTCAAGGATTTTTGACTTATGGTTTCTTTCATGTTAACTGGAAGGTCACGACGGGCACTGTCCTTTGGTTTGCTAACCTGGTTACTGAAATGCCGTCCCAATCTAGTCCCTTTGGTCCTTATTTCGGTCTTAGGAAGGTTGCTAAGTCCATAATTTTGGACGTTGCTGACTGTACGACCCCTGCATAAGTTATTGAGAAAGAATGCTTAAAATTTGAGGAGGGGGATAAAAGAATCGAAAGATGATAACTCTCACCTAATGGAGGCAAAGCTTAGGGAGGGCTGTAAAAATTATACATATTAGTTAAAATAACATCAAGAAAGGTATTTCCGCGAGTCGTTGGTATTTTGACAATTTGCTTTACTTTAAGTGAGGAGCAAAAAGAATCCATTTTAAGGTCGTTGGCATCGCCAAATAAAAAAAAACAAAAAAAAAAAACAGCATTGGGGTACTTAGAAATAACAAAATCAGTACTTTTCTACAATTGCTGGATGAATTTACGTTTTGACTCGATATTTTGATTTGGGGAGTAATAGAAAACAGGTATTGCAATAATAATAAATAAACGAGGGAGAACTTTTGGTCTAATACTTAGCTAGAGGATTTCATCATACTCAGATAAACTAGGGACTCGAATAACTTTTGGGTAGTGGTTACTCTTACGTCATGGAAAGGCAGTATAGTCTTAAAAAAATACGAACATTCTGCTTATTCTTCCTCATTTAACGGAAAAGCTGCATCATATCACTACACATTAGTCACAACTCTCGATAAAAATGGCAAAATTTTTTAATGACACGTCTTTTCTTTAACGTTACATTTGTGCTACAGGAGGGAAAAATTGAGATGGCTGAAAACGGATTGGAAAGCCTTTTACCAAGAGTAATTTTTCCCAAACACTAATTTGTCCCAAGCTTCGATCATAAACCAAAAAGCAATGATAAGTGGTATTGTCCTCTACTTAATGGCCTCTCGTTTGTATTGTTGCACGGGGGCTGAGTTGCACGAGGTTCAGTTGTACGTGGATTAAATTTCACGAGGGTACAGTTGCACGGGGTTTCAGTTCGCAGGGGTTCAATTGCTTGGGGTTCAGTTGTATGGGTTCAGTTGCTGGTTTATATGAAAAACCAAAGAGGAACTTTGGTGCTCAAATAAGATATGCTCCTTAAGACGTGTTCCACGAATCGTAACACGCGACAAATTTTTTGGGAGGTAGTACATTTTATGCCATGGTAGTACTTTTTAAAGACCCTGAGTAGTACCTTTACTTTCGTTGGAGTGGCAACACTGATTAAGAAGCTTTCGCAATACTTACGTAATTTTCTATGCCAAGTGGTTAGGTTATATTACGTAAAATGAAATTTATCTCTACATTGGTTGAGTGGAATTCAAACAACCATATGCGTCTTAAAAAGTTAGGAAAAAACTGAAAATTCAATTTCTAATGAAAAAGGCCTCCATGTGTAGATATACGCTTAGAGGACCCAGTTTGACAATAAGGAACGTGTGCGAAAAATCAGCAGAAAATACTTACCCAGACTTAAGACTTCCGACTCCGGTCGGTACATAAGGCGGCAACGATGCCTCTCCACGATGACCTCTCCAGGGTCTTCGGCCAAAAATCATTAAGAGATGTCCTTAAGAGCACTGCGTCTTTTTCTAGGCATCGTCCAAGTGTAGCCTCCTGTCGTTCGCGCCGTCGAACTCTTGGAGGAGTCCAACACCCAACATCGTGAGGCTGGCTACTGGTGCCCATTCAACCCATATGTCCCCAAGATCGCCACCGACTGGTTATGGCTTTAATACTAACGAGTGGCTGTTTAATCTTCTTTCTTAAGTGAGAAAACAGTGTTATATCGTCTGCGAATCCTGCATCAAATAAGGTACGACTTTCATTCAACTGGATGCCACCTGTGAAGTTGGTCGTCCATGGTATTAAGTCAATGAGTATTGTAAACAGTACTGGGGTCAGAATACAACCCTGTTGAACGCCTTAGTTATCTTTAAGCCACTCAGTCAGGATTCCATCATCATGTAACGCACACATTTGTTCATCATGTAACGCCATTATAATTCTGACCATTTTATCAGGGAAGCCAATGTAGCACAGTATTTTCCACAGTGAATCTCTATGGACTGAGTCGAAAGGCTTCAAGAAATCGATGAAAGCCATTATGATTTCAGTCAGCCATTCTTTGATTCTTCAGTAAGTGTTCTAAGACTAACGATCAAGTCAGCACATGACCTACTTGGTCGGAAGCCATGCTGTTCAGCTCTGAGTATGTTGTCAAATTTGATCTGGATGTGATTCAAAAGTACTGGACAGAGGACGTTGCTTCCTGCAGACTGTAGAGTGATACCTCACCGATTGTTGCAATCAGCAGTTCTACCCCTCTTTAAACAGTTTCACTATAACCCCTTTCTTCCAATCTGTTGGAATATCCTCGGTGTCCCATATCTGCACTAAAACTTGGTGTTGCTGCTCAGCTAGCACTCTAGCACACTATTTCAATTGAGCTAAATTTCACGATTGAAAATTTCCTTAATAAGGATTTATAAACTCTCCTATAATTCTTGAGGTTTATAGAACCTGTTCCATCAAAGGTCAAAGCTGTAGGGAAAGGGCTGAAATCGGATAAATAATGCACTTGCAGGTAACTAGTTTGAAATTTTCTTGGAACAAGGATTGTTTTATACTATCTCAGGAGTGAACGATTCCCCCACCCCGTTTGAGTGAGCTGGAGTGGCTTAGAACCCAGTGATGGAACCATTTAAAGCTTTTACAGAAAAATAATTATGTTTTTCTTGCTGTATGGCGTTTTCTCCCTTTTTTGTTGTTTTTTCATATGCTTTCCCGGTTTAGCACAATATTTATTCCTTTCTATTGTTGTCAAGGTATCCAGACGCAGTAACAGTTTTAGGCCTCATAATCTGGGGTGGGGGGGGGAGGGGTAAGATAAACCATAAGAGTACAATTTTGTAAAACAAAATTAATTTAATCTTGGATGTTTGCGAAACTGAGGGAAGGGGGGTGGCAGCTGCCTCCCTGCCCAGGTCTGGAACCGCCTCTGTCTTGACGTGAAGCCAAAATATTAAGACATTTTTCAGTTTGTTATTGGCTGTCTTAATTATCGATTCAGCCCTTTATTTATACATCTATGTACGATGTTTATACATTAAAAGGTACGTATTGTGTTTGAAGAAATATAGGCGGAATGTAAATCCCTGTGTAGTTGAAAAATAATAACAATAAAAGCAACGGCAAAGTGTTTAGCAAAGTAGGAAGCATATTACGAGTTTCATAAGACAATATTCGCTCATGGGACAAATTCCATTTCGAACTCTTAAAGGCATTGGCATAATTTTTTCAAAATCTTGGGGAGGGGGGCAAAAATGGAGCCAATTTTCCCAAATTAAGTGAAAATGACAGTGAAAACTGAAAAAATTAGCCATATAGGCACAAAAAGGTAAAGATATACTAAAGAAAACTGACCCGTTTTGTGAATGCTATGCGGGCGCATCTTAGTTTTAACAAGATTTTTGAAAAGACTAAATTTCAGCTGGTGGGTGGCAAATTGGGGTCTGGGGGAGGGGCAAACTGAAGTCTGGGAGGGGCAGTTAACCTCCTCTGCCTCATAGCAAATTATGCCACAGCTTAAATGACTGAGGGCTCAAAACAGCCCGTAGTCCCCAAGAGTTTAAAAGTATGTTTCTAAATAAACTGGCTAGTGAGGATTAATTGCCATTTGCACCTGATTAAGGAAGGGTAATCATTTACTTTCCTTAGTCTTAATAGTAAAATGCTATTTTGAATAGAAATTTGCAAGAAAAACTAAAAAGAGCTGGAAACCCCTCAATAATGACGTCAGTTTTGCTGTGATGTCATTTTTAAGGGGTTTCAGGCTCTTTCGGAAAAGTTCTGCAAATTTGTTTTCTTAATAACTTTTTACTTTTAAGCAAGGGCGGATCCAGGATTTTTTTTCAGGGGGGGGGGCTACTAATTTTTTACTCAGTATTCGACTAATTTTACTGATTTTTACCTAGGTTTTACTAATTTTCGACTCGGTCAAAAATTTCGGGGGGGGGGGGGGTGGTTCAAACCGGGTAACCCCCCCCCCCCCCTGGATACGGCCTTGCTTTTAAGACTAAGGAAAATAATAATTGCTATTCTTGAATCTGCTGCAAATGGTTATTTTTTCTCACTAGACACTTTTTTTATACATGCTTTTTAATTTTTGACAACTATAGACTGTTTTACCTTTTGAGGAATCATTATAGAATCATTATAGGAATCATTAAGGAATCATTATAGAATTTGTCCCAGAAACAATTATTGAACTATGAAATTAAGAGATGTATTCATTTTTATCCTAAAAATTGCCATAAATTGCCCCTTGGACTGATGTGATTTATCGTCAAAGTGCCAGGTGCACTCCGCTGCCGCCCTGCCTACTCGCAGATAAGTGATTTTTAAACTACACAGAAATTCCGTGGCCTCTTATAAACTGTCAGATGTCTCCCAAGAATGGCAGGTGAGAGTCAGGTAAATTATGTTGTAAACTGCAAATTTAGCTTAATTTCTGGATACGCCCACTTCTTTTTACTGGCTTAATGCGGTACAGAGGTGATAGGCGAAAATCGCGAGACCTGATAACTGCATTAAATACAATAGCAAAAAAGATACCTGTTTATACTATATTTACAACTAGTTTACATCATCGTGTCCCCAAATAAAACTATTTGTTACCTTGTGTCGGAGTAGTGGAAGAGTCTGCGAACTAATGGTCTTCGTGATCAAGAGTTCTGAGGTTCAGTCCCGCGCGGCGCAAGGAAATTTACTAACAGCTATTAAATAGGATAATTTTTTTTTTACTTGTATTGACAGATTTTGAAATAGCAACTATCCTTGTTTTGGGGTATATTTGTGTATATTGCCTTGTGTATATTTTTGATATGCAATAAAAGAATATAAAAATATATTTTAGCTTTTCAATATATTTTATATATATTTTTCATGTGTTTTAGCTTTTCAATTATGATTTTTTTCTTATTTCTTATACTGGACAGATTTTTTAATAGTAAGGTATATACCCTTTTTTGGGGTATATTTGTATATATTTCCTTTTGTATATTTGTGATATACAATAAAAGGAATACGAACATGTGTTTTAGCTTTTCAATTATGATTTTTTTCTTATTTCTTATACTGGACAGATTTTTTAATAGTAAGGTATATACCCTTTTTTTGGGTATATTTGATTTTTGGGTATATTGATACCAAAAATCAACTATGCCGAACAAAATGCCTATCTCAAAATGTTGATTGGATCTGTTTGGGGGGAACGACGGGCGTGGGGGGGGGCTATTTGCCCTCCAATCACTTTCAACTATTAGAAAGTGCACTAGCCACTTAAATTTTCAATCGAATGAGCACTTTTCGAAGTTTCTACGACAACTTCTTCGATACGAAGTGTCCGGGTATGGAGAAAAAACCAAAAACACATTGTACCCACATCGTTCTTTACTTAGGCAGCGCTAGCGCGCTGCCTATGATCATCTTGAAAGGCATTTATATTATGACTTTAAAAAGCAAACAATTCCAACAAGCTTCAACCTGTATAGATTCTAACTTGTGTTTTACCCAATGATATTCCCTCGTATTCGTAAAATGTCGAAAAACTGCGCACGGCTGTTCAGTACCACGGGGTTCAGTTGCAAGTGGTTTCAGTTGCACGGGGTTTCAGTTGCACGGGGGTTCAGTTGCAAGGGGGTTATGTGACACGGGGGTTGAGTTACACGAGGGTTCAGTTAAATGGGGTTCAGTTGCACAAGGATTCAGTTGTATGGGGGTTTAGTTTTACGGGGGGTTCAGTTACAAGAGTTCAGTTACAATAGAACCATAGAGAAGAATTAGCTATAGAGAAGTAAAAAAACTGCTTTTGGCTTACATGAAAAACCAATGAGAAACTGTTGTTCTCAAATAAGATGTGCTCCTTAAGACGTGTTATGAAAGCAAAAAACACGACACATTTTTTGGGAGGTATTACTTTTTATGCCGTGGTAGTACTTTTAGAAACCCTAAATAGTGCTATTACTTTTGTTGGAGTGGCAACACTGATTAAGAAGCTTTCGCACTACTTATGTAAATTCAACCGCCTTTTTCAATAAAAAATTCTTTGACTATCTTTTAAACAAAATTAAATCACCGCCCGCTCTAATTCTATCTGGGAGACCATCCCACACCGAAACAGCATTGTTTCTAACAGAGAAACCCGAACTTGCTCAATGTCGTATTTCAGAGAATGATGGTAAAATTTTGTTTACAGGCATATTCGTGGTAACATTTAATGAAAGTCCGCTCTAATTCTATCTGGGAGACCATCCCACACCGAAACAGCATTGTTTCTAACAGGGAAACCCGAACTCGCTCAATGTCGTATTTCAGAGAATGATGGTAAAATTTTGTTTACAGGCATATTCGTGGTAACATTTAATAAAAGTTTTTAAATTTGCTGTGTTTTTGTTTTACAGGTGGATGATCTTGGTCCAAAACCTGAAGCGGCAGTTTGTGAGGTTCCACCTAGTGAAACCAAAGAGGATGCTATATCCGATGATGCTTTTCTTATGGTTACCCAAATGCAGTGGGAAGAGGATGTCATATTAAATTCAGAAGAACAAAAATCAAAGGTATTATGTTCCCGATTAGTAAAGGCTATATTCCCTGTTCTAGTTTCGGTATGTTATTTTTCTGCTTTTCTAGGCTTTTAGTAAATATACGAAAGAGAAAAATTTCTCTACTAGTCCATAGCTGAGATACAGTGCCATCCATCTAGCGAAATAAATTTTTGAAATCTGGTATACAGCGTTTCTTAGATTAGAAATACGTTAAAAATTGGTTGAAATTCTTTGAGAAAAAGGAAGAGTTTTCCTATTTTTATGCAAATTTAGATCCTTCTCTAAGGAAAAATCTAAATAATATAATAATTCTGGATTGGTGAGTAACTTGTTATTTTGGTACAGTGTACGGCTTTAGGTTTGTCCCAAAAATGCTTTTAACAAAGGGAACATGTACCTTAAAGTGGCGTTCACATGCGTGTCTAGCTAGAATTCCATGTCTAGACATGTGTTTGGCCAGAAATCAAGGTCTAGACAAACTATCCTTCACCAGTAGAATTTAGTGCTTGGCTAGACAAGTTACAGCTAAGCATCCAGTTCTAGTCTCTATAACTCAGAGTCTAGGATTTTTTACTTCGGCCGATCAGAATGTGTCGAGGTCCATTATTTTCATCATCTGTGTTTACATTTTAAAACTGAAATTTTATTTCTGTTTTCTCGTTAATTTTAATTTCATTTTAGGCAAATATGCGACACCTTACATAATACTAAAGCACACTGAGGCAATTGTTTGGCTTGTCTCATCCATTATCTTGTGACAGTAAAAACAGGGATTACAATTTTGAAAGTTTTACCACTATGAGCTCTCTTGGTTGGCTAGAAATGACAACTATGGGGGTTTCACCCCTTGTTTCTTTTCTTTTCAGATAAATGACGTATTTTCTTTTCTGTAATTATATTTGTCTACAAGATAATTTTCAATCATAAGTTGAACTCTCGTTGCTAAGTTTGATTCTTTCGCAATACTTAAGCTTTGAAGTTAAATTCTACTTTGGTCTTCCGGGTCTGGGCCACTGACAGACAAAATTACGCAAAAGTAGAAGGGATTTGGATGTTGATTTAGAGGATTGGCGAGGGCCAAGCGAAGGTCCACCCCTATACAAAGTCTGTTGTACAGAACCAATGTTTTAGTTAGTGAATCTACATTGAGACCCCGTTTGGGGAGTCGTTGTTTTTTCAGAGTTTATATGTTTTTTTTTTTAACTTCTTTTGGACGAATACAAGTAAGCTATTTTCTACAGCTGTGTAGACTATTTTTTCCATGAACCCAGACAGGGTAGGAAAAGAGTTGCGAGAAATACCGTCATTATCATATTTACAGGGGGGTCCGTTTACCTTCCAAGGAGATAGCTAGAGATTCTAGTGGTGACCCGGGTTGGGTGCACCCTTGGCCTTAGAGTTTGGCCATTTGACCGTTCGATCACGTTATCATACCCTGGGGCAGGGTATATTGTAAATTGGGTATTAACATACCCTATATTTACAGAATCGTTGTGGTAAATGCGGGCATTCCATTATAATATTTGGCACCAGCGGGGGTTTCCCCTCCAGTAAGTGGTGTAGTACCATTTTTGTACAAGTAAGTGGTGACATCCGCACCTTACTCCCCGAATACTGGTGACAGCTGTCACGAATAACAACTGTAATCGATTTGAAACTAAATTTGTAGTTTTAGCTAAGCACTGAATTTTTTGGGGAACAGTAGTTGCCTAGACACTGATTTCTGGCGAGACACGTGTCTAAAGATGAGATTCTAGCTAGACGTACATGTAAACGTAGCTTAATACTCTGAAACCAAGGAATAACAGAAACCAAAAGTTTTGGCATCTTTGGCAATTTAAAACGATTCTTAAAGCACTTCTTTTTAAGGAAATATGCCATTTTGAGTGAAATGGGGAACAAGTGGATAGGCATAATTTGAAAAAAAAATATACATATCAAGTGGGCAATACAACAAAGAATATAGTAAAAGTATCAATATCGGAATTTCAGAGGGAATATGTTTGAAACCATCTACTTCATGTTTGTGTGCCTGAGTGTATGGATGAGGGGTTTTGTCAAAAATTAAGTTGGCTATATCACTTGAGTCACTAATCTAATCTTATACTAATCTTATGGGAATAGTGTCTTTTTTTTTCTAATCGTAGATTTCAGTTTTTATTTTGCAAATTTTTGATTTTATCTTTTTGTTAATTTGGTGTATAAAATGAAAACAGTAATGGCTACAAACTTTTGTAGTTTTGTAGGTATAACAGTCTAGTTATGACCAATACGGTGTTTGGTCATAAAATGGCCCATAAGTTGGCATGGTATTTACGTGATGGTAAGACATTAAACCTTATTGATTATGTTATAGTAAACCGAAGACTGGCAGGATCAATACAAGATATTAGCGTTTATAGTTGTGCTGTTATTGATGTTAAAAGTAAAGATCACCATCTAGTAGTGTGTAGGGTTAATTTAAAGCTGAATTTCGGAAGGGTAACTACCTCCCAGGGAATTATGATGTTGGTAGACTCCAGGATGAGAATTTGAGAGAAACTGTCCAGGAATAGTTAAACACTAAACTTGAGAGTTTCAAATTTGACAGTGTGGAAGATGGTTGGAATAATTTCACAAAAATAATTTGTGAAGTTGCTGAAGGTGTCTTAGGGAAGAAAGTTAGGACTGCAGCTAAGAATATTCGTGAAAAAGCTTTATGTTTAATAGAGAAGAGAAGGGAGATATAATAGAGAGAACTTAAGAATTATCTGAGTGATAGATCATATGAAAACAAAAGGAATGTAAAGATAGTAGAAAAAGCATCAAAATATGAACTAAGCAGGTGTGAAGTGGAGGCCTTGGATAAAATTGCCAAGGATCTGCAAGATGCAGCTAGACGGTATAATAGTAAAATATTTTACTGGTATGTTAATAAATTGAGAGGGAACAGTCAATCCGGACTTGTCCCAATTAAAGATAGGAACGGTGCCACAATTAGTGATAAAGAGAGAGTTAAAGAGAGACGGGCGGAACATTTTGAGAATATGCTAAACCGACATACAGTTGCAGGAAAAGATATAAAGGAAAATGAAAAAAGATTGTGATACCTTGAATGTGAAGGAAAATTTGTTTTGTGAGGAAGAATTAGCGACAGTACTAAAAGGATTAAAAAATAATAAGGCTCGAGTGCTGATAATGTGGTAAATAAGTTTCTTAAATATGGGGGCTCCGAGGTTAGAAATAAGCTACTGAAGATTATGAACATGATTTTGAAAAAGGGGAAGTACCTAATGATTTTAGGAAAACCTGAATTAAAACACTATAAGAAAGGTGATGAGAGTGAGTGTCATAATTATTGAGGCATTAGTCTGGTCTCTGTAGATAGCAAATTACTTAGTAATATGATACTTTTTAGACTGAAAGATGCTATAGACAAAGTTTTAAGAGAAGAACAGTGTGGTTTTAGAAAAGATAGAGGATGTGTATAACAAATCTTCTTACTTTTACTTTACTTTCGGCGGGAACCAGACGATGAACTGTCCTGCCCGGCACCAAAGGATCTTGGGATGACTTCCGACGACCACTTGGACCTGTCGGCTGCAGCTTCTCCGGCGATCTTCAGCCAGTCTTTGTCCCATCTCCGACCGTGTCTCCTGAATCCCCCCCCACGGTTCCAGGTCCTCCTTGAATTTTTTCCACAGGTTCTTCTTTTGTCCTCCTGGTTTACGTTTCCTGGTGGGGGCTGGTTCGCAGACAAGGGCGTTTCGACATATCGCGCCTTCGGGACGGCGCAATGTGTGGCCGAGGAGCTTCAGGCGACGTCTTTTAATGATAAGCGATAGCTCTTCTGATTGGCCACAGCGACTCCTTACTTCACTATTGGAAATCCTGTCCCATCTCTTAATGCGGAGGATGTAACGAAGGCAGCGGTGGTCGAACACGTCCAAAGTTCTCGCATCTTCAGTATTGATCGGCCATGTCTCGCAAGCATACGGTAGTACTGCTCGGAACAGTTGCACCATAGATTCTGACTTTTGTTTTGGTTGAGATCTCCCGTCTAGTCCATAATGCTTTTTTCAGACTAGTAAATACTCCCCAGGCTTTTGCTATGCAGGAAGAGATATCCCTTTCAGCTCCGCCATCTGGTGTTATGATAGAGCCAAGATACTTGAATTCCTCAACGCTTTTTATTGGCTCACCGTCGAGGGTAACTTGGCAAGGAGCAGGTTGGTTGAGAGCCAATACTTTAGTCTTTGCGCCGCTGATGGCCAGTCCGATGTGCTTTGAGACCTCATAGGTATCGTCGATCATGCCTTGTAAGCTGTCGGCGGTAGTTTCCAGCTCAGCAACGTCGTCTGCGAAGTTCAGATCTGTCAGGGGCTGGAGGAAACCAGCTATTTGTCCGAAGACTATTCCGCTGTGGTTTCTCATTGCATTATACATGATCCAGTCTATCGCGTAGTTGAATAATATAGGCAAAAGGGGGCATCCCTGCTTTACCCCAAACTCCACTGGAAACTTAGGGGTGTCATTGCCGGAAACACGGACGCAAGTCTCAGTGTCCTTATACGCACTTCGGAGTATCTCAGTGAGCTCCTGTGGCGCACCGTCTTCAGCCATAATTCTCCATAGCTCCTCTCTGATGAGAGAGTCGAAGGCAGCTGCCGAGGCAGGTTAATAATTGGGAAGTACCTTAGTTGTCAAGCACCTTTGGCCCTCAGTTTTATAGATTATGAGCAGGGGTTCGATTCTGTTGATAGAAGAGCTTTAGCCAAGGTCTTATCCTTGTATAGTACACCAGACAAATACTTTAAAGTGATTAGTGCTATGTACGAGAATAACACTGCTGTGATTAAGCTAGGGAATGAGGTTAGCAGCTGGTTTTGTATAAAATCAGGAGTTAAGTAGGGTTGTGTTTTATCCCCGTTTATATGGATAATTTTGATGGACTTCATCTTAAGGAGCACAGGAAAGGCAATGGGAGACCATTGAATCAAATGGGGAGGAAAAGCTCTCTGGCACTTAGATTATGCTGATGATTTAAGCATCTTCGATGAAACTGTGAGCAAAATGAATGAACTTTTATAAGTTTTGCGAGTTCAGGGTGCTAGAGTAGGTTTGAAAATTAATGTTAAGAAGAATAAGTCACTAAGGCTGGGAATAAGTGAAGATGAAAATGTGACGTTGGGTGATTAAAACATTGATCAGGTGGGTAGCTTACCTCGGTAACCTCAGGTTCTCAGGTTACCTCAGGTTCACTTACCTTGGTAGTATTGTTAATAAAGACGGTGGGAGCAGGGAAGATGTTAAAAGTAGAATAGCCTGGGCTCAGGGTATTTTCTCACAGTTAAAAAAAAAGTATGGAAAAATAGGAAGATAAGTCTGCAAACCAGGATTAGAATATTGGAAGCTACAGTGATGACAGTTGTCAAATATGGCTCTGAAGCTAGGGCGCTCCGAAAAGTAGATGAAGATTTACTAGATGTTTTCCAGAGAAATTGCCTACGGATTGTTCTGGGTACCCGGCTGACTAACCGTATTTCAAACACTAGGTTGCGCGAAAAATGTGGTTCAATCTCGCTTTCTAAGGCTACAATGAAAGAAAGGTTGAGATGGCTAGGGCACCTTCTGCGGATGAAGGATGACAGATTGCCAAAGATTGTCCTTTTCGGCCAACCGTCTAGCGCTAAATGGAAAGCTGGTCGTCCTTGTCTGGGGTGGGAGGATGTCATCAAGAAAGATTTAAAGGAAATGGAAATTTCCTGGGATGGTATAAAGAGGGAGGCTTTGAATAGATTGGGACGGAGGAGAAGCATGTGTATCTGTGTTAGGCTCAGGCTACAGTTGTTAGTAGTAGTAGTGGTTATTTTTTATGGTTTTTCATATTCTTTCCTTTCAAGGTTTGCTTTCCCTTTTGTTTCGTTCACATTTTCGTTCTGATAATGTGAATATGTTTTTTTTTAGCGCTGAAGAAGAGAGGCGGTTTTGACATTGATAATTAAGCATTGGTAATCATAACTTAAATAATTTCATTGCGCGCCCTGCCTTTTATATTCACAACTAAAATTAAATTGAAATATATAATAATAGATAAATCTCTTAATTATGACGATAGATTTTTACCCTTTATTTTATATTTTCCTTTCACTCCTCCCCTTTCACGTCGACATATTTGCTCAAGTAAGATAAACAACCGCATTCAACATACAAAACATGATAGAATAGTGTCATCAGTACGGTGTTCAGAGAAATGTAACATTAGAGAAAAAAAAAAAAATGCTAGATGGCTCAGACCAATGCATTTTACTTCAGTATCAATTTGTGCTACTTGGACGAACTTTTAGTGCCAGCTGACTGAATTTACACGATATTTTATTTTTATTTTGACATCTGTTGTGCATGATTACGAATATTTTTAATGGTACTTGGCCCATATATTTATGTTTATTTTAGTATTAGATATTATGGTTTTTTCATTTTGCGTGCTTCTTGATCTTTATTGGTTGGATGTCGAATGGTTCGTGGGGAGCTACTCATAGCATAGAAATAATAATCTTACCTGGAAGGAACTTGCTGGGATTAGTATATAGATTGTAATTAGAATCATTTTTTAAATGTTGTAACATATTGAGAGAATATGTTACTTCTTTTACTCCTAATCGGCCTTTCATTTTTGAATATAACCTTTGAACTATTGTCTATAATTACATGTAATTTTAAAGGTATTTAACATATACATTTGTGTTAATTTCAGGTCATCACGCGCTTCAATAACAAATCGATTTTTACTGGCTGGATGTCAAATGGTCCAAGCAAATTTGTTCCAGCTACGATTACCGTTTCTAAGCCTATGGGTAGCTCTGTCATTGGTCCATTGTCAAAGCCTGATCCAGCCGTCGTTAAAACTTCCAATAGTAAAAAGGAGAAACATGCGTAAGTTTATATTGACATAAATAGGCTCCAAGAAAATAAAGCCACTTAACTGAGATGATGACATGCTAGACTTTGAATTTCCTTCGGGGTGGGGGTTCAAATCCTGGTGTTGCCAGTTCTTCGGCATGGTATGGAGGTCAGTGGTGTGACTGCAAGCTCAGCTGCCGTGAGTCGGGGGAACTTACGGTTAAACAAATTCACAAACAATAAAAACAAGAAGAACAATAAGGAATTCTTTTCTAAGACAGTGAAGATAATTTGAGTGCATATTTTGGCCCTATGTCCAAGGGAACATAGGGAAAGAAAAACTCACAGCAACATGTGACAAATAAAACTGAAAAGAAAAGTTTTTCACACAGTCCCAGCATTCTTATTTCAGCGAAGTTCAACCAGGACTGATTAAAAAGTGAGGTAAAACAAGGCGATTCATTGAGATAAAAGAAAAATAATTTAAAACGCGTTCTTATTGCTAATCGAGCCTTTTTGGCAGCTAACCTCAAAGGTCTTTTTGTGACCGGTTCTGTGTTAAAGTCTTTTGGTTTTTTAAAATATTTTGTAACATCATTTCTAATTAAATTTTTGTATAGAGCATTATTAGTGTAAATTCCCCCAAGTCCCTATTTCAGGAAATATTATTATTAGTCTTAAGTCTGATTTCAATTGCTTCTCGAACTACCTGTTTTATGCCTAGGGCATTGCTAATATACGTCCTGTGTTAACGTCCTGTGTTATATTCCATAATAATAATTCCATGTAATAACGTCCTGTGTTATATTCCATTATTTTAAAGATATACCCAAGAATTTGGTTGACTTTTAAATCTTTTAGGTATAAAGTTACTCCTTAAAAATGTTTACTACTTCTACTAACAACTCACTACAGTACCAAGTTTTTTTTCTGCAAGACGGGTAGAGGTACCTACCCGTCCACCCTTTGTTGATAAACCCTGAGGATCTATTGAAGCGAAATTATCTCGTATGTACTACTGCCACTGACTACTTGGTAGCCCCAACCAGCCAAAGAACAAAACGACTATGAATGCTAATTCCCCAACCCACTCTTTTAGAGCCGTCCTTGCTATGTGGTTGGTGCGCTGGGTTGGAATCCTTTATCCGAGGAGCACGGGTTCGATTCCGGGGGGTGGCTAATTATTTGGTTTGGGACGGGGGTCTGGGGCGTGACTGCTCAGTTGTGCCAGAGTCGACCCAGCTCTAAATGGGTACCTAGAGAAAACTGGGGAAGGTAAGTAGGAAGGGTGTGCAAAATTACAGGATTACTAGCCCCCAACCGCCCATTGCACTTCTTGGCTGAAGAGCCACGAAACGGAGATCAGCACCGCCGGTTTAGACCTTGAGGGTCTAGTGTCGTCCTACTTTGTTTTTAACCCACTCTTTTTTAGCCTTACTCTTTACTTCCTCTCATGGACTTCCTATTTATTTTAAATGTTTCCTCATAACGCTGTCCCACGCTCTTCAGGGACGCACTTAGGCTTCTAGTACCCTAATTTTAATTCTAAGATTCTTCCCTGCCATGCTCTTTAGCCTGTTCTAGTTATACTTTTTCAATTTTTGTTTTAAGATCAATTTTTATTTATTTAAAAGAGGAATTTGTGGGAGGCAAACTGTTGATCTTTGCCTTTCCCTCGAAGAGTTACTTCATGTTAGCTGTTCTTCTGGTTTGGTATTATAACATCATCTTTTTTGGCGTTTTTAATTTGCCGCAAGGAAAGAAATGCGCTCCTGTCGATTCTGAGGGAAACTTGGTTTAATCAAACAGTTCGTGGTAACGAACTGTAAGTAAGGAGCGACCCGGCTCAATAGTAACCGAAACTCTAAAAAACGGTATTTTGATACCAATAGATTCATCAGAAGAATCAGATTTTTATGCTGATTTCAAATATATAAGTTTTATCAAGTTTAGTCTTACCCGTCAAAAGTTACCTGAGAAAATTTCCCTTATTTTTGAAAAAAGGGGGAAACAACCCCTAAAAAGTCATAGAACTTTAATGAAAATCACACCATCAGATTCAGCGTACCAGAAAACCCTACTATAGAGGTTTCAAGCTCCTATCTGCAAAAATGTAGAATTTTGTATTTTTTGCCAGAAGAAAGATCACGGATGCGTGTTTATTTTTTTTTTGTTTTTTTTTTTTGTTTTTTTTGTTTGTTTGTTGTTTTTTTTTTCCCCCAGGGGTGATCGTATCGATTCAGTACTCCTAGAATATCGTGAGAGGGCTCATTCGAACGGAAATTAAAAGTTCTAGTGCCCTTTTTAAATGACCAAAACATTGGAGGGCAACTTGGCCCCCTCCCACGCTCATTTTTTTCCCGAAGTCCCCCAATCAAAATTTTGAGATAGCCATTTTGTTCAGCATAGTCGAAAATCTAATTAATATGTCTTTGAGGATGACTTAATCCCCCACTGTTCCCGGGAAAAGGACTGCAAGTTATTAACTTTGCCCATTGTTTACATATAGTATTGGTTATTGGGAAGTATACAGGCGTTTTCAGGAGGAATTTTTTTCTAGTGGGGTTTCTGGGTAAGAGTAAGGGTTAAGGGGGAAGATCTTTCTATGCAGGATATTTCCTTGGGGGAAGGGACATTTCTATGAAGGGGGTGCCAGATTTCCCAGCATTATTTAAAAAGCGATCAGAAATTAAATAAAAAAACAAATTTTTTTCAACTGAAAGTAAGAAGCAACATTAAAACTTAAAACGAACAGAAATTATTGCGTATGCGAGGGGGTTCGCCCCCTAGTCAATATCTCGCTCTTTACGCTAAAGTTTTTTTTAGTACTTTCAAAAGAGCTATCTATTCTAATTAACCGGCCTTTGTGATTCAGGGGTTTATGATTCGAACAAAATTCGAACTTTAGAGTAAAGAGCGAGGTATTGACAAGGGAGCGAACTCCCTAATATACATAATAGAAACATACGAATATAGAAATTCGTTACGTAAGTTAATTCGTAAGTTATGTCAGAACAAAATTTCGAGAAAGCCAATTAGCCAAAAAAAGGATAATTAATATGCGAATTTCGTTTTAATTATTCATGTACGGTGAACCAAAATCAAAGCTGCATTAATTCAAAAACGTTCAGAAATTAACTAAAAAAAAGCAAGATTTTTAACTGAAAGTAAAAAGCGACATTAAAACTTAAAACGAACAGAAATTATTCCGTATATAAAAGGGACTGTCCCCTCCTCAACGCCTCGCTCTTTGCGCTAAAGTTTGACTGTGTCTCAGAACTTTATTTTCTAAAACAATAAAAAACTTTAGCGTAAAGAGCGAGGCGTTGAGGAGGGGACAGCCCCTTTCAAATACGGAATAATTTCTGTTCGTTTTAAGTTTAAATGTCGCTTCTTACTTTCAGTTAAAAAAACTTGTTTTTTTTTCAGTTAATTAAACGCAAGAATAACTCAAATTTTTCTTCATCCGATAGTCTAAATTTGCGTTTTGAAACTTCAGCTAAGTATAATCAGGGTGCGGAAGTGGTCTACGTATCCCATTTGTGTAACATACATTTATCGCTTTTTTTGGACCATTGTGCATGCGCACTGTCAGTGAGCATGTGCTTCCAGGGTTATATTAGAAACTGGACCAGAAATCACTAATTCGAACAGAAAGGATCGTGAGGCTGTAATATTTGGTAAATAAACTTTGTTTCTCTCACCTTTTTCTTCAAGTTCTGAATATTTTCCAATACTACACTGGTTTCAGATTGCATGAAAGCATTGCTTTTAATAGGTAAACTAACTTTGACTATAGGTTCCTTTATTTGTGTCTTAATAAGCTCTGAATAACTAAACATTTGCACATGTAAGATGGAATATTTCGAAGGAATGGCTGTGTTGAATAGGCTGAATCAGTCCATAGGTCCTATTTATGTCTGTAGAGGCAAGTTCATTCAAAATATCTGCAGGTAATTACATTGGGGCATATCGTAAGGTAGGCACTCCCTGGTGAATTTTGTGAGGCTTTTCTCAAATGTAATAATCATACCAATGTAATTGAGCCTCAGCTTCACCCCCTTAATAAGGCCAGCTATAACCTTCGGCTATACACAGGAATTTGCTTATTTCGTGGGTTTGTGCTACTTTGTGTCTGTTTCTCACAAGCGGTTGGTTCAAATTCAAAACGAAATTGCAAAAAACTACAAATGAGGAATCATTGATATATCGCCTAAGGCTATATCTGGCCCTGCTAGGGGAGGAGGGGGGTGGCTGAGGCATTGTTGAAATGTTAGTTGTTACAATGTATAATTTTTTTCTGTCTGATTTGTAATATATACCGCACACTAACCTCGTGAAGCTTGTCGCTTCTTTGAACTAAGCGCTAGGTTTATAGCTAGACACTCCTTACTTCAATATATGCGGAAAATTTCTTGTTTATGATTTTTGGAGTCTATAAGACTCCAAAGGAGTCTGTAAGATTTTTGGCTTCTAGTTTAGTTGCATCCTACCTCTCTTTTATACACAAAAGTTTTCTACTTTTTGAGATTTGCATAATTTAAAATTAATTTTTCGTCAAAAGTTGGGCCAAACATATTATTTAATGAAAAAACATCAAGATGTAACCCTAGGCTATGTACTAAAGAATGAGGATTATTTTGTTTTTATTATGGAATAAATACTTCTCATTCAAATTCAACGGTGGTTCCTCTGTATGAGCAGTCTTTCTTAGAGAATTTAAACTTAAAGGCAAGCCTTAGGCCAACCATCGCAAAAGCGATGGTTGAGGAAGGGGCAGCTTTCCTGATACACAGAATAATTTCTGTTCGTTTTTAGTTTTAAGGTTACTCCTTGCCTTCAGTTGAAACAACTTGCTTTTCCTTTGTTTTTTAATTTAATATCTGGCCATTTTTCAAATCATGTCAGGAAACCCCCTTCCCTCCCTCCCCAGTGTAAAAATTCCCCTTGCAAACTTTTCTTCCCCAAAATAATTCTCCCCGTGGGAAACCCTCCCCCGCAGAAACGTCAACCCCTAAAAACTTCGGCATACTTCTCACTAATAGATACTACATGTGAACAATGGGCAAATTGCGTAATTTACATTCCTTTCCTCAGGGACTATGAGGGGTTATGTCTTCCCCAAAATTATATTTATTGGACTTTTCAACTATGCTGAACAAAATGGCTATCTCAAAATTGTGATCGGATATCCGAATTCGAATGAGAAGTATTTATTCCATAACAAAAATAAAATACTCATTCTTTTGTACATAACCTAGGATTACATCTTTATGTTTTTTCATTAAATAATATGTTTGACCCTATTACGGAGAAAGGGGGTCTGTTACGCAACTAGAATGGCGTTATTTACGCAAATAGGTATATGGCACATTCTTTTTTTGTATCTGAAAAAAGGGGATTGATTACGCATGGCATGCGTAAGCAGAAGATGAAATATCTAGATGGGTGGTTGGGATCCAATTCTGTTGTCCATGAAATTGCTGGTTCTTTTTTAAATTGAGGGATTTTAGGAACAGTAGCAAAATGCTTCTTTGCATTCAGCAAATTTCTGAAGAAAAGAATTTCTCAAGAAAATTTCCCTATTGATTATCAAGTTTCCTTTTGTTTTCATTGCATTTCACCCCTTCAAGTCGTTTACCAAACTTTCAAGAATTTTGGAATTTCATTAAATTTTATGCTTATTTTTCAGCAACAGTTCATTCAAAACACAGACAATTACCGTGTCAATTACCATGGCTTCGATTATCAGTTAACAAATTTTGACTTATTTTTCTAACAGAAATGAAATTAGCTGTGTTTAACAAATTCTGCGATGTAGAATTTAAAAATAATAGTATTAAAGGTGTAGCACGTATAACTTGTTCTATTATGAATATCTTACCAGAATTGAAAGAAGCTGGAAAAGTATTTTAGACTTTGTTTTTTTTAATTATGTTAATTTCATGATTTTATCATGGAACGCTATTGTAACTGAGATGATATACTTATTTTAAAAATAGTAGAATATAAAACCATTAAACATTAATCAAATACGATGAAATGATGTCACTTTCTTCTTTATGTGACGTAAAATCTTCTTTCTTTAGATACCAGCAGTAGTCGGCCAGCATTGCTGGTTTAAAATGACTTTTATATCAAGTTTCTAGAGTCCTAATGTCCCGACGTAATTTTCGTTTTAAGTAAATTGCGTTTTTTTTTAGTTTTAAGTTATGAGGTGTCAAGTCAGCAATTTCAATTGAATTCGAAATTATGGCTAGAATCTATTTCCTTCTTCCTGTTAACGCATCAAAGAATCATCCATTTTATATGATTTGCATTCTCCTGGGACTCTAGTTAGTCTCATTGTTTTGCTTCTATTCTGACCGCATATTTCATTTACGATTCGATGTGATCATCCCTGTCACATATATTATAACCGCATATTTCTTTGTCTATTGTTTCATTTGGGATTCATTGTGATGCTTGTTCTCGCCGTAGATCTTATTGTGCTTCATTTTCGTATATTATTACCTCAGCCATTTTTCCATGTCTCTTGCCTTAGCTGTTCGGATTCATTAAAATTCATGTATAACTTTGCTTGACGTCATAGATACATATGAACTTTTACGTAGTAGTGGTACACGTCCTTTAACCTGTGTTAAACATTGTGTACCGAAAACTCAGTTAAATTCCAGTAAAATTGTCCTACAAAACTGTGAGACTTGGCAGGTTAAATGGCTTGAAACCAAGGGTGTATTTCTGAGAAAATTATAGCTTTAAATGATGTTTTCGCCGGACGTGATAAATATCGCGTGCCCGATATTTGTCACTTCCATTTTTACTTTTCCCTTTCTTTTTTTCATTGCTGCAGTGACTAGTTAGTACTAGTAGTGGTAGACGTTCTTGGTATCTATTAAATAAAAAAAACAAGTTTTTTAAACTGAAAGTAAGGAGCGACATTAAAACTTAAAACGAACAGAAATTATTCTGTATATGAAAGAGACTGTCCCCTCCTCAACGCCTCGCTCTTTACGCTAAAGTTTTTTATTGTTTTAAAAAATAAAGTTGTGAGACAGAGTCAAACTTTAGCGTAAAGAGCGAGGCGTTGAGGAGGGGACAGTCTCTTTCATATACAGAATAATTTCTGTTCGTTTTAAGTTTTAATGTCGCTCCTTACTTTCAGTTTAAAAAACTTGTTTTTTTTATTTAATTTTTGAACGTTTTTGAATAAATGCAGGTTTTGATCTTGGCTCACCGTACGTGAATAATTAAAACAAAATTTTCATATTAATTTACTTTTATTTAGTTAAATGGCTTTCTCGAACCTTGTTTAATTTTATTTACGAACGTTTTTATTAGTAATAAATATACGTAACTTACGAATTAACTTACGTAACGAACTTCTATATTCATATATTTTTAATACATTTATTAGGGGTTCGCCCCCTAGTCAATACCTTGCTCTTTAAGCGAAAGTTCAAATTTTGTTCTAATTCTTTAGAAATGACCGCTTAATCACAAAGGCCGTTAATTAGAATAAATAGCTCTTATGAAAGTACTAAAAAATCTTTGGCTTAAAGAGAGAGGCATTGACTACGGGGTGAACCCAATTATATATGTAATATTTTCTGTTCGTTTAAAGTTTCGATGTTGCTGCTGTTGCAGTTGAAATACTTGTTTTTTTATATTAAATTTATGATCTTTTTTTAAATAATGCTGGGAAGTCCGGCGTCCCCTTCATAGCAATGTCCCTTCCCCCATGAAAACTTCCTTCATGGAAAGATCCTCCCACATAACCCCTGACCCCCCCCCCCCACTACCAGGAAAAATCTCCCCTGAAAACGTCTGTATACTTCCAAATAACCAATACTATATGTTAACATTGGGTAAAGTTCATAACTTTCAGCCCTCCCCCCGGGAAGTTCGGGGGATTAAGTCATCCTAAAAGACATACTTGTAATATTTTCGAACATGCTGAACAAAATGGCTATCTCAAAATTTTGATCAGGTGACTTTGGGAAAAAAATGAGCGTGGGAGGGGGTCTAGTTGCCCTCCATTTTTTTGGTCACTTAAAAAGGGCACTAGAACTTTCAATTTCCATTCCAATGAGCCCTTCCACGATATTCTAGGACAACTGGTTCGATACGATCACCCCTGGGAAAAAAAAACAAAAAAAAAAAAACAAACAAACAAATAAACACGCACCCGTGATCTTTCTTCTGGCAAAAAATGCAAAATTCCACATTTTTGTAGATGGGAGCTTGAAACCTCTACAGTAGGGTTCTCTGATACGCAAAATATGATGGTGTGATTTTCATTAAGGTTCTATAACTTTTAGGGGGTCTTTCCCCCCTTTTTCGAAAATCAGCCAAATTTTCTCAGGCGCCTAACTTTTGATGGGTAGGATTAAACTTGATGAAACTTATATATTTGAAATCAGCATTAAAATGTGATTCTTTTGATGTATCTATTTGTATCAAAATACCGTTTTCTAGAGTTTTGGTTATCATTGAGCCGGCTCGCTCCTTACTTACAGTTCGTTACCACGAACTGTTTGATAAGCTTCCTTTAGTCCCTGTCGACTTCCTTAATGCCTTGAGACATTTTTAGTTGTCATTTACCTCTTTTTGTTTCTTTTGACTTCCTTTAGTTCCTTTCCTTAAAATTGTCTTACAAAACCGTGAATCTTGGCAGGTTAAAACATGGGTATATTTCTGGGAAATTATAGTTTAAAAAAATATTTTCACCAGATGTTTGACGTATCGCGTGGCGTTTTTTTTTTGTTATTCTTTCTTTTTTCTTTACTTTTCCTTTTTGTTTTTTCTTCACTTTCATTTTTTTCTTACTTTCCTCCCCTACCTTTTTTCTTCTTCTTTTCTTAACTTTTCACGCACAACTGCCGAATTTACATAATATTAGAATTTTTTAAAATAGAGCTAGAGCCAAGGGTGAAATCGGAGGTATTGTCTGGGAAACATAATTAAATAGTCCTCAAGAGGGCTGAAACCTATGTGATGCATTGGGTTCATCAAACGTTACATCTTGTTCTTTTCCAGCCTTTTTTTTATGTCAGCGAGCATTTTAAATAAATCGTGAAGTGTATCTGTTTTAATCTCCCTATCTTTATTTAGTTTGGTAACTTTATCACTTTCAATATAACCCTTCGTAGTTTGAAAATTCACCAATCTAATGCCTTTTCCCCCCTTTTTTTAGCTTTTTCTTATTATTCTTTTTATTTTATAGTTGTTTAGGCTATGTTTTGTATATGAAAATTTTCACTCACAGCTCAATCCGAAATAACTTGCTGAAGTTGATTATTTGGACCGCTTTCTGTTGCGTCCCAATCCTCTGACACTGATATACTTTGAGAGGAAGCGTTTTCATCAGTCTCAGTATAATTTGATTCTGAACTTTTTGGTATTGACATGGACATTTCTTCTCTGCTCCTTCCTGAGGGTGCTGAGTTGGTTGATGCTCCCTCACTTTCTGAAGATTCAGATTTATATGTGCTAGTCATTAATGCATCACTTTTAGTCGTTGAATCGTGTTTAGTCAATAGTACATCGTGTTTAGTCATTAACGCATCGCGTTTCGTAGAGCTCTCTTTGCCTTTCGGGTTTTCTCCACTTGCAGTGAATTTATTCCTATTTTTCATATGTTCCTCTTTTTCGTATTCGGCAACGATGTCAAGAAACATCCAAACGAAAGGATAGTCCTCTTTCCTCACATCTCCCCCTTTTTTCCTTTTAGTGAAATGGAATATTGCTTTTTTGAACTTGGTTTCCATTTACATTTTTCAATCATTATAAAGCTGGGAAGTATGAGTAGGCTAGGTGTTTTATTATTCAATTTAATTTTGTTAGCAACAATTTGTATAACTTATGTCCTCTCAAAAAATAAACCTTTTAGTTTAAACATGCAGTCATTTCTTTTGCTATTGGAAACCAATTCATAAATTCCATTCTCAAAAAAATATTACATAGTTTGTAGAAATTTCTGAATTAGGGCTGTCTGATATGCTGAATTCGCTGGTGTAATTTTCACTAAGATCATTTTCTAATTTTGATTGCGTTTTCCGGCTTTTCCCTGAAACAAATTTAACTTGTATGAGCCCTCTTCTGTGTCATTTGTTATTCCTCTATTCCTGTTATGTTCACAATAATGTTTGTTCCTGTGTTCTTTCTTGTGTTAATTCTGTGGTCGTTGCTGTGTTGCTGCTCGTTACTCTTTTGTGTTTTTGCTTGCTGCTTGTGTCCGTCTTTGTTGTTGTATTTGTGTTGTTGTATCTGTTTTTATTTTCGTTTCTCTCTTCTTGTCGATATTTTTGTTTTGTCATGATTAGCCAGTGTGGTCTCAGAAATTATTTAGTTACTCTTTGAGTAGCGTCACGTGATAGTTTTCAGATTAGCGATTGGCTGGGTGTAGACAATTAACAATTGTGTAAAGCTAGATCATAATTGACTTCTGGATACATCCCACGTAGATTATTTACTGTTGTATTTAGATCCTTTGCACCTGAATACGCCCAAGAAGATATATGGTGGTCGGTTTTCCCCGCTGAAAATGACGACTTGACGAAAGGCTTATGGGAAGAGGATATCATCTGGGACCCAGAATGTATGGAAAAAATCCCCAAACCAAAGGTAGTTACTTTGGACATGAATGATGATAATATAATCCTTGGAATACCTGACGATATTGATCCTAGGACACTTGAAAAAAGTGATCAGCCACCAGTTAAGGTATTTCCTTTTTATATCCAATTTCTAAGGTATAAAAGGCGTAGAGGGGGCACAATTATACTTGTAAATTAATTTTGGTTTAGTAAATTATGTGCGTGCCTAGTAGAATGTTCACTAATAAATATAGAATAAACTCAGGCCCAGAAATGGCAGTTCCAGAGAAAAAAACTTCGAGAAAAAAAGGAAGTAGAAGGTGACTCATGGTTTAATGTCTTGTTTTATGTTATGTGGATTTTTTTTTTTTTTTTTTTTTTTTTTTTTTTTTTTTTTTTTTTTTTTTTTTTTGTATATGTAGTAGTTGTAGAGCTTTTTAATAATGGATTTGCACACATCGTAAGCAAACCTTCGGGTTTCTGTAGATGGTTGCTGTAAATTTGTTTGTATTTTTTATGTTAAATAAATTAATTGATTTGAAATCTATATTTGAGTAATCGATTGTTCTGTTTCGAGTAGTCGAGAAGTCTGTTTTCTGTGTCGCATTGGACTACACTTATCTAAAGGCTGTTATCGTTGCTTTTGTTAATGTATATGTTGACTTTTTGTTTTACTTTTTCATTTATCCTCGGGCTTTTTTTATTATTTTGTAAATGGATCATATAATAGAGATCATTCTTTCTATCATTTCAGGGAGCCATTAGTGATTCATTGTAATATTTATTATATAAAATAAAAACTGCAGAAGCTTTAAATAAGTTTCTTTTCAAAAGTTCCAGGTGGACTAACTCCATCGTAAACGGAGTGAAGGGACCTCACAAATAATGAGAAATAATAAGTAAATAAATAGTGAGCCGAATGACTTATGGGACCTCATATTTTTTGCGCCCCTGAAAATATGGAAAACTTTAGGTAAGTCTTGGGGCGTAATCTTTTAGAAGATCTTGGCGTATTTACTATTTGAATGATTCCATAATTACTGCGTGGCTATAAAACGAAGGGAAATGAATGAATAAGAGACATTTTACCAGTACTATAAACAAAAACCAAACTTGGACAATGTTAAGTCACATAAATATTATGTAGAAGTATAATAATAATATTAGTTTATTTCAACCTGCTTTACAATATATGGAGGTAGTGGAGTAACACAAAGAAAGAAAGAAAACAGCAAATCTCAAATAAAGTAATAACTGGTAAAAAAAAAAAGAATTGGACGAGACTCCCAACCGAAATTTTTTATCTGACTGATCTTTGCTCCAATTTCAAGCGAGGACAAAATTGATATCTTACCATAACAAATCCACAATGCGCCTATTTTGCTCATCAAGCGGAAAATATAATAAAAACTAACAATATCAAAATGGTTAACCATTGGATAATGGTTATCCTATGGTTACCCAAAATGGTTATCCAAATGGTTACCCAAAATGGTTATCCTATTGGATAAGATCTTACTCATTAAAAAGCAGATACAGTCTAGAAGTGAATAATTTTGCATGGTTACTAAAAATACTCTACAATTTAGCAAGACCACGCATATTAAAACGACCACGATTTCTGATATGGATAAACATTTCTTGATTTAACCCTGTTGAAATATTCTGACATAAAGCTTTAGATCATAAAAGGACCAGTCAAAAAGACGTGATCAAACAGTTCAGTAAGGAGAACCCAAAACTTTAAAATCCGAATTTTTACATTAATAGGTATATCAAAAGAATCTGCTAATTATGCTGATTTCAAATAAAAGTCAAAGAATGTTAATGAAAATTACACCGTCAGATTTAGCGTATCAGGGACCCCTTACTGTAGAGATTTCAAGCTCTTATCTGCAAAAATGTGGAATTTTGTGTTTTTTTTGCCAGAAGAAAGATCACGGCACCCAGTGATCCTAGAATAACGGGAGAGGGCTTGTTCAAACGGAAATTTGAAGTTCTAGTGCCCTTTTTAAGTGGCCAAAAAATTGGAAGGCAACTAGGTTCTCTCTCAAGCCATTTTGGAGGGGTTGCCCCCTCCTCAGTACCTTTCTCTTTAC
Source organism: Artemia sinica (assembly GCA_027921565.1). Classification (NCBI taxonomy): domain Eukaryota; kingdom Metazoa; phylum Arthropoda; class Branchiopoda; order Anostraca; family Artemiidae; genus Artemia; species Artemia sinica. The sequence continues at coordinate 45,130,570 of CM051270.1, forward strand.
GCTAAAGTTTAAATTATGTCCCAATCCTTTAAGAATGATTCCTGAAACACAAGGGTCGTTAAATTAGAACAATTAGAAGCTTTTTTAAAAGTACTAAACAGCTTAAGCTTGAAAAGCTAGGTTTGGAGGGAGGGGTAACCCCCCTCATATACGTAATAATTTCTGTTCATTTTAAGTTTTAATGTTGCTCCTTACTTTCAGTTGAAAAAACTTTGTTTTTACTTAATCATAGACAGCGCGTTAGCGCTGCCTAAGTAAAGAACGATGTGGGTACAATGTGTTGTTTTTTTTTTTTTTTTTTTTTTTCCATACCCGGGTACTTCGTATCGAAAGAGTTGTCGTAGAAAGTTCGAAAAGGGCTCATTCGATTGCAAATTGGAGTGGCTAGTGCCCTTTTTAATAGTCGAAAGTGATTGGAGGGCAATTAGCCCCCCCCTCCACGCCCATCATTCCCCCAAACACATCCAATCAAAATTTTGAGATAACCATTTTGTTCAGCGTAGTTGATTTCCAGATAGAAAATATATTTTTGAGGAGGACACTCCCCCACAACCCTCGGGGAAAGGGTTGTAATTTATGCCCTGGGGGCGAAAGTGATGGGATGGCAACTAGCCCCCCCCCCACGCCCATCATTCCCCCAAACATATCCAATCAAAATTTTGAGATAGCCATTTTGTTCAGCGTAGTTGATTTCCAGATAGAAAATATCTTTTTGAGGAGGACACTCCCCCACAACCCTCGGGGCAAGGGTTTTAAGTTAGGCCCTGGTGGCATATAAGGTTTTTATAGAAGGCGGTGTCGTAGAAACTTCAAAAAAGGCTCATTCGATTGGAAATTCAAAGGGCTAGTGCTCTTTTTAATAGTCGAAAGTGATTGGAGGGCAACTAGCCCCCCCCCCCACGCCCATCATTCCCCCAAACACATCCAATAAAAATTTTGAGATAGCCATTTTGTTCAGCGTAGTTGATTTAAAGATAGAAAATATGTTTTTGAGAAGGATACTCCGCAACAGCCCTCAGGGCAAGGGTTTTAAGTTATGCCCTGGGGGCATATAAGGTTTTTTGTAGAAGACGTTGTCGTAGAAACTTCAGAAAAGGGCTCATTCGATTTGAAATTCAAAGGGGTAGTGCCCTTTTTAACAGTCGAAAGTGATTAGTAATATTTGTTGTTGTTGTTGTTTAGACCAGGGCACTTTGTATCGAAGGAGTTGTCGTGGGGACTTTGAAAGGGGCTCATTCGATTGAAAATAGAAAGGGCTGATGGCCTTTCTAATAGTCTAAAGTGATTGGAGGGCAACTAATCTTCACTCCCACCCTCCCATTTGGCTATTATGTTTAAAAACTAAATGTTGCCTCAAGATTAAATCAAAATGCACTGTGATAATGCTAATTCCCAATAAGGCATCTCAGCAGTATCCCAAGAACGACTGAGGGCATTATGTTCAAACTTTCGAGGCTACTTCTGCTCTTAAAATTTAAATAAATCAAAATAGTGTAAGTGTATCAAAGCTATCAAAGAAAGTAAACAGATTTTTTTGCGAATGGTATCAAGTTTTCCATTTCAGGTCAACTATAGGAGGTATGAAACTAAGTTAAACAGTACTATTTGTGTCCAGATTTTTAAAATGGTGTATGTTGTTAAAAATTGCTGAAAATTTTTCTCCAGCATACCAATAGCAGGCCAAACTATAAAGTCTTAAAAAACGAAAAGATTTAAAGTGTTATTTTCTTTTTCCCTGAAAAGACTATGTCAATATAAAACGAACAGAAGTTAATTAGAAAAAACTTTTTCCATAAAATAAGTTTTTCAAAGAAAAGTAAAGAACTCCATTAAACAAAAAATGAGCAAAAATAAAATCAAATAATCTACCAAGCTCGAAACTACCGCAAATCAGCATCGATAAATAAATGAAACCCAGAACGAACAGAAATTAAAATAAATAACCGAGTCAAACTCAAAACGAGCAGAAAATAACATATCTTGGACGCAAAACCCCTATGCCTTCCCAAGGCCAGAACAAAATTTGCACTTTGCTTGAAAAAATATATTTGTTTTTACTTTTATAACTTTAATAAATCAAATAATTTTAACATTTTGATTATTAAATATCAGTATATGTATATTAAACTGACAATGCACATTCAATTTGTATTTTTTCAGTAAAGTGCAAATTTTGTTCTGGCCTTGGGAAGGCATAGGGGTTTTTCACCCAACTTATGTTAATTTCTGCTCGTTTTGAGTTTAACTCGGTTATTTATTTTAATTTCTGTTCGTTTTGGGTTTCATTTATTTAGCGATGCTGATTTGTGGTAGTTTCGAGCTTGGTAGATTATTTGATTTTATTTTTACTCATTTTTTGTTTAATGGAGTTCTTTACTTTTCTTTGAAAAAATTATTTTGTGGAAACAGTTTTTTTTTAATTAATTTTATATAGGAGCGGGGCTAACATTCTTAATCAGTTGTGTAAAACAGAACATTTAAGGTCAATAACCGGGAAAAGATTTGTTATCGTTTTCAACTTGGGTTAATTGCTTGATTTAAGGACTTTAGAAAGCAGAAGGTTGGGTAGGGCTGATAAAGGAAAGAGATGGGTGCTACTAGGGTTCAAAAGAGGATGATAAACACGAAGAAAATAAAAACTTAAGGAAGTGGTATTATTTGAGGAATAAGACAGCCACTGTCTTGTTCAAGTTGACTACCTTATATTTATCAATTAAACTAATTCTTTTTCCAATTGGGTAATTTACCATGATAGAGTGTAAGAGGGTACAGCTTCATTTTCAGCCTCCCTGTAAGTTCTGTAATTCGAGCCATTTTTAAAAAGTCAGCCACTTTAATAGCTTTGATGATGATTGCTATGAATATGTGATCAGAGCCACACATTTCAGATTATTGACCATAAAACACTCTAGGAATATTTACCTGGAGTCTGGATTGGCTAAGACGTTCCGTGACAGGATCCGTCCTAATAGCTAAGAATGGGGTTGCTCATGAGTGGAGAACGTCATCTGAGGTTATCATCAGGTGGATTGCTTGATTGTATGGAGCAGGTATGCGGTTATCTACTTCAAGGAGACGATATTTACCGATATAAAGTTCATTTGAACGGTTCATATAATAATCAAATTGAATATCATAAAAGTTGGAGTGTTCAAAGGACCATTATCTTTGATACCCTGGAACCTTAATCGTGAGAGAAGGATGTTCTGGAAGAAATGTGATATTAATTGTGATATTAATTAATATATAGTTAAGTTGAAACTTATGATGTGTGTGTAATTCATCCCCCGTTTCATTCTCAACCCGTTCAGGTCAACCCGTTCAACTCAGCCCATTTATATCAAATCTCGTCCAACTCAAACATTGTTCCACCAATCCCCATTCAACTCAATCCCTATGCAACTCAACCCCCATAAAAAAGAAAGGTTCATGAAGAAAAAAATATAAAAATAATCTAAAAATAGATGGCACCAATCAGCTTAAGAGTTTGTAGTTTTCATTTGAAGGTGTCTTTGTCTTTGGGAATCTACAGCTTGCTATTATTTGAATCGATACCGATGAAAAGCGTTGTCAAATTTAAGTAGAGCAGCTGATTATACTTATTTATTTCCATGATCAACCTTCATAATTTACTTTGTCGAAAGAAAAACATTAAAAAATCATGGCTTTTAGGAATGAGTAGACATGAGATTAAAATTGACTGGAAAGTAAATCAAGCATAAAACAAACAAAACAAGATATGTGGAAAGAACACATGTAAAGCATTTGAAGTAAAAAAAATTCTACCGTAACATGGTAACTATACATCAACAGGTCGAATAGCATCAATATCACTTCAAATATTACTCAGATTTGCAATGTAAAAAATGATATGAAACAAAAAGCCCGTTTTTATTTTTAATGAAATTAGTAAAAAGAGTTGTATGTCGAAATCCGCCCCCCCCTCTTTCTCTCAATTATCGCTTCTGATTTCACTTCAGTTTTTTTTTTCTAGATCAAGATCCCACATCCTCATGTTAAGAAATCTAAAATGCTTCTGGGTCGTTCTGGTATCATTAATGTCATCGAAGAAGATACACCTCTTCCGCCATCAGAGGATGACGATAAAGACCCATTCAATATTTCAAATGATGAATACTACCAGCCAAAAGTTCCTGATACTGCCATTAAAAGTAGTGCTGCTGGTCAGCTTATACAACACTCAACTCCAGTGGTTGAACTTAGACCTCCGCTCATACCAACTTACATGGGACCAACAAAACTGAGACAGTTTCATCGACCGCCATTGAAACGAATTACGACAGGTCCTTTATCAACAATTGGTCACCATCAAGTGCAACCTCTGACCAAACATATAAAAAAGATGGCACAACAAAGAGAGCAAGATAGGATTGCTGCGGGTGGTGGAGATATTTTCTATATGAGGACGCTGGAAGACTTGTCTGGGAAGGATGGTGAGCTTATTCTAACTGAATACTGTGAAGAACATCCACCGCTACTAAGTCAAGTTGGAATGTGCACCCGGGCTAAAAACTATTATAAACGTAAAGTGGGTGTAGATACAGGGCCACCAGAATTACCGTATGGAGAATTAGCACTTGCGCACACCTCCCCGTTCCTTGGAACCCTCCATCCTGGTCAATGTATATCTGCTATTGAGAATAATATGTACAGAGCCCCTATGTTTCATCACGAGAACATTCCTACTGATTTCCTCATCATTCGTACGAGGAATGGTTACTTCATACGTGAATATGATGCTCTATTTACAATAGGCCAGGAGTGTCCCCTATATGAGGTCTTTGGGCCAAATTCAAAACGTGCAAACAATTTTATCCGTGATTTCTTACAAGTTTTTATCTTCCGTCTGTTTTGGAGAAGTCGTGATAATCCTAGAAGAATTCGAATGGACGATATTAAGAAAGCATTTCCATCTCATTCTGAGAGCAGTATTAGAAAACGCCTGAAACTTTGTGCGGAATTCAGGAGAACTGGTGAGTTTTTTCCTTACTTGAATTTCTACCTCTATAGTTTTTTGTTCTCTCTCTCTCCCCCGCCTCTCTCTCCCCCGCCTCTCTCTCCCCCGCCTCTCTCTCCCCCGCCTCTCTCTCCCCCCGCCTCTCTCTCCCCCGCCTCTCTCTCCCTCTTTCTCCCCCCCCTAATCGTGTCGATTAGACGACACGATTAGAAAACAAATAAGGAGACTTATTTTCCTTTTTAAGTTTCCTTTTTAAGAGTCAAAATGAGCCCTTTTTTCTGCAAGTGCATACAATCGAAATTTTGAGACAACTATTTTCTTTTAAATAGTCCAAATATTATATAACAATGCCTCTGGGGTGAACACCCCCCCCCCCTCAAAGCCTGGGGAAAAGGGTTGTAATTTATGCCCCGGGGGCATATAAGGTTTTATGGAAGGGTTAGTCGCATTAACTTTGGAGGAGGCTTATTTGATTGGAAATTGAAAGTTCTAGTGCCTTTTTAAGAGTCAAACGTGAATGGAGAGTAACAAATTGCCCCCTCGCCCTCTTTTACACAAATACGTCCAATCGAAATTTTGAGATGGTAATTTTGTTGAAAATAGTCTAAACACCCTATAATGGAGGTGGCTGTGGCCGCCTCCAGGGTGGACACAGCCCCCTGAACCCGGGGGCAAGGATTTTAAGTTATGCCCCAGGGGCATATGAGGTTGTTTCTGAAATATAAATTTCTGGGGCCCTTTTCAACAGTCAAAAGTGATTGGAGGGCAACCAGCCCCCCCCCCACGCCCGTCGTTTCCCAAAACACATTAAATCAAAATTTTGAGACAGATATTTTTCAGCATAGTAGAAAGGTCCAGTGATTATGTATTTTGGGATGTTAATCCCTCCCCCTCCACCTTCATAGCCTTTAGGGCAAGGACTGTAAGTTAGACAATTCGTCCATTTACATATAATATATGTTTATGAGAAATGTGGGCATGTTTCACTTGACAGATTCTTAAAAAACACGATTAGAAAAATTTAGGTAGTATGGGCAGTGGTTAGCTCTTGACTTAGTTACTGTTACTGCTTCAGCCATTGGAGGCTATTAACCTCGAATTAAGGTATTTTTTTATTAGCGATGTAATTCGTATGTCTCCTAGCCTTTCTCCACTATTGAAGTGGTACCAAAGTGTCAATATTGGTGCCATATAGCACTTTACTCCGGTGTTATCAAGAAAAATTTACAAATACCTCATGTATATGAATATTAAGTAATCTTAATATTAGTAATCATAAGCAATCTGATAGTAGTAGGACATAAGTAGGACACACTCCGTCACCCATGCAAAAAATGTAATTTCCGCTGTTTTTTTAAGACGGGTTTAAGAGTTTTCGACGACGTCAGTTTTAATTTTGTACTATTAGTCTCGATGTGACGTCATGTTTCAGAAGTTTCTACCTTTTCCTCGAAATATCAGTACTACCCATGCAAAACAGTAATTTTCCTTGTTGTTCAAGATGGGGGGGGGTCGTGTGTGTGTAAGTTTCTCGTTTATGTTTTTCGACTATGACGATTCCAATGCCATATTTATTATTTTGACACGACGTCATTATCGATGGGTTTCAGGCCTTTTCAAAATCCTTCAAATTTGTTTTTAAAATAACATTTCACTGTTAGATTAATCAGAATAATAGTTACCGTTCCTAAATCAGCAACAAATGTAGATTATTTCTCATTTGACAGTTTTAAAACGCATTTTAAACTTTTGGTCATATGGGCTGTAGTTCACTCTTTACTAGGTAGGAGCTTTTGCTGCAACCATTGTGATATTAAGCTGTCATATTGTCATAAGCACTTTCTTAACTGACAACTTCCGCTCCCCCTGGAGATAACTAGCAATTGTCTAATAACGTAGCTTTATCTTTCGTAGGGTCTAATAACCCGAAACCCTGCCCCTCCTCCTTGCAGTCTGTGTATAGTTATGCATGAAGTACTAACTTGTCAAAATTTTAAATTGACAATTTTACCAATATGACATGAATTTCAAGCTGTAAGCCAAAGCGTACAACGTTAGCCAAAAAAGTAAAACAGCAAATGCAAAATTATTTACAATATAAAAACACTGAAAATACAAAGAATAAGCCGAAAATCAATTTAAGAATGACCTGAAATCCTGTATATTAGTGTGTTAATGAATTTCTAAACATATTTAGCAATGGTATTTTTACATATTTACCGGTTACTCGCTAGTCATGAAGTTTCGATTCACCTCAAAAGAGAAAAAAGAGGAAAACAAACGGATCATTAAGACTTGTCACTCGAATTCCGAGTCAAATTCACAGAATAATATTACCATGCCATGGGAGGCTATAAAGCATAGGTTATCAAAGGCTTTAGTGGGTCAACCCTCCAACAGTGTTTGTACAGCCAAATACAAGGGTTTTCACTTATTTCTAATTGGTTTCTTATTGGAACAGTGCAAAGTATGGTCTAATATTTATTTTTGTGTAGTCATAATCCTTGAATCAATTCCTGACTTTTTTCCATTTGGCCCATGGTTCACGTTAACCCCCCTTTTATTTGTTAGTTTTCTGTCTGGGTTTAAAGAATTCATTGAAGAAAGACAGCGACACAAAGCTGATGAAAATACTAACACAACAAAGGTGGATGTTTTTATGAATGGTGCCTGGGAACAATGTCATTGGAGCAGTGTAGCAGAGGGGAACCTCATCAGAGTGTGTAAGGACTCTATTATTCCCGCAGATATTGTTATACTATCGTCCAGCGAACCGGATGGCGTTTGCCATGTTGAAACTGTGAACCTTGATGGGGAAACTAACTTAAAGGTTCGTCAAGCACTTGAAAAAACAAGGGATATATCTGACAACAACAATGAGCTAAAAAAGTTCAATTGTGAAATTGAATGCGATGCCCCAAATAAAGACTTGAGCAAGTTTACAGGTATTTGTAGGTTAGGAAATTGTAATGTATTAGGTTACCAAATTATAGCTATTGCTCAATATAATATTTTAGAGCGAGGAACCCTATTAAGAAATGCAGATTGGGTGGTTGGAGTCGCTGTGTATATTGGGCACGAAACAAAACTGCTAATGAACTCAACGCAAGTCCTAACCAAAAATTCCAAAACTCATCAAATAACAAACTCCCTAGTGTTTGTCGTAATTATTCTGCTTATTAGTTTGACCGGAATTGCAACCGTATTTTCCATGTTACTTACATATGGCTGGTTTTGGCCTTTGCACTCGTCAAATTTTATTTCCGTGATATTCAGAGAAGCAGCTCGCTACTTTTTATATATTCATAACTTGATACCTATATCATTGAACGTTGCTCTGGAAACGGTGAGATTCTTTCAAGCCAAACAAATTGAGGATGATTCTGAAATGTTATATGAGGAAACGGGAACCTCAGCTTCGGCCAAATCATCTTGTCTTACAGATGAACTAGGACATGTTAAATATGTGCTCACTGATAAAACTGGCACATTGACGCAAAATATAATGGACTTCAAACACTGTACAATAGCGCGGCAAAAGTTCTCAGTAGAAGAGCTTCGGGACGCAATTGAATCGCCGACACTAGATGAAAATTTAAACGAGAATTTACACGAATTCTTAACCGCTATATCGATTTGCCATACTATTGTTGTTGATACAAATAATGGGAATCTTGAGTATAATGGATCGTCGCCTGATGAACGAGCATTAGTTAAGGGTGCAGCTAAATGTGGCTATACTTTGAAAAATCGAACTTTAAATGGCATTAAAGTAGACCGACGGGGCGAGAGTTTCACCTATGAGCTTTTGCACACATTTGAATTTAACAGCGACAGGAAACGGATGTCCGTTGTTGTAAGAACTCCAGAGGGTAGAATAAAAATTTACTGCAAAGGTGCGGATAATGTAATATTTGACAGATTAAATGACAGAGACGAAGAGCTTATTGGAGTCACAAAGGAAAATTTACGGCAGTTCGCCCAGCAAGGCCTGCGAACTCTGTGTTTTGCCATGGGTGATATAACAGATGAGGTTTATGATCAGTTTATTTTGGAAATTGAAACTGCACATGGATCCATAGAAAATCAGGAGGAAAATATTGCTAAAGCAATGGATCGACTTGAACGCCGTTTAAGTCGATTGCTTGGAGCATCAGCAATTGAAGATAAACTCCAAGACGAGGTACCCGAAAGCATTGAAGCCTTGTTGCAGGCGGGTATTTCTGTGTGGATACTAACTGGAGATAAACGTGAAACAGCAATTAATATTGGCTATTCAACAAAACTGTTCACCGAAGACATGTCGCTAATCCTGCTCGAGATGACCCCAGATATGCAAAATCAAATAAAAAAGTGTATTAAGGAGGTCAAGAATCGAACCTTCAAATCAGCTTTAGTTGTAGAAGGGAGTGTATTAGCACATTCCCTGAAGAAAGAATGTCAGGCAGATTTCTTTGAGCTGTGTAGATCATGTGCATCTGTAGTTTGTTGCCGTGTTTCCCCTTCACAGAAAGCCGAAATTGTTGATTTAGTCGGCAGTGGCACTAAGAAGACAACCTTAGCAATCGGTGACGGTGCAAATGATGTTGCAATGATTCAAATAGCAAATATTGGTGTTGGAATATCGGGCCAAGAAGGGCTGTCTGCCGCAAATTCATCTGACTTCTCCATTGCCCAATTCCGCTTTTTAATACCGCTTCTTTTCAAACATGGTGCAAGGAACTATGCAAGAAACTCAAAGATGATATGCTTTTACTTTTACAAAAACATATTTCTCTGCTTGGCACAAGTCATTTTTGCTTGGCATAGCCGTGTTTCAACTCTGTATTTATTTGAGCCATATGGTTTAGTCCTATATAATGTTTTATTTACAACTTTTCCGACTTTAGTCATAGGCCTAGCTGATGCACCATTTAGTAAAGAAAAGATTTTCAAAAATCCAAAGCTTTATGGAAGAAATTACGTTAAGAATCATTTTAGCAAATGGAAATTCTGGTTGCATTTTATGATTGCGTTACTTCATGCAATAATAATATATTGGCTGGTGACGATTCTGTTTGACACTTCAAATTCTCCTTGGACCAATTCAAGAAGTGGGGGTTTTTACATAAACGGTTGGATCATTTTTCTCTGTGTTCTTTTGACTGTATGCTGGAGAGGGGTCATAGTAGTCGATGAATGGAGTTTATACACAGTTGGTGCAGCCGCAATTTCCTTCATGTCTGCGATTATATTTTTAATCATTTTTAGTTATCTTGCCCCGACAGTAACTACTGTCTCAACCCTTCGTATGGCGGGGGTTGCTGAGATAATGTTCACGTCACCATACTCTTATATAGCCTTGATGATCCTACCAGCGGCGTGTCTTTCTGTTGATTTTTTTATTTCCTTGGTGCTCGAAGTTTACAGAATTATCACAGATGGACCTGTCCCTGAAACTGAAGCCGGATTATTCACTAATGGAGAGGGGGGTAAACAAGATAATCGGCCTCAATCAGGCTATGCCTTTTCTCAACACGAAAACAATCCTATTACCGAGGGTGAAATGATCAAGAAAAAGTATTCGAGGGTTTAAAATAAGCGATGAATTAGAACCGCAAGACCTTCGACACGGTCGCTGTACCTTGTGTCCAAAGATGAAACTGTTTATACATTTAATTTTTAGAAGGTGTTTTTTAACAATATATGACCTGAAAATGATAATTAACCGCAGTAAAAGGACAACGTTTCCTGAAGGAGTGTCCCCAGGTAAGTTTTTGTGAGAACTGAGAATGGTACAGTTTTCATTTCGATGTGACACCATTTTCATGGGATTTCAGTCTCTTCTTCGGATTTCCCATTAAGTTATCTTCCCAACAAGCTTTTACTATTAAAATTAGTGGTAATAATTGTTACAGTTCCTGAATCAACTTCAAATGGTGATCCTGTCTCGCTGGAGATTTTTTTTTCAAATTTTATTTGTATTTTCTTTTTTTACGACTTTTTAAAGGTCTGGCTACTACGGGCTGTACTTCACTCTTTGCTAGGCTGTGGGTACAACTGCAATTAATATAGTTTTGAAAAATTATATCTTATTTTAGCTTTTATCACTCCCGCCACTTCTGACTTTTAAAAAGAGCCATAGAACTTTCAGTTTATAATTGAATAATCGCTCTTTTAATTTCATACGACCGTCCCTTCTATACGAAATGGTCAGGGAGCAAAAAGAGTACATAGAGGCCATATAGTTATTTCTTGATGTCCCCAACTGTGGGCACTTGATCTTGGGTTTGATGCCTTCACTCGAAATTTTTAGATCTACTACTACTTCTTCTAACAATCCACATCAGTGCCAAGCCGCTGAGGCCAACACAGCTGAGCATACTCCTTCTCTGTCCCAATCTATTCAAAGCCTCCCTCTTTACCCCCCCCCTCCCACAGAAGTTCCAATTCTCATTAAGTCCTTCTTTGCGACCTCTTACCTCCTTGCTCTCTTAATCGCCCTAGAGAGTGGGATAAAAGTGCATGTATTACACAGCTTACTGTTTGAAACACGGTCAAGTCAGACGGGTACATAAAGTAATCTGTAGACAATATGCCCTGAAATTTTTTTTTAACAAATCCTCCATCTTTCGGAGTGTCCATGCTTTACCATTATCATCCCTGTAGCTAAATCTTGTTTGCAAACTTATGTTCCGATTCAGAACCATGCTTTACCATTATCATCACTGTAGGTAATCTTGGTTTGCCAACTTATATTCCACTTCTTCCGAAAAAATGTTGCAACTGTAAAAAAACTAGGCAATTGAAGCTGTACACTTGATCAATCTTCTCGTTGCCTAACATAACCTCTTCACCTGCGCTTATTCGCAGTCTAAGTGATTTAATCTTTTAATATTAATTTTCAAGTCTATTCTTGCACCATGAACTCTTAAAACCTCCATAAAATCCCTCATTTTGTTAATATTTTATCTAGGACGTTCAAATCATCACCATAATCTAAATCCAAATGAGTTTAACTTTCTCATTTGATTCCGTGGTATCTCATAGCTTTTGTCGGGCTGCTTAGGATTTCCATCAACATGATCCATGTAAATGGGGACAAAACTAACCCTGCGTAACTCCTGATTCAGTACTAAACCAGCTTCCTATCTCATTTTCCACCTTAAGAACAGCACTGTTATTCTCGTACATGGCACTAATTACTTTAATGTATTTATCTGGTATACCATCATGGTTGCAGCGGCAGCTGCAATCTAGTAAAGAGCGAATCACAGCCCATAGTAACCAAAACTTAAAAATCGCATTTAGAAAAAAGCTTCATTGCTATCTGACACTGATTCAGGAATGGTGATTATTATTTCAGTTCGTCTTGAATGTAAAAGTTTATTGCGAAAAGAAATTTGGTGATTTCGAAAAAATAGCCTGAATCCCGTCAAAAAAGGGCCTCAGATCAAATGAGAAGTACGCCATTGGAATCAGCATGTTTGAAAACCTTGCACAGGGAAATTACAGTTCCCCTCCTTGAACAACAAAGAAAATCGTTTTTTTGCATCGGTAGCACTGATCTGTCTCCCTTTTTTTCCTTTTTTTTCTAGGAGGGCTAAAGGGTGGCCAGAGCATCATAGAGAGATGTGTAATAGCTAATTCAAAAGGAAATTAAATTTGTAAGCGCCCTTTTTAAGTGACCAAAAAGATTGGAGGGCAACTAGCCTGGAGGGCAGCTAGCTCCCCCCCCCTCCCTACAGCCCCCCCCCCCAAAGTCATCCAATCAACATTTTGAGATAGCCATTTTGTTCATCATGGTTCAAAGGCCCAATATCTATGGCTTTAGTGATGATATGACCCTCCATAGTGCCCGGGGAAAGGGCTGTACGCTGTATTAGTATCGGACGTATCGATGTCACGCGTATCGGTATGGGCATATTGTTGTTCGGCGTTTTGGTATCGCCTGTATCTTAGACAAATTTTTAGTAGCTCATATAAAAATGCAGCTATATACTCAATTTTTAATGATCATATATACGCCCTTCTTTCCTATAAATTCCACAATCACCAAGTTCCAAATCAAACAGTTCGTGGTAACGAACTGTAAGTAAGGAGCGACCCGGCTCAATGGTAACCGAAACTCTAGAAAACGGGTTTTTGATACCAATAGATACATCAAAAGAATCAGATTTCAATGCTGATTTCAAATATATAATTTTCATCAAGTTTAGTGCTACCCATCAAAAGTTACGCGCCTGAGAAAATTTGGCTGATATTCGAAAAAAGGGGGAAAGACCCCCTAAAAGTTATAGAACCTTAATGAAAATCACACCATCATATTCAGCGTATCATAGAACCCTACCGTAGAGGTTTCAAGCTCCTATCTACAAAAATGTAGAATTTTGCATTTTTTGCCAGAAGAAAGATCACGGATGCGTGTTTATTTGTTTGTTTTGTTTGTTTTTTTTTCCCAGGGGTGATCGTATCGACCCAGTGGTCCTAGAATATCGTGGGAGGGCTCATTGGAACGGAAATTAAAAGTTCTAGTGCCCTTTTTAAGTGACCAAAGAAATGGAGGGCAACTAGGCCCCCTCCCACGCTCATTTTTTTCCCAAAGTCACCCGATCAAAATTTTGAGATGGCCATTTTGTTCAGCATGGCCGAAAATATGATAAATATGTCCTTTAGGATGACTTAATCCCCCGAAGTCCACAGGGGGAGGGCTAAAAGTTATGAACTTTACCCAATGTTAACATATAGTATTGGTTATTGGGAAGTATACAGAAGTTTTCAGGAGGGTTTTTTTTCTGGTAGTGGGGGGTGGGTCGGGGGTTATGTTGGAGGATCTTTCCATGAAGGAAGTTTTCATGGGGGAAGGGAAATTGCCATGAAGGGGGCGCCGGACTTGCCAGAATTATTTATTGGTTATTGGGAAGTATACAGACATTTTCAGGAAGGATTTTTTTCTGGAGGGGGGGGGCTAGAGGAGGGGGTTACTCTGGAGAGTCTTTCCGTGGAGGATGTTTCTTTGGGGTAAGGGACATTTCTATGAAAGGGGCGCCGGATTTCCAATCATTATTTAAAAAACGATCAGAAATTAAATATAAAAAAAACAAGTTTTTTCAACTGAAAGTAAGAAGCAACATTAGAACTTAAAATGAACAGAAATTATAACGTATGTGAGGGGGTTCTCCCCCAAGTCAATGCCTCGCTCTTTACGCTACAGTTTTTTTTAGTGCTTTCAAAAGAGCTATCTATTCTAATTAAACGGCCTTTGTGATTCAGGGGTTGTGAATCAATTTTTTTTTCAACTTTTAACGTAAAGAGCGTGGTATTGACTAAGGGGCGAACCCCCTCATATACGTAATAGCATATACGTAATAAAAAAGAAACAATAAAAAAAACAAGCGATACGGCTCAATAGTAATCAAACTTTTAAAAACGGAATTTTGATGTCAATAAATGTATCAAAAGAATGTGTTTGTAATGCTGATTCTAAATATATAAATTTTATTAAGTTTAGTATTACTCATCAAAGGCTACGAGCCTGAGAAAATTTACCCGATTTTTTAAAGAGGGGGGAGACATCCCCTACAAGTGAACGAATTTTAATGAAAATCACACCGTCAGATTCAGCGTATCAGAAAACCCTATTACATAGGTTTCAAGCTCATATCTGCAAAAATCTGCAACTTTGTATTTTTTGCCAGAAGAAAAATATACGAATATAGAAGTTAGTTACGTAAGTTAATTTGTAAATTACGTCATAACCAAATTTAGAGACACCCATTTAGCAAAAGAAAAGTAAAATTTTTATGCAAATTTTGTTTACTTATTCAATGACGGTGAGCCAAAATAAAAGCTGCATTAACTAAAAAACGATCAGAAATTAAATAAAAAAAAACAAGTTTTTTAAACTGAAAGTAAGGAGCGACATTAAAACTTAAAACGAACAGAAATTATTCCGTATATGAAAGGGGCTGTCCCCTCCTCAACGCCTCGCTCTTTACGCTAAAGTTTGACTCTGTCTCACAACTTTATTTTTTAAACAATAAAAAACTTTAGCGTAAAGAGCGAGGCGTTGAGGAGGGGACAGCCCCTTTCATATACGGAATAATTTCTGTTCGTTTTAAGTTTTAATGTCGCTCCTTCGATTCATTTCGATTCATTTGTAAGTAATGAATGGCTTTTCTATTTAGGGACAGGTCAAATAACTCCCTAAGCCTAAAGGCACATTTCTGTTGATCTAGCAAAATTTCCCACAAGTATGTTGATATGCGAACCTGTCCGCTTAGTTAATCTTTTGTGTCGAAGCTAGTCACCTGGAGCTACTTTCTTAAGTGCTACTAAATTAAATTTTTGAAAACAAAGAATTTAAGGTCTTATTTCTTCTTTAAAAAAAAAGAAACGACACAACTTTTCCCTAGATTGGAGGTGATTAGAAACCATATAAAAAAAGTTTTGAACTTTAACTAAGGAGCAACATTACAGAAGTTATTCCGTAAAACAAAAAAGATCATGGCAGTGTTATTTTTAAACTAAATTTTAATAAAAAACGAGCAGAGATTAATTAAAAAAAAAGTTTTTCGGGGGAAGTAAAGAGCGAAGTTGAAACTTAAAACGAAAAAAAAAATATTACGGTACTTCACAGTCTATCTGACATATATCAATAAAACTAGTGCAAATGAATCAACTGGTGATATTTCCTTATGTTTGTAGGATTACAGAAAAATAGCTCTTTATTGAAAACACAAAACATATAATAGTTTTGGTACGGTAAAAATAAATATTTAAGGGTAATTTACTTTTATGCTTTAATAGTATAAAAGTAAAATATTTTTAGATTGTTGCTTTATTTGTTTATTTTTTCGTTTAATTTGGCATGCACAATGAGTTCAGGTCAATGATTGACTGTCATTTTGGATCTGAAAAAGACATTTCATGATTATTTTGTAGATAAGTTCGAAGTGAAGGAATCTTATTAGCATTAAGACTACAGACTCGCTTTAAAATTTGTATCACAACTTGAAATTTGCCGTTTTAAAGCGAGAAATAACTGGATCTTACCACATTATGGTTGATATTAGATTCCGGTGCCGCGCCGATGAGGAAAGACCAGAGGCGTCGAGGATAAAACAGCGCGCCGCCACCGCGTCACCGGTAAGATGTCGGCGCGATCAATGTTGACCGCAAACATTAATGTTTTCATCAGTCTTTCTCAAATCACAGCTTCAATTTACAACAGATTCGAGCCTATTCATGGGTTCAAAAGTTCACAAGTCGCTGGCTGGAAACTGGTCTTCTTCGTTATTCATCAAGAGAAGTAGAAATCTGGTAGAAACGAAATGGCTTTGATGTTTCAGAACCCTTGCATAATACGAGTAGTTGAAGTATCATAGCTATGTATTCTTAACATAAATAATTATCAAAATTAGTAGTTTTTTTTTTCATCGAGCATTACTGTATACAAAACTTGGAATACCGTATCACAAAATTCGTCAGTTATCTGGGTAAAAACTTTGAGTATAACTTTGAACGCTTAATGCCCTTTGCCTATATTATATAATACCCTTTGCCCTTTGAACGCATAATGCCCTTTGCCTATATCTGTTTTGTCACCTTTAAAACAGTTGAAACGGGCGACTTCGATATTGATTGTTTTTTTTTTTTGTTTTTTTTTTGCTCTTTTGGATTCCTAAAAAACCTTCTTGTATTAAAAACTGGTTTTTAAGAACAATTTAAAAAAAATGCATTTAAAAGTTTTTTTGGCTTCTTTATAGAATATATGTCATGTAGGCTAAGGCTAAACTGCTGCTTTTTTATTGCTTTTGGCTGCTCTTGTGGATAATATTCATTTTTTCTTTTGGGGATTCATTCCAAATTATAAACTCATAAATACCTAATATCAGTCAAGTTATAAACTACATCTAAAAGGAGTAAATTTATCAAATTGAAAAATACATGATGAACACTTCACATGAGAACACTTCAATTACAATGAAACAAAAAACACTTGATGGTTTATTCGGTATGAAGAAAAATGAAGTGCCAGCTATTTTCTTAGGTAAAAATTAAGAGCTCATCCGTTTTAAATGTAATTAAATAAAAAAAAAAAGTTTTTTTTAACTGAAAGTAAGAAACAACGTCAAAACTTAAAACGAACAGAAATTATTCCGTATATGAAAGGGGCTGTTCCCTCCTCAAGACCTCGCTCTTTACGCTAAAGTTTTTTTATTGTTTAAAAAAAAGAGTTGTGAGAAAGTCAAACTTTAGCGTAAAGAGCGAGGCGTTGAGAAGGGGACAGCCCCTTTCATATACGGAATAATTTCTGTTCGTTTTAAGTCTTAACGTCGTTCCTTACTTTCAGTTAAAAAAAACTTGTTTTTTTTTACGTATATTAGGGGGTTCGCACCCTAGTCAATACCTTGCTCTTTAAGCTAAAGTTCGATTTTTTTTTCCAATTCTTTAAAAATGACCCCTTAATCACAATCAGTTGATCAGTTGAAATCAGTTGAAAAACTTGTTGTTTTTTTTATTTAATTTCTTATCTTTTTCTTTAATAATGATGGGAAATCCGGCGCCCCCTTCATATTAATGTCCTTTCCCCCATGAAAACTTCCTTCATGAATATATTCTCCCATATAACAACCGACCCACCCCCCTCCGCCACCTACCAGACAAAATCCCCCCTGAAAACGTCTATATACTTTCCAATAACCAATACTATATGTTAACATTGGGTAACCGGGGGATTAAGTCATCCTAAAAGACTTTGTTAGCATATTTTCGACCATGCTGAACAAAATGGCTATCTCAAAATTTTGATCGGGTGACTTTGGGAAAAAATGGGCGTGGGAGGGGGCTTAGTTGCCGGGTCTTTCCCCCTTTTTTCTAAAATCAGCCAAATTGTCTCAGGCGCGCAACTTTTGATGGGTAAAACTAAACTTGATGAAACTTGTATATTTGAAATCAGCATTAAAATCTGATTCTTTTGATGTTCTTATTGGTATCAAATTCCGTTTTTTAGAGTTTCGGTTACCATTGAGCCGGGTCGTTCCTTACTTACAGTTCGTTACCACGAACTGTTTGATTAAATGAAATGATATGCAGACTGAAGTAGCTCCAGGAAGATGTTGAGATGTTTTTCCTAGTTCGTCACTTTTAATACAAGCAAAATGTTAGGACACTTAGTATCAGTTATTGAGTTTAAGCTTTGATTTCCAAATGCTCACAAAAATTACCAAATTTAAGAAAGTCGCAACAATAAGTCACCTGAAGTCAAAATACTCAAAGACTCCTCTTTGATCCCCACCCAGGCTCAAAGCTTCTGCTATGGTCATATCCATGGAAATATTCAAAGAGTTTCTTTTTAAAATAGCTTTCAAGTGTAGTTAACGGTATTTAGCCTTTTTTGCATTTCTTCAAAGCTTTGAAAAAAGTGTTATAATATTCCAAATGTTACATTTGTTATATTTGTGCATATTTTTGGTAATCATCTGTGGGGTGATCGAATTTTTTAAACCACTGTAGATACGTAAGAACGTTGCAACATCTAGTACCCTGAGGTCATAAGACTGTCAAAGACTCCTCCTTGAA
This sequence comes from Artemia sinica, assembly GCA_027921565.1. Taxonomy (NCBI): domain Eukaryota; kingdom Metazoa; phylum Arthropoda; class Branchiopoda; order Anostraca; family Artemiidae; genus Artemia; species Artemia sinica. The sequence continues at coordinate 45,149,111 of CM051270.1, forward strand.
CCTCCCATATTGAAAGCTTTTCTGATGACTTGGCCTTTTAATGTAACTTGGGCACTGGACCAAGGGCGCCATTGTCACTCGAGCGCAACGTTTGGTGGGGATGTCGATATCGCTTTCGTCACACCAATTCTTTTAATGTGAATCTGCCTGGTACTTATGAATGAATGTTTTCAAAGTAAACTCATTTCATCAATAAGAAAAAAACGGGTTGGACGCATATGTTCTTTTCCCTTTGTACGATAAAACTATACAAGTGCTGTATCAAGTATGCCTCACGAAAATCTTGTTAATTTTTGTCAACTTTTCAACTTTTTGGCATCCCTGCTTTCAATAAAAAAAAAAAAAAAAAATCAAGGTGCTATCACTTAAATATAATAACTCCCTATGCCCCCCCCCCTTCTGGATACCATCTTGATAGGATACCGTCTCTGCTTTAAATAAAAAAATAATTAACTTATTGGCATCCCTGCTTTCAAAAAAAGATCTTGATCTGCGAGGAATTATCATTTAAATATGATAGCTCACTACCCCCCCCCCCCTATGGATACCACCTTGATAGGATGCCGTCTCTCCTTTAAATTGAAATAAAATTAACTTTTTGGCATCCCTGCTTTCAATAAAAAAAATTCGAGATATTATCATGTAAGTTTAATATCTCCCCCCCCTCTGGATACCATCTTGATAGGATACCGTCTCAGCTTTAAATTAGAAAATTAATTTACTTAATAATCAACTAGGTCACTATATGGTTCATTCCTTGAAAAAAAAAATGAGGGTATGAGTAAAGGGGTACAAAGACAACAACAAGAATGTTGAAATTATTCAGATATACCTCAAATTATTGGAAAACTGAATCATAGATTCGCCGTGGCATTCAATAAGATCCAAAGAACAAGTGGGTTGAAGTGGGTTGTGAACTTAGGAATCACAGCCTGAGTTGATGTCAGTCAAGTGGGTTGAAGACAACATAGTCAAGTGGGTTGAAGACAACCCAAACTTAAGTGGGTTGAAGTGGGTTGTGAACTTAGGAATCACAGCCTGAAGAATACTGTCCCACTGAAGTCTAACTCTCTTGACTTGATATACGAAAGAACCGTCTGTTGGGGGCAAGCTATTCAAGTTTTTTTTTCTGGGAAATAAATGAATTTGGAGGTCATTGAGAGAATCAGATTCGGAATGTTTTTTGCTGTATACCGATACAGCCAGTTTCATACAGATACGCAAGCTTTCGGGCTCGTACATAATGAAGTTCCGGATATCACTCCTCACTTTCAGTGTAAGATCAGCAATTTCTTGAATGAGCTGTGATTTAACAGCAGATCTAGCAAATGTTTTTCTGCCCTTCGAGAAGAAAAAATTGATTATTATTAAAAAAAAAGATTATTTCGAGAGAAATAATCGGATTTCCAGAGTTCATATTATGTCTTATTTGATCTTCATTTCAAGTAATACTAAAACATATTTCTTACAATTTAAGATTATATATTATTCACTATTGGTATTTTAGCTGGCGAGACCAAAATGCTACCTGATAAATCAATCCAATGTTTCTTTATGCTGTTCAATTACTTCGCGGCTATTAAAAGTTATTTAATTTTACGCTTATGTTTTTAAGATAACTTTAATTGTATACTGAAAGTTACTGATGTCACAACTGGTGTAAGATTATGAAAAGCTTTATAGATTCGTTTATTGTCGTCAGGCTACATACTGACTTTTGACTCGCAAATCAATATTCCTGTTTTTTATACTTGACTTTTGTGTTTTCAGTAAAGCGCTAGTTTTCTATAATCCTAGAAGCATAGGGAAACATAATTAGTTGGTTTATTTGTACTAGTTTTACGGATATAGCGTATATTAGATAGGCTGTGAAGTAATAATTTTTGTCCGTTTCAAATTTCAACTTCGCTCTGTACTTCCCTCGGAAAAACTTTGTTTTTGTAAAGTTAATATTCTCTAGACCAATGGTTCTTAAATTGTTATACCCGTACCCAATGGGGGTACGCAAAAATTTGTAGGGAGTACACGGCCAGCCAACAAAAAAATGAAACGACCCTTTAACTCTAGGACTGGTCATTTTATTTATATTTTAGCGTTAGTTTACTTACTAGGCCTATCGGTATCTGAGAAGGGGTACCTAAAATTTTTTGTGAGTAAAAAAGGGTACAGTGTCTAAATAAGTTTAAGAACCGCTGCTCTAGACAATTCAATCCTGGTGAAAATTTACCCCGGGCACTTACCTTTAACATCTCCACGCGTAAAATTGAATCGACAAAGAAAAAGCAATGCACAAGAGGAATCTCGTATAGGAATTCGGGCACATTTCACCAGTGTTAAATTTTCCCTGAAAAATTCACCCCCTGAAAGCTTCTCTCCCTGCAACAAATTGTCCCCGTGGAAAATCTAACCTGTAGAAAATTCGCCCACCTCACCCGAAAAATGTATGCATACTTCAAAATAGCAAATACACACGTAAACAATGGGCACATTTTGTAACTTAAAGACCTTCCCCCGGGGGCTGTGGGGGGGGGGTCATAAAATCTCCAAAGGTATATCTATCAAGATAACAAGTTTTTTCATTATGATAACAAGTTTCTGTCAGAAGTAGCAAGATTTCCTTAACACTAACGAATTTTCTCTTCGAAGTATCAACATTTTCCCTTAATAGTAATAAACTTTTACTTAACACACTCAAATTTCTCTTCGATGTATTTACATTTTCCCTTAATAATAACAAACTTCCACTTAAAACTATCAGATTTTTCTTAGAAGTAACAATTTTTTCGTTTAGGATAACAAGTTTTCTGTCAGGAGTAGCAATTTTTCCTTAACACTAAAAAATTTCTCCTCGAAGTAGCAACTTTTACCTTAATACTAACAAACTTTTACTTAACACTATCAAATTTCTCTTAGAAGTAACAATTTTCGTCAGTAATAACAAGTTTTCTGTAAGAAGTAGCAAGTTCCATGTCAAGGATACCAAATTTTTATTAGAAATAACAATTTCTTCGTTTAAATAACAGGTTTTCTGTTAGAAGTAGCAATTTTTCCTTAACACTAGAAAGTTTTCTCTTCGAAGTAGCAACTTTTACCTTAATACTAACAAACTTTTACTTAACACTATCAAATTTCTCTTACAAGTAACAATTTTTCGTCAGTGATAACAAGTTTCCTGTAAGATGTAGTAAGTTTTCTGCCAAAGATACTAGATTTTTCTTAGAAGTAAAAATTTTTTCGTTTATGATAACAAGTTTTCTGTCAGAAGTAGCAAGTTTTCCTTAACAACAACAAATTTTCTCTTTGAAGTAACAACTTTTTCCTCAATACTAACCAACTTCAACTTCTACTTCTACTACCAACTTCATCCCCTGATTGACCTTGAAAAAGGTGTCATTGACCCTGTCCCGTTAGACTCGATTGTAGATGGCAGCACACGGACCCCCCTGGAGTAATACCTAGATCCCTACTAATAAAATGTATCTAAAAATAGCAAAAAAAATCTACAAACTTACGATTCAGCTTTCGCAATAATCTGTTGGCTATCGATTTAAAAATCCAACTGAACCTGTATAGTGTATGCGTTGCCTTCAACTTAAAAATAAAATTCTTGACTACGAATGGTGTAAGAATCTTATAGCAATTGGGAAACTGCATTCGAAAGGGTTTAATCTCATCAAACAGTTCGTGGTAAGAAACTGTAAGTAAGGAGCGGCCCAGCTCAATAGTAACCGAAACTGTTAAAAGCGGATACCAATTTTGATACCAATAGTTGCATCAAAAGAATTGGATTTTTATGCTGATTTCAGATATTTAAATTTCATCAAGTTTATTGTTACCCACTGTATATAAATAATAGACAGTATGAGCATTCCCTATCTCAACCATTATACAAAGCCGGACCGAGATGCAAGTGCTGTCGAGAACATTTAAACAACTATAAACATAAGTGACATTCGATTTTTTCACGGGTAGACAAGTCAGATTTCCCTTGAACGCGAAACTTGGTTTCAACGTTTTGACACTAAATTTTAGAGAATCCAATTTTAAATCAATTTGTTCCAACACATATAGGAAAATCGGTAATTAATAGTGCAATGTTATTATTAGATGTTTTTATGAATTACAAGTAGGTTTCGAAGTCTTGAGTTGGTTTCAAAGGCATTTTGAGAAAGTTTCTGCCTATATATATATATATATATATATATATATATATATATATATATATATTATATAATATATATATATATATATATATATATATATATATATATAATATATATATATATATATATATATATATATATATATATATATATATATATATATATATATATATATATATATATATATATATATATATATATATATATATATATATATATATATATATGGCGTTTCTTTTGCGTCCGGGGTGAAATATTTTGTCCCCAAAATTTTCAGAACAAATCTTAACAAAATTTTCATTTATTAATAATTTTTTTAATTGATTAATTAATTAATCATTTATTGTCTAAATGGTATTATTTTAAAAAAAAAATATTATTTGCATTTAATCATTTTTATTTTTTAACTTATTTGTTTATTAATGAATAATTTAGTATTTACTTTCATTTATTAACTGCGTCCCGTACTCTATTTTAATAAAAGTAAAACTTTTAAAGTCACAAAATGATTATAACCGTTAGATTATTTATTTGAAATTTTGTACCCCTAAAATATCAGCGCCCGGGGAAAATGGCCCCTCCCCCTCCCCTAAACTGCCTCTGAGTTGAAAAAAACCATTCATTGAACTAATTTTTAAGGTTTGGATTCAAATTGGTGGGTCTTAAAAACCCGATTTTCGACTTCAAACCGAAGAGGAGTTGCGAGCAATTGTTTCTCCCGAGCAGTGTTGCGCTTTCTTTAGTATGATTGCGGCAGAACAGCGTCTTAAGGATGCTGGTTATGGTGAAAAATTCATGCTTACACAAGATGATGATGATGATGAAGACCTTCAACTAAAGATGGACGATGAAATCAAAGTGGCACCTTGGAATACAACCAAAGCTTATATCCATGCAATGAAAAATAAATGTCTTTTACAGCTTACAGGTAAATAGTTTTATGGTAAGCTTGATAGATTGGTTTTTAAGCAGAATAAACCATTTACCGAAGTAATTTTGTTTTAACCGTTTCTTGCCTGAAAAGTAAAAATAAGCCCTAGGACTATGATTTATTTGTAAAATATGAGTTATTTTTTTCTATTTGCAAGTAAGGCAGGTAGAGATTTCAAAAATGGGTAGCTAGTCTGTTCTCCTCATAGATTGATGTAAACGAATATTATTCAGGATAAAGAAATCCACCGCTAAAAGTGTATCTGAGGTAGAACTTGGAAATAATTTAGAATAAAAAGAAATACTAAACAGTTAAACCACGCCCAAGATTGCCTCTCAAATGCTAAAAATGAAGGTATTTCTATAAGGGTTCTTGGGCTAGCCAAGTAAGATATATCTTAGATAGTTGCGGAGGAGATAGGGAGTGGAATACCGGGAAAGAATTAAGAACAGGCAAGGATTGTTTTAGATAACTAGGAAATCCAATGATCTGGTATTAATGATAACTGTTCAGTTACTAACTAGATTAGTAAGTCTAGTATTAAGGAAGTTGTGGAGGGGGAGGAACTTCATTTTAAGGCAAGGCTTAATAGGGAGGATCCAGCGTGGATTGTAAAACATAAAATCTTGAAGAAAAGAAGAAACGAGTGGATTATATCAGCAGGCTATTTTATTTACCACTTGGTGACAGAAGAAAGTACCTGGGAAGCGTGCAGTCAAAGATAGACCCTAATTTCAGCCAGTGTGTTGAGATGGAGAGGATGACTTAATTTATTTTCCAGGTTATTGCATAGAAATTCTTCAGAGTTGGTATACAAGGGAGGAATGGGGGGTATTATTTGAAGTGACAGCAATTTTATGGGGATTAAGAAGTTAGGAAAGTTTGTGGGTACAGTTATGATACATAGGGATCGTTTTTTGTAACCTATAATAATTTAATTTGGAGTTAAGGATTTGTCTTTGTTTATAATCTTGATGTTTTTGTGTTTTAGTATCAACGATGGGCCATAAACAATTGTAGTGTTAATAAGTGTCATATCATATATTAAACCATGCAAAACCATGGTTTTCGACAATGACGTTTCAAATGGTGCAGATTTTATTTTGATCCGATTTTATTTTTGAGGGTTTTCAGGTGATATTTTGAAATTCCCTTAAATTTGTTTTTGCTCTAAGCTTTTACCATTAATACTATTTGAAAACATCAGATACCATTACTGAATCAGTTTTTAAATGACGACTTTTTCTCGCTCGACCGTTTTTTTTCAAAAAGTGTCTTCAAATTTTCGGTTACTATGGGCAGCAATTGCTGCAACCATGATTAATGATAAAGTTGTTGACGAGTTGGTAAAGTACCTTTTAAGCTTCTGGTTCAGGTGCTCAGTAAAATAAAACCAGATTAATAGACTAGACTAGAGAAAGACAGACAAATAATCACTCTAGTCGACGACTCGCATTGGAATGGGTACTTCGCTTATTTTAATAATTGAAAGGATTTATATTGCTATGTATCAAAAGGAATAGGAAACCGAATAATTATTGATAAAGGAAGATGTGTATGAATATAGGAATAGATTGCATAAGAAATTAATCTATTTCTCTCAATGCCAAACTGGTATAGTGTCTGAACCAGCAAAGAAACTGTGGAATCTGCTACTAGTATTATTACTTGAAACTCATCGAAGCACCGAGCTGCCTTAGACCAATATAACGGTGCACATTCCTCTTCCGTCCCATCTGGTTCAAAAGCTTCACTCTGAAGCTATACCCCTTGAAAATTCAATTTCTTTTATATCAAAAAGCTATACCCCTTAAAAAATCAATTTCCTTTACATCAAAAAGCTTCACTCTGAAGCAATACCCCTTAAAAATTCAATTTCCTTTATAAAAAAGCTATACCCCTTGAAAAATCAATTTCCTTTATATCAAAAAGCTTCACTCTGAAGCAATACCCCTTAAAAATTCAATTTCCTTTATATCAAAAGCTATACCCCTTGAAAATTCAATTTCCTTTATATCAAAAAGCTATACCCCCCTTGAAGAATCAATTTCCTTTATATCAAAAAGCTTCACTCTGAAGCAATACCCCTTAAAAATTCAATTTCCTTTACATCAAAAAGCTATACCCCTTGAAAAATCAATTTTTTTTATATCAAAAAGCTTCACTCTGAAGCAATACCCCTTAAAAAAATCAATTTCCTTTATATCAAAAAGCTTCACTCTGAAGCAATACCCCTTAAAAATTCAATTTCCTTTACATCAAAAAGCTTCACTCTGGAGCAATACCCCTTAAAAATTCAATTTCCTTTATATCAAAAAGCTATACCCCTTGAAGGATCAATTTCCTTTATATCAAAAAGGTTCACTCTGAAGCAATACCCCTTAAAAATTCAATTTCCTTTATATCAAAAAGCTTCACTCTGAAGCAATACCCCTTAAAAATTCAATTCCCTTTACATCAAAAAGCTTCACTCTGAAGCAATCCCTTAAAAATTCAATTTCCTTTATATCAAAAAGCTATACCCCTTGAAAATTCAATTTCCTTTATATCAAAAAGCTATACCCCCCTTGAAGAATCAATTTCCTTTATATCAAAAAGCTTCACTCTGAAGCAATACCCCTTAAAAATTCAATTTCCTTTATATCAAAAAGCTTCACTCTGAAGCAATACCCCTTAAAAATTCAATTTCCTTTATATCAAAAAGCTTCACTTTGGAGCAATATCCCTTAAAAATTCAATTTCCTTTATATCAAAAAGCTATACCCCTTGAAAATTCAATTTCCTTTATATCAAAAAGCTATACCCCTTGAAGAATCAATTTCCTTTATATCAAAAAGCTTCACTCTGAAGCAGTACCCCTTAAAAATTCAATTTCCTTTATATCAATAAGCTATACCCCTTGAAAAATCTATTTCCTTTATATCAAAAAGCTTCACTCTGAAGCAATACCCCTTAAAAAATCAATTTCCTTTATATCAAAAAGCTTCACTCTTAAGCAATACCCCTTAAAGATTCAATTTCCTTTATATCAAAAAGCTATACCCCTTGAAAAATCAATTTCCTTTATATCAAAAAGCTTCACTCTGAAGCAATACCCCTTAAAAATTCAATTTCCTTTATATCAAAAAGCTTCACTCTGAAGCAATTCCCCTTAAAAATTCAATTTCCTTTATATCAAAAAGCTATACCCCTTAAAAATTCAATTTCCTTTATATAAAAAAGCTTCACTCTGAAGCTATACCCCTTAAAAATTCAGTTTCCTTTATATCAAAAAGCTTCACTCTGAAGCTATACCCATTAAAAATTCAATTTCCTTTATATCAAAAAGCTTAACTCTGAAGCTATACCCCTTAAAAATTCAATTTCCTTTATATCAAAAAGCTTCACTCTGAAGCTATACCCCTTAAAAATTCAATTTCCTTTATATCAAAAAGCTTCACTCTGAAGCAATACCCCTTAAAAATTCAATTTCCTTTATATCAAAAAGCTTCACTCTGAAGCAATTCCCCTTAAAATTCAATTTCCTTTATATCAAAAAGCTATACCCCTTAAAAATTCAATTTCCTTTATATAAAAAAGCTTCACTCTGAAGCTATACCCATTAAAAATTCAATTTCCTTTATATCAAAAAGCTTCACTCTGAAGCTATACCCCTTAAAAATTCAATTTCCTTTATATCAAAAAGCTTCACTCTGAAGCTATACCCTTAAAAATTCAATTTCCTTTATATCAAAAAGCTTCACTTTGAAGCTATACCCCTTGAAAAATCAATTTCCTTTATATCGAAAAGATCCACTCTGAAGCAATACCCCTTAAAAAATCAATTTCCTTTATATCAAAAAGCTTCACTCTGAAGCAATACCCCTTAAAAATTCAATTTCCTTTATATCAAAAAGATTCACTCTGAAGCAATACCCCTTAAAAATTTAATCTCCTTTATATCAAAAAGCTTCACTCTGAAGCTATACCCTTAAAAATTCAATTTCCTTTATATCAAAAAGCTTTACCCCTTGAAAAATAAATTTCCTTTATATCAAAAAGCTTCACTCTGAAGCAATACCCCTTAAAAATTCAATTTCCTTTATATCAAAAAGCTATATCCCTTGAAAAATCAATTTCCTTTATATCAAAAAGCTTCACTCTGAAGCAATACCTCTTAAAAATTCAATTTCATTTATATCAAAAAACTATACCCCTTAAAAATTCAATTTCCTTTATATCAAAAAGCTTCACTCTGAAGCAATACCCCTTAAAAATTCAATTTCCTTTATATCGAAAAGCTTGACTCTGAAGCAATACCCCTTAAAAATTCAATTTCCTTTATATCAAAAAGCTATACCCCTTGAAAAATTAATTTCCTTTATATCAAAAAGCTTCACTCTGAAGCAATACCCCTTAAAAATTCAATTTCCTTTATATCAAAAAGCTATACCCCTTAAAAATTCAATTTTCTTTATATCAAAAGCTTCACTCTGAAGCTATACCCCTTAAAAATTCAATTTCCTTTATATCAAAAAGCTTCACTGTGAAGCTATACCCCTTAAAAATTTAATCTCCTTTATATCAAAAAGATTCACTCTGAAGCTATACCCCTTAAAAATTTAATTTGCTTTATATCAAAAAGCTTCACTCTGAAGCTGTACCCCTTAAAAATTCAATTTCCTTTATATCAAAAAGCTTCACTCTGAAGCAATACCCCTTAAAAAGTCAATTTCCTTTATATCTAAAAGCTTCACTCTGAAGCAGTACCCCTTAAAAATTCAATTTCCTTTATATCAAAAAGCTTCATTCTGAAGCAATACCCCTTAAAAATTCAATTTCCTTTATATCAAAAAGCTATACCCCTTGAAAAATCAATTTCCTTTATATCAAAAAGCTTCACTCTGAAGCAATACCCCTTAAAAATTCAATTTCCTTTATATCAAAAATCTTTATTCTGAAGCAATACCCCTTAAAAATTCAATTTCCTTTATATCAAAAAGCTTCACTCTGAAGCAATTCCCCTTAAAAATTCAATTTCTTTTATATCAAAAAGCTATACCCCTTAAAAATTCAATTTCCTTTATATCAAAAAGCTTCACTCTGAAGCTATACTCCTTAAAAATTCAATTTCCTTTATATAAAAAAGCTTCACTCTGAAGCTATACCCCTTAAAAATTCAATTTCCTTTATATCAAAAAGCTTCACTCTGAAGCTATACCCCTTGAAAATTCAATTTCCTTTATATCAAAAAGCTTCACTCTGAAGCAATACCCCTTAAAAATCAATTTCCTTTATATCAAAAAGCTTCACTCTGATGCAATACCCCTTAAAAATTCAATTTCCTTTATATCAAAAGCTATACCCCTTGAAAAATCAATTTCCTTTATTACAAATTTCTCCCCATCCAGTTCCACGATGAACCTGCTTTTTGTTTGGTGCCAGCTGGATGACCGAAAGGCATAATTTTCCGCAATTTACCATACTTCCTAAAGCATCCCTAACACGTGCTCTAGCCCTCTTAACCTCTCTTTCATTATAGTCCTAGAAAGGGGATAGGAGCAAATTTTTACCCCAAGTTTCCCAGGTCCACTGGCGTCTGAATTATCCCTTTAATTTGACAAGCATTTGATTTGGATTATTTGTTTTCAAAGCCATTTATTTAAAAAAAGAGGGAACCTGGAAGCTTGTAATTCTAAGGGAAATAGTTGAGCAAAATCATCCCATATGATTGGAATCATAATGCTCAATCTGAATCTCAATTCCCTACCGAGGGAATGATCAAGTCCTCGAATGCTCGGATGTTGTCAGAGTGTGACTACATTCGGCGTTTTCTGGAAAACTGGAAGACAGTTAGCAGTTTACATTGCTAATTTAGAGTGCAACCAGCAGTCTAAATTAGCAACACAGACTGCAATCTCTGTGTAATTATTGTTTACTTTGCATATTCTGCCATAGCCTATGGCTTTTAATTGATAAATTAAACAAAAACTTACCAAGTTTGAAGTTTGATTGTAATTCTACTCCAGAGAAGGAGTGCCAGCGTAGCTGAGAGTTCAACTGAGAGCTAGACGCGTGCAATCACCTCGATTGACCGAAGCAACACCAGTATTTTAAAGTCATTATAATATGCAGTGGTTAAGCTCATGATGAAATGCTGAGAGTTCAACGGGAAGGGGAATTGGGAGGGCAGTTGAACTCTCAGCTACGCTGGCGCTCCTTCTTTGGAGTAGAATTACAATCAAACTTCAAACTTGGTAAGTTTTTGTTTAATTTATCAATTCTACTCCAAAAGGAGTGCCTTAGCTCCGCCTTCGAGTTCAACTGAGATTTTAAAGTTCTGCATGAGCTATACCAACACTAATGATGAATAATAGTCTTATTCATTAAAAGAGGCTGTTGTACAAAAATTCATTTATAGGAAGATATTTCAAATATAACAGATTACAGTGAATAGATTCAGAAGACAGATAACTGCTGACCACTTTCAATTGGTTTATTATAAAACCTTGCAAACGTTTTGGCATTTGTCCAGCCTACATATTTTATGATTTGATCTACATCAATTCCTCTTGCTTTAAGGTGGGACGTTGAGGCAGACCGTGGGCTCTGAGCACCATAAACACTGATATCTATACCTGCAAGAAATAAAACTTCTTTTATCTGTCTAGAAATAGATGACTTGGACGCAGCAGTATGAGGCTTACGATATTTAAGAAAAAGTGCGTCGTTTCTATTCGGATATGATGTCATTCTAATATACCTAGCTAGGTGCGTCGCCGGACACAGGGATGACTCTTGAAAAGGCCGAAATTTAACTACTGATTTGTGGTTGCCCGGTTTCGATGTTTTTAACAACACATTGATTTGAAAATCAAAACTTCCATCGTCATTATGTACCATATTACTAAGTGATAAACTGGTCAAAAACTGAACTCTTTCACAAGCTGATAAAATCAATAAAACTGCTAATTTTTGTGTTAGTGTCTTTAATTGAAGATTTTCGATATCCCAAGCTGGCAGTCTAAAGAGATCGAATACACATTTTACATCCCAAATACTTGAAATCTTGGGTAGACTAGGCCTTCTACTAAAGACACCTCTCATAAACTTCTTGGTGATGTGATTACTGCCTAACTGAAGGCTTGGTAGAATTGCCGATAAAGCACTCCTCGCAGTCAAAGGTCAACTTGAAAACAAAGCCACATTTGATCATCAAAATCAACAGGGCATGAATAATAAAAATCGACTAGGTCAATAGAGGCCATATAACAATTTTTTGTCATCAAAAGAACCGCAGAATGAACACTTTCCATTTTAAAATGGTAATATTTAATGTTTTCATTTAAATTTTTAAGATTAAGAATAAACCGAGTAGACCCATCTTTCTTTGGGACTGTAAAAACGGGAGAAATACAACGTATTTCCTTTATTCTGAAGTCGGGTACTTTAACAATAACACCGTTATGCAATAAAATATCAACTTCTTTTCTTATAGCCTGTATTTCTTCAAACGTAAAACTTTTGTTTTTTGTTTTCAAAGCTTTTAGTGGTGTTTTCTCAAATTCAATCTTATAGCCTGAGGCTACAAAATTCAAAATATTCAAATCACTGGTTATTGACTGCCATTTTGAGATGTACTTATTAATTCTTCCAGCTTTAAAGTTATCAGCCAAATGTTGTGACTGCCTATTGAAATTAGCAGCAAAATCATAAAAATCAAGAGCGGGGTATGTTAAATAGTACATATCAGCTATTTGCGATCACTTTTCTGGAAATTCTGGAATTTGGACCTCTCTTGACGGTCCTGGCCCTGCCTTCTGCGATAATTTGGACGGGGGGCCTCGTTCTGCCATCGGCGATAACGGTAGGCCCCCCTTGCACCTTTTTTGGTTTTCCAAAAGATTTTTTCAAATCCGCCACGGATTTAGCTTTAGACGTTGTTTTGGCAATATCTTTGCCAAAAAGATAATCCGTGACTTTGACTTTAGGAGCACATAAAGCTGATGCTACAGTGGGATCTGGGCTCAATTCGAATTTCATCGCATGACGTCTTTTTAAACTTAGATCGTAATTGGTGAGCATGTGAACTGCATCTGTAAGGTTTTTGACAACCTTTTCTTTAGTATGCTCATTTTCTAGCTCAAGAATCGCATTTGCTGCCTCTAAAACACAAAATGTTGAGTGAGCAATTGTCTGCTGCACTTGAAGTGCCTTAGCATCCCTCTGTTTAGCCTGTGATGAGAGAATAGCCCAAATTTCATTATTCACCTTTGGAGGAACAATTTTTTCGGTATTCGCAGGCCTAGGGTGGTGCTCAAATAACTCTTTTAGCTTCACTATTTCCAAAGGCTCAGAAAAAGCTCTGTTTGCAACTTTGGCAAGTTTCTTATGGATCTTGGGACCCTCTTTGGTACCAGAACGCTCTTCAGAAATCTTTTTGAATAGAGCGTCATTTGACGTGTTTTCTTTTAATCTTTTACCTTTGTGCTTTTCCGGAGAAACCTTCCGCTTTGTGTCATGGATTTTTTGGGGGCTCCGAGAGCAAGATTTTTCGTTCCTAGAACTAATTTCAGGGCTCCGAGAGCCATATCGAGCACGAGTTTGAAACTCTGGGCTCCGAGAGCCATTTGTTTGATCGCTATCACTCTCACTTGAGAGTATTCTGCGACGCGAATGAGCTTTATATTGCCTTCCACGCCTCTCACGATCATAATCTTCGTCGACTAAATTGTCCAACAATCCAATTGCTATCACACTATCACTCATTATTTAATTTGGTCCGAATCAAAGCGAATGCTAACGTCAACTGGTGTTGCTTCGGTCAATCGAGGTGATTGCACGCGTCTATCTCTCAGTTGAACTCGAAGCCGGAGCTAAGGCCATCCTTTTGGAGTAGAATCACAAATAAATTTTATTTTATGAATAAACTGAATAGTACCTAACTACAGTGCTGAACGCAGAGAACTATTGAGAACATTTAAATTGTTTGTACCGAAGGGAATAAGTAACTGAATAACAACATGAATAGAACTGAATGCATGTCAGAACAAGAATAAATATAGGAAACTATGAAGAAGTGTAGGAACATGCTGAATAGTACGTAACTTATTTCTGAAGTGCTATTTAAATATTTAGTCTGTGCACCAAAGGGAATAGTAACCTGACAAAGAACCTGAATGCGAAAAAACAGGTGTAAGTATTAGAATAAGTGTTGGCAAATAGGTATAGATATGAAAATAAACTAAAAGGACATACGTTATATCGCAATTGAAAAATATAAACTGTCCGTACCTGTGAGAATAAGTACTACTACTGCTATTAACAGCTCACTGCAGCACCTAGCCGTGTGAGGCCAACACCGCTACGCACGCACCTCCTCCATTCCAATCTATTCAAAGGCTCCCTCTGCACCCTCCCAAGAAGTTCCCATTTCCCTTAAAATGTTCCTTATAACATACTCCTATCCCAGTCGGGGACCACCTGCTTTTCATTTGGCCTTGAATAGTACTAAAAGCCTGAATAGAACTATTAGGACTGAATAGGTACTAAGAAAAGCGTACTTGTAGGAACTCTGGCATTAACATATTAATAAGCTTAATAGGACATACCTTATATCACAGATTTGGAAAAATATCAACTGTGCTTATCTATGAGCATAAGAAACTGAATACAACCTGAATAGTACTATCAGGACTGAATGTATGCTTGTTAGAAAATTGGTATAAATTTAAGCTGAATAGCAACTCAAAATATCACATGCGTGGAAATATTTAGACTTTATCTGCTGAAGTGAATAGGAAACTGAATAGAGCTATTTGAACAGGTGTAACTGCCAGAATACATACTGGAAATTATATATAAATTTAGGGATACGTTGTGTACTATCAAACTTTAGTAAACAATATTGAAAGGCCTTTCTGTGCCAAAGGAAATAGGAAAGCGAATAATAATCTGAATATAACTAATATTAATGAGTATATTTGTAGGAATAAATATAGAAAACCAAGCTGAAACACAAAAAAGAAAAACTTGTTGGCATACATATCATACTAATCTCCTGACTCTGCTTTTGGCGAGGTGTACTGTGTTGGGTGGGGGCAAATCATCCGACGCTTCCCGTGTTTCCCCTGGATTTGTCCTGCTAAAAATTTGAATGTGGGCCGACTCGGGCTGGGCTTTCAGTGCTACTCTATTGATCCTTGTCCCAAACTAACTGCAGGACTTGAACACCTGCTCCAAAGGACATAGGATTGCAAGTCCAACGTGCCAATCACTGGCTACGACGGCTTGAAAATACAAGAGTAAGCTGAATTGGACCTAATTTGTGCCGCAAATATGGAAAAGGGTTGTAGTGTGTGCTTTAAAATAAATTCGAAACTTTTTGTAGTAGAACCGCAATAGGACTCGTAGGAGTGAATGTATGAATAAATTTAGGATTCAAAACAGGAATAGGATTCAGTAAAATTTAATTCCTCTTTGTTTGTTTTTTATACTGTTTTGTCGGTTTTTTTTTTTTTTTTTTTTTTTTTTATTTCTGAGATGAACTTGAGTTTCGTCTCTTCAGATTCTTTGCTATTCATCAAGAGTTTGTTCAAAGTTAAGTTCGTTTCAGTATAAAAGAAAACGATAATATGTACTGTTACCCAGTTTTATTATTAATTTTATATTACCTAAACATATTATGGTTATAAATCCTTTTATTATTATCCAACCTACGCAAAACACTACTTTTGTATGGGTTCTACTTTAGTTTTACTGTTATTTTCACAATTTATTTGTTATTTATTTCATTACTATTGTTCTTGCTTTGCATTCGGCCGATGGTGAAAGATCCACTTTTGCCAAAGGGACACAGTAGTTAAATGTGCGTATATTACTTCTAAGTTTCGCAAACAAACCTAACCCTAACTAGTTTACAATGCAGATGAAGTTTGAAAACAACGCAGATGAAAGGAATATGCTAATTTTCAGCAAATTTTTTGGGACGATTAAAGAAAACGAAACTTCTGTGGGGCTTGATGGTTTTAATTCCTCTTTGTTTGTTTTTTATATAGCTCTATTAATACATCTTTACCATGTCTCTATTTATATCTTTATTCTTTATAATTTTTATCCTTATTTATATATCTTTATTATATTCATTTATATTAAACTAATTTGTATCTTAATTGCTATCGCTACAGGAGTATCTAGATTTTTCTAGCTTTGTTATCTTTATTTATATTAACTTAATTCAAATCTTTATTTGTATCTACATGTTTTTATTTTTGTATCTTTATTTGTATTAATTTATTTCATGTCTCTATTTCTTTCTATACATATATATTTATTTATAGTTTCACATATAACTCTATTCTCTTTATTTATAGTAACTTAATTTATATCCTTATTTATGTCTTCTTGTGTCTTTATCGAAGCGTTTGAGTTTTCTATCTTTCCAGATTAACATCTACTTTTGTCTCAAGTCTATTTCTTAAGATGTTTATCTAGATTATATGCAACAGATATTATACAGACAACCTTTTTGTTATTTTTTTTTTTTTTTTTTTTTTTCACAATTTTATGCTGCGCATTGAACTATATAAATCTAAAATTACTAACTCCGTTAAGAAAGCAGGTAATATCGGAGACCACACTGCCTTTTCATGACAATAAATAACGATTCAAACAGGGATAAATCCTTTTCAAATAAGTTAAAATCCTTTTAAAGCATAAATAAGTGCCACAGTTGAAAGACATACGTAATATTATGGAATACCGGGCTTAAACAGAAGTAAACCCGTCATAAAAATAAAACAAATCCCCTGATCTCTACCGGAGTTACTTGCAGATACCTTCGAATTAAGGTCTGTTAAAATGTTTAGCTGCTTTAGTAGCAAAAAATTTTATGTATAGTTATCTTTTTGTTGGCTATACTCGTAATTATTGTATTTAAATAGTATTATTATATATTTATGTATATTTATTAACGTTGTCTTCTCGTGTCTTGAGATCTGTTTTCTGTCATCGCACCATAAAGTATTTGTGTTTTTTGCATACGGGTATTTTCACCTAACGTTATATTTTTATTATGTTAACGTAGCATTACGCTACGTTAAATTTACTTAACGTAAAATTTTTCTTTGAATAATAGGACCAGCGGATCCAACTGGATGCGGGGAAGGATTTTCCTATGTCCGTGTCCCTAATAAGCCAACTGTTAACAAAGAAGAAGTTGAGCAGCAGCCTAAGCGTATTGTGTCAGGCACTACGGCTGATCTTCGTCGTCTTCCTTTAAACGAAGCTAGAGGCATTTTAAGGAAATTTGGCGTACCTGAGGATGAAATCAAGAAGCTTTCCAGATGGGAGGTAAGAAGTTTTTTGTCGGTGGATAAATAGACCATAGAATATGCGAAAGTTATGAGGGGGAGGGTGGTTCAAATTTGTTTTTTGACATTGAATGTGTCAAATTTGTCATTTTTCAAATTTTTCATTTGTCAAATTTGTCGTTGTCAATACAACAAGACAGTTTATTAAACTTACGTAATACAACTTGTATATGTCAACTTAAACAAGGCAGACAGAGAGATATAAATCAACAACAATAACGAAAATTAACACTTCCAAAAGAAAAAGAAGAAGAGGTGAAAAAATGGGGGAAGGTGTGCTAACTGCGCTTTTATAAGTAGTCTATGTAGTTCTCTGTGCGCTAGCCTATACGCTTCTAGAGTAGTCTATGTCATTTGTCTTTTGTCAATGTCAAATTTGTCATTTGTCTTTTGTGAATGTCAAATTTGTCATTTGTCTTTTGTTTATGTCAAATTTGTCGTTTGTCTTTTGTGAATGTCAAATTTTTCATTTGTCTTTTGTCAATGTCAATTTTTTTTCATTCTACTTTCACCAGATAGTAGATCTTTGCATGTTTTTTAAAAGTAGCTATTTACTACAGTAGCTACATATAAAAGGAGCTAACTATTAAAAAGGAGAACACATTCTACAATTTAATTTAGTCCTAATTGATTTTAAACGAATAAAATAGTTAAAAAACGAACGACTTGTGTACTTACAGGATTCATCCAAATAGACTCATATTTTTATGGAAATCAAGATTGTAATGAGTGGAATTAAATGTGTTAGATTTTTTTCTTTTCTGAGGCAATAAGTTATTTTTGTTGTTTTGTCTAGTTTTTCATATATTTTGCAAACACAAATATTGGTCACTTATATCAAGGTATATAAGTAAAGATAATAAATTATACAGGTATAAAAACATAGATGTAACTAAGATGCCAAATATGAACTAAGAACCACAAGCGCCATATACAGTGCATCATTATTCATGAGAACTAGAATTGTCTTTTACCTTATAGTTCTACCTAACCTTTTAAATATGAGTAATTATAATCACGCTGATTAACCATTCACCCTATAAACACAATAATTATTGACCAAATCCAGGATATATCATGAAAATTCATCGCTTGTCCTTTTATGGGTCGCCCTTTTGAGAAACTTTTTTTCTATGATATCCTACGATTTCCTTTCGTTTTCATTCCGTTCCTTCCGGTTTCCCTTTTTCGATTTAAACTATTAGAGAGGATATCATCGTTTTCTCATACGAAATGGTTTAGGTAGTCAATGGCAATCACTTGTATAAAAGTTAATTTCATTGGTCGCTAATATCTGCTACTGGAAAAATTAAATCTATTCGTAAAGTCTGCTGGTGATAAAATCAAGATGCGGCCATTTATGCAAGTCTAATGTTTTTGTTGCTTTGTCAGAAGCTCAATGATTATAAAACTTAAAGAAATTCGGATATTTTCCATCTTGCTAAATGAGCGCCACTAGTTACCTAGAGGTAACTGATACTGATGAGATTATGTCAAATAGATAGATTGGGCAAAAGAGGTGCTCAGAAATCTCTGTTTATTTACCTGATAATTATAACCCGGTTCAGACATTTGACCAGACTGTATTTTTATTCTAATTAATGGTAATTACAGAGGTTTACGATATTTACGGTGATTTAAGTTGATTTTTACGTGGTTACGAAATGTACACGAAACTCGCAAGAATCGATGAAGAATGTACTCCCTAATTTGGAGCCTTTAAATGAAGAGACACAAGTTTCAAATGAATATATTTTAGTATTTTTTGTTTGGTATATTTATGTATCTTTGATATGTTTACCTGACAATTTTTGGCATGTACGTATGTTTGGCATGTTTACCTGACAATTGTTGGTATGTATAATATGTTTACTTGACAATGTTTGGTATGTATTGTGTGTATGGTATGTTTACCTGACAATGTTCGGTATGTAATGTATGTATGGTATGTTTACCTGAAAATAACAACTCGAAACTCAGCAAGTTGATCAGGCTGTATTTTTATGGTGATTTGGGATAATTACCTTTATTATGGCGAATACGAAATTTGAACAAAATCCGCAAGAATGGGTGAAGAGTGGACGCTCTGATTTGCAGCCTTTTCTGATTTGAAGATTGGTATGTTTATGTACGTTTGGTCTGTATGGTATGTTTGGTGTGATCAATTGATAATAACATCTCGAAGTTCATAAAGTTGACCAGACTGTATTTTTGTGGTGACTTACAGTAATTACGTTGATTTGCGACGAATAAGAAATTTCAGCGAAATCCACAAGAATCAAACAGTTCGTGGTAACAAACTGTAAGTAAGGAGCGACCCGGCTCAATGGTAACCGAAACTCTAGAAAACGGTATTTTGATACAAATAGATACATCAAAAGAATCAGATTTTAATGCTGATTTCAAATATATAAGTTTCATCAAGTTTAATCCTACCCATCAAAAGTTGCGCGCCTGAGAAAATTGGACTGATTTTCGAAAAAAGGGGGAAAGACCCCCTAAAAGTTATAGAACTTTAATGAAAATCACACCATCATATTCCGCGTATCAGAGAACCCTACCGTAGAGGTTTCAAGCTCCTATCTACAAAAATGTGGAATTTTGCATTTTTTGCCAGAAGAAAGATCTCAGGTGCGTGTTTTTTTTTTGTTTTTTTTGTTTTTTCAGGGGTGATCGTATCGACCCAGTGGTCCTAGAATATCGTGGGAGGGCTCATTGGAATGGAAATTAAAATTTCTAGTGGCCTTTTTAAGTGACCAAAAAATAGAGGGCAACTAGGCCCCCTCCCACGCTCATTTTTTTCCCAAAGTCACCTGATCAAAATTTTGAGATAGTCATTTTGTTCAGCATGTTCGAAAATATTATAAGTATGTCTTTTAGGATGACTTAATCCCCCGAAGTTCCCGGGGGGAGGGCTGAAAGTTATGAACTTTACCCTATGTTAACATATAGTATTGGTTATTGGGAAGTATACTGACGTTTTCAGGGGAGATTTTTCCTGATAGTGGGGGGTGGGTGGGTCTCGGGTTATGTGGGAGGATTTTTTCATGAAGGAAGTTTTCATGGGGGAAGGGACATTGCTATGAAGGGGAAGCCGGACTTCCCAGCATTATTTAAAAAAAGATCAGAAATTAAATATAAAAAAAAACAAGTTTTTCAACTGCAACAGCAGCAACATCAAACTTTAAACGAACAGAAAATATTAATATACGATTGGGTTCACCTCCTAGTCAATACCTCGCTCTTTAAGCCAAAGATTTTTTAGTAGTTTCATAAGAGCTATATATTCTAATTAACGGCCTTTGTGATTAAGCGGTCATTTTTAAAGAATTGGAACAAAATTCGAACTTTCGCTTAAAGAGCAAGGTATTGACTAGGGGGCGAACCCCCTAATATACGTATTAAAAATATATGAATATAGAAGTTCGCTACGTAAGTTAATTCGTAAGTTACGATATTTATTACGAATAAAAACGTTCGTAAATAAAATTAAACAGGTTTCGAGAAAGCCATTTAACCAAATAAAAGTAAATTAATATGAAAATTTTGTTTTAATTATTCATGTACGGTGAGCCAAGATCAAATCCTGCATTTATTCAAAAACGTTCAAAAGTTAAATAAAAAAACAAGTTTTTTTAACTGAAAGTAAGGAGCGACATCAAAACTTAAAACGAACAGAAATTATTCCATATATGAAAGGGGCTGTACCCTTTTCAACGCCTCGCTCTTTACGCTAAAGTTTGACTTTCTCACAACTCCATTTTTTTTAAACAATAAAGCGTAAAGACTTTAACGTAAGTTCGTTTTAAGTTTTAATGTCGCTCCTTACTTTGAGTTTAAAAAAACTTGTTTTTTTTTTATCGACGAAAAAAGGACGCTCTGATTTGCAGCCTTTAATGAAAGGACACAAGTTTTAAATAAATATGTTTTAGTGTTGGTATGTTTGGTATATTTATGTATGTTTGATATGTTCTGGTCCATTTGGGTTATCAGTAGTGTCTTGAAGGAGAGGTCAGTTTGAAAATCAGCGTCGACAAAACTCATTGAAATTTATCCAAACACCTGCTGTATATAGAAGGTGTCCAAAAAAAAAAGTCAAAAATATTTTGCACACCTTGTTTGACAAATTTCCAAGACAAATAGAAGTCCACTATCTAGAATTTTGAATTTGTTTTTTCCTAGCTGGGGCACCAGTAAACGACCATCCAAGTGTCGATGAAAGTGATCCTGTGTTGACGAGACCTTGTCGAACTGGTGAATGGGGCAAAAGGGGTTTTACAGGATCCCCTGGAATTGAATATTTCAATTTGTATCTAGTAAAAAAGGGGAATAATTAAGAAATGGACTAGCGAAATAGGCATGTTAAATTTTGATTTTGAACAATAAGGCAGATATGTTTTAATTACAAATGCTGGTCTTTGCGTTTCCATTGATTTAGTTTCCATTGCCCTGTTGCTACTGCTACCATTACTAAGCAAAATAGGTAATGGTAAAGAAAACGGAATTGGACTTTACAGTCCCTACCGGTGGTGCTGATCTCCGTTTCTTGGCCCTTCAACCCGGAATTGCAATGGGGGGGTTGGGGGCCAACCATCCTGTGCTTTCGCACATCCTTTCTTTTTACCTTCCCCAGATTTCTCCAGGTACCCATTTAGAGCTGGGTCGAATCTGGCTGAGCTCACAGTCACGCCACTGACCCCCGTACCAAGCAAAATAATTGGATACACTAGGATTCGAACCCTCCCCCTCTCGGACAAAGAATCCTAAATCCAGCGCACTAATCCACTCGGCTAGGACGGCTCAGCTACCACTACTAAAAACTCACTGAAGCACCAAGCCATCTGAGGTCAGCGCAAGCCCCTCCACCAGTCCAATCTATTGAAAGCTTTACTTTTTATCCCCTCCCTTGAAGTTCGGATTTCCTTTAAATCTCTCTTTATGACCGCTTTCGGTCTTATTCGGGCACTCTCTGCTTTTCATTTGGCCCCACTTGGATGGGCAAAAATCAAATTCTGTCATATTTCATCTGTACCACGGGACCTATCAATCTTAATTTTTTTTTTTTTCGTTATAGACCTAGAAAATGGTGTCGAACATGAAATAGTACAATGCTCTGATAATGGCTTAGAAAGTGATTTATATGTATTGACTTTGGAATGAGAATAGTTTATTCAAGATAAGTCATGACTTCCCCAAGTTCGGTTTTTTATAATTTTTTTAATTTCAGTTTTTCTTAGTTGACGATTTTTTTTTTTTCATTTTAGTGCATCAGGACTAAATGAAAAAATATTTTGTTCTCATATTTGTCTTTTAGTCTTTTTAGAATATGGTACATTTTTAGGAAACAAATGTAAAAAAAGACATTTAGAACAGAAATACTTTAATGTTTCATTTGAACGGAATTATTCATTCCTTCATACTAAAAAAATCTTCCTTGTAAAACTTCATGCCAAGACCATGCCCTCCTCTAATTCAGCTCTCATCAAATTAAAATCAAAATCATGTATAGTAAACAGAATACACTCGCCTAGGCATGGTGCAAACATGGTATCGTTTAGTCAATCAATTAGTTAGATAGTTAAAAAATTTAATAATTAATTTTGGGTCGCCACAAGAAAGTCAAATCTTTGACATGAAAAGTATCATATGTGTAAACGGATTGGTGATTTTCAGTAAAGATTTCATCCCCGAATGAAAAGAAATTAAATAAAAACAGCAATAATGCTTCTAATTATTGGAGACTCGTATTCTCTGATAGATTTTGGTCGTGAACTTGGCAAATTGCTGAATCTTGAAACTTGATTGAATCAGAAACTACTGCAACGAAAAAAGTGTCTTTTTAGTTCACAGTTATTAGTATTTCCTGGGCTAGGTTCATCTGGGCTTATGTCCCCTTATACTAACGGCAAGAAAAATACTATGGATGCTGCAAACCTTTGAAAAAATCTCAAAACATTGTTTCTTAGAGAAAAAACAGATCACCTGACTATTCTACCCGATATCTCACCGGCATCTCATGATTTTTACCATGGATTGACAAGGACGGAGAAGTTGTTACAGTACGGAGATTTTTATCCCCTCCTTAAGATTTTCTAATCATAGGCAGCGCAATAGCACTGCCTAAGTAAAGAACGATGTGGGCACAATGTATTATTATTTTTTGGTTTCTTGGTCTTAGACCAGGGCACTTCGTATCGAAGGAGTTGTCGTAGAAATCTCGAAAAGGGCTCATTCGATTGGAAATTGGAGTGGTTTGTGCCCTTTTTAATAGTCGAAAGTGATTTGAAGGCAACTAACACCCCTTCCACGCCCACCATTTACCCAAACACATCCAATCAAAATTTGCACTTTACTGAAAAAAATACAAATGAATGTGCATTGTCAGTTTGATATACATACACTGATATTTAGTATATTTAGTACTGATATTTAGACTGATTTTAGATTTAGTATCAAAATGTTAATATTATTTGATTTATTAAAGTTATAAAAGTAAAAACATTTATATTTTTTCAGTAAAGTGCAAATTATGTTCTGGCCTTGGGAAGGAATAGGGGTTTTGAGCCCAGCTCATGTTAATTTCTGCTCGTTTTTTGAGTTTGACTCGGTTATTTATTGTAATTTCTGTTCGTTTTGGGTTTCATTTTTTTATCGATGCTGATTTGTGGTAGTTTCACACTTGATAGATTATTCTATTTTATTTTTGCTCATTTTTGTTTTAATGGAGTTCTTTACTTTTCTTTGAAAAACTTATTTTGTTGAAAAAGTTTTTTTTAATTAATATTTGAAAAAGCACATACACGATTTTTCGGAGTGATCTTTTGTTTAGAAGGAAGCTTTTCTTTTGACTTTGAATCCACTAATTTTCTTGTACAGGTGATAGACGTAGTTCGAACGCTTTCTACAGAAAAAGCAAAAAGCAGGTGAAGAAGGAATGGACATGTTCTCGCGAGGTAATCGTTTCTCAATAGCTGAACATCAGGAACGATACAAAGAAGAGTGCCAAAGGATATTTGAACTGCAAAATCGGGTTCTTGCCTCTGAAGAAGTCCTCTCAACTGATGAAGGAGAAAGTTCCGAAGAAGAGGAACTCTCAGACTTAGAAGAAATGGGTCAGTAACATTGAGTACAATGACAGAAGAAAATTAACAAGTTCAAAATACGGATTATCAAGGGAGATAAACTTACCAAGGGAGGCTGGGAAGACAAAAGCAGAAAGTAATAATACTCTTGAAAAAACAAATACTTCGCAGTTAAATACTACTTGGGAAAATAAAGATATTTATATAAAACTTCTAACATACAGAACTAAATGCAATATTTTTTTCTATACTAGATTGACTAGCCTAGTTACTTTTGGGAAACTATCCACTGTATAATTTTTGTTCCATTTATAAACATATAGCTAGCTAATATACTGCGTTAGCTATAGCAATAATATACTATATTAACTATTGCTATACTATAGTATTTAATATCCTAATATATAGCTATGGTAGGATAGAGGTAGCACTAGCCACCCTGATTCTGTATAAAAATAAAAAACAAACCTGAGGCTTAGATTGGATTTCTTGAGCTTGTTTAATTAAAAATTGTTATTTGTTCATAAATAAAAAAATATGTATAAAAGAAAAATAAGCAGCATCATCAAAAACGTTGATTTTGAGGATGTATCGTGGCCATGAAGAAATTAAACTTCGACGAGGCTAATTAGGGGTGGCCGAATTGTAGTCCACTGAGAATATCTCTCAAGTCAGCATCATTTATCAGACTTCTAGAAATTATAATGGCCAGAGTGGTAAAAACCAGTGTCTTAAAAACATTGCGTTGTTTTTCTTTTTATATATACAAAAATTAAGTGTCGAGATTATGAGAGAAAATATTCTTTAATTTCAGATTTGTTTTTGGAGTATTGGAATCCAAAGTATATTCGTACAACACTTACGTCAGTGCGTGAATTTCCGGTTTGAAAAATCAGGCACAGAAAGTTGTTACCACTTTTAGTTCAACTCACATTTTCAATTTTTTTTGTTTTGTTTTTTTGAGATGGTGTTGATAAAAAACAAAACACACGCAAACATAACGAATGCTAATCTGCAATACCTATTACGATGCCAAATACTCGAACTGAGATCGATTCGCAAAAGCTAAGTGACAGAGTGAAGAGACAAATAATACACTAGTAGCATAAATATTAACAATTTGTTGTTTTTTTTTAGTTTTATTTATATTTGTAATATAATTTGTCATGTATAGTCTGTACCTAGCATGCTTTGCAATTTACAGAATGTCAGTTTACAAGTCATTTATATAATATCTACAACTTCTTCTAAACTGTGTAAACAAAGTGCATAATTAATTACGACTAAGCTTCTGAAACGCTGCTTCTGTTTAACTAATGAAGCATCTTCATCAAAGAAAAATAACTGTGCAGTAAACCTGCCTCACTCTGTCTCTAGGCTACTTTTGAGCATCAAAAATCTGAAAACCTGGCTGGACACTTAAACAAAACTCAATTTGTCAATAATTGTCAATTTTGTCAATATTTTGTCAATTGTCAATTTGTCAGTAAATAATCTCAATTTTGTCAATAAACTCAATAATTTGTCATGTTTAGTCTGTATCTAGCATGCTTTACAATTTACAGAATATGAGTTAACAAGTCATTTATATAATATCTACACCTTCTTCTAAACTGTGTAAACAAAGTGCATAATTAATTACGATTAAGGTTCTGAAACGCTGTTTCTGTTTAACTAATGAAGCTTCTTCAGCGAATAAAAATAGTTGTGCAGTAAACCTGCTTCACTCTGTCTGTGGGTTTTTTTTTAGCATCGAAAATGTGAATACCTGGCTGGACACTTAAACAAAACTCAATTTTAGGGAGCGTGTTGATAAAGTCAACCGATAAACAACTTTATAACAATTACAAATGTTTAATAAATTGTGAGCAATTTTAAATACAAACCAAATTTATTAAAATTTCACTAAGAGTATGTTGAGTAATAAGAAATCGCTTACCCCCGGTTTTGAATAAGTTTTTTTTTAATTGTGTAAGCTATTTTTATCATTATTGATAATAAACATGCTGGAACGTAGCGTTTGTCTAAATAGCGAAGTTCCGAAATTAGAGAGTCGATTTTCCGCAACCTCGCTTATCTCGAGATACGGGCTGCTATTGAATGTTCAGGATACCAAAACCTTGCTGAAAAGTTCAATTGAGCTCGATTTCAGGAGAGGGTCCATTGATAAATATTATATAAACTGCTGTATAGTAATTATAAATGTATTAACAACTCTTTTAAATAAGCAATAACATTGTGAGTATGTACAACTTCTTTTTGAACTGTGTTAACAACATGTATCATTAATTATAATTAAGCTTTGGAATGCAGCTTCTCTTTAACTCATGAAGCCTCAAAAAATAAGTATGCGGTAACCTTGCTTCAACTATGGGCCACTGTTGAGCGTTCAACATGCCAAAACTTTGGTTTACAGTTGAATTTTTGCTGAATGTTTGTTGACAATTTTTGCTGAATGTTTTGCTGAATTTTTGCTGAAAGTTTGCTGAATTTTTGCTGAATGAAAGTGAAAAATTTTGCTGAATGTTTGTTGACAATTTTCAAACAATATGCAATTTTAAATACATAAACTCTTTTTTCTATGGAAAGATAATTTTAAATTGTATTGGGCGGCAAGAAATTGCTTTTCCCGAGTTATAGTTTTTTTCTTGTACAGGATTGGTTTTTTTTTTTTTGCTTTTTTGTGCTTCAAAACAACAATTTTGGTCTAAGTAGGGCTAGAATACTATCGAACGAAATATTGGGATAACCAATTGGCTTTATAAAAAATCTAATTTTATAGCTTAATAATATTACTTTTATATAATTATTTTATATAATTATATAAAAAATTCAGAAGCTGGCATTACTGATGCAATAGGGCGCTAAATTTTCAGAAGCTGGCATTGCTGATGCAATAGGGCACTAAATTTTCAGAGGCTGGCATTGCTGATGCTATAGGGCACTAAATTTTCAGAACCTGGCATTGCTGATGCAATAGGGCGCTAAATTTTTAGAACGAAATAAACCAATAATTTGAACAAAAAAAAAACTCCTATTCCATAATTCTTTTTTTCTTGGACCTTTGTTCTTATTACGTATGCTCAGTGCAGTTTTCAAGAAAGCATAAACAGAAGTTTTTTTTTTGTTTTTTTTTTCATTTTTTTTCATTTAATTGTTGTATTTTTTATTTTTATTATTATTTTTTTTTTATTTAATTAAATATGTTATGTTATTTTATTTATTATTATTTCTATTATATATATTGTATTTTATTACATATTAATTTTATTGTATATTTTATTACATTCTATATTTATTTATATTTCACTATATTTTTCTTATATATATATTTTAATATATTTTATTGTATTTATAGTAGTTTTTTATTTATTTTATTTTTTTACTCTATAAAACTACTTCCATCATTATTGATAATGAACGTACTGGAACTCAATGTTTGTTTAATTAAGGAGTCTTGACATCGAAGAGATTTGATTTTGCTTTAATCTCGCTGTACTCGGATTACGGGCCACTATTGATAGTTCAAGATACCAAGACCTTACCGGACAGTTTAAGTAAACGTGACTTCGAGGGAAGGTCTGTTGATAAACACTAAATCATAAAGAGTTGTATAACAATATTAGATGCATAAAAAAACTATTTTTTCGTAGGCAAGGGCATTGAAGGCTGGTTAGCAAGAAATCACGAGCATATTTTTTTTAATTGTTTAATTAGCTTTCATGATAATTAAGCCTTTAGAACGCAGTCTATGTTTAACTAACGATGCACCGATATTACAGAGGGCTAATTTCACAGTATCGTTGTTTCACTCGGGCTACGTGCTACTTTCAAGTGTTCTAAATACCGAAAGTATGCCGGATGGTTTAGTACAACTTGATTACGGAGGAGGATCTGTTGTTTAAAGTCTAACTAATTAACGGAATTAAATAAAGAACAATAAAGAGAGAAATCTCAACAATGAAAAAACAAACGGGACTCAGCCAGTACAAACAAAAGATAGAATCTAGAACAACGCGGATATTCTGCCTGTATGAAAACAAGGCGTCTTCAACGCTGATAAAACAAAGATAAAAACTAAAATAACCTAAAAACAAATAAAATTCAAAACTAAGAAAAAAAAAACATTATCAGTATCTACAGTTGTCGCAACCGATCTTATAGGTCACAGAAGCTATTAGAGTTGCTTTGATAAGAACACCAAAAACAACTGACGTTCTTTCTGCTGGCCGTATTCCCATTTGTTTGTTCATCGTTGAGATGTCACTCTTTGTTGTTCTTTGTCATGGCTGACCAGTTCGGCTTAAGTTTTTTTCATACGGATTTAAATGTATCACAAAATTTTTGAATATGTAAACAACTTTTTTTTACAGGCAAGAACATTGAAAGTATGTTGGTTAACAAGAAATCGCATGCACAGTTGTCGTTAGAACGTGAAGAGCAAGAACGGCGGGAGCTGCAGCGGATGATTCTTGGTGAACTAGAGCCAGACTCCAAAAAGAAGAAAAAAGGACGCCGGTGATGAACTAGGAGCTGCATTAAGTAGCCACCCAAATCGAATTTTGAAAATTTTCCGCACCTTCAAAACGGAAGATGGTAGAGAATACGTCCGTTGTGAAACGGTTCGAAAACCAATTGAGAACCGGCTGCTATTGAATTGTTATTGACACGTATGTGAAGATCCGGCACAAACTAAAGATGATTCGTTCATCCGTCAATTTGCTGCTCCTGACGAGACTGCCAAGGAGAGTCTGAAAAAAGAAAAGAGAAGGCAACAGGAACAAATGCGTCGTGAAAAAAGAAAAGGGGATAAAGATACTGTAATCTCACCAGTAAAGAAATTCAAAAAACCAAAAATTGACTCAAAAGTCAAATGCAGCACCTGTGGCCAGACTGGTCATATGCGAACTAACAAGGCTTGTCCTATGTACCAAGGTGGAAAAACAACCAATCAATGTGGCTATGACTGAAGAACAGGAAGAAATTATGGAAAGACAGTTAGCTATGGATGAGGACGAAGGCTTAGTTAATGTTGAAGGTAAAAAATAAGCCTATTTTTGCACAGTCTTTTACTCTTAAAATATTAATGTGTCTTGCCATAGAAACAAATGGAAATATAATAGTTTTTAAAAACTAGGGTAGGTTAAAAAGAGACTTATTAATAAGAAACAATTTTGAGGTATAAAAGACATTATAAATTGGCCACTAAGAGATTTAAAGAGATACTAAATATACTTGAAACTATGTTTTTCTTTTATCACTCATTGGGCTGCTTTTCACCTTGTCTAATGAGAATTGCTTTCCTCGATGGTATAATGTCCCTTTAGAGCAAAATTATTACTGCTACTACTAACAACTCACCGCAGCACCAAGCCGCCTGAGGCCAACACAGCTACGCAAGATCGTCCTCCACACCATCTATTCAAAGCCTCCCTTTTTACACCCGCCCACGAAGTTCCCATTTCCTTTAAATCTTTCTTTATGACGTCCTCCCACCCCTGACGGGGACGACCTGCTTTCCGTTTAGCCCTAGATGGTTGGCCGAAAAGAACAATCTTCAGCAATCTGTTATCCTTCATCCGTACAACATGCCCTAAACCACCTCAACCTTTCTTTCATTATAGCCCTAGAGAGCGGTATTGAACCACATTTTTTCGTGTAGCCTATTGTTTGAAATACGGTCAGTCAGCCGGGTACCCAGAACAATCCTTAAGCAATTTCTCTGGAAAACATCTAGCAAATCTTCATCCGCTTTTCGGAGCGTCCATGCTTCAGAGCCATATTTGACCACTGTCATCACTCTAGCTTCTAATATTCTAATCTTGGTTTGCAGACTTATCTTCCTATTCTTCCAGACTTTTTTTTAACTGTGAAAAAACACCCTGAGCCTTGGCTATTCTATTTTTTAGAACATCTTCACTGCTCCCACCATCTTTACTAATAATACTACCAAGGTAAGTGAAGCTGCCCGCCTGATCATCAATCTTTCATTACCCAAAGTCACCTTTTCATCTTCATTTTATTCCTAGCCTTAGTGACTTAGTCTTCCTAACATTAATTTTCAAACCAATTCTAGCACCCTGAACTCGCAAACCTCTAAAACTTCATTCATTTTGCTCACACTTTCATCTAGGATGCTTAAATCATCAGCATAATCCAAGTCCAGGAGACTTTTTTCCTCCCCATTTGATTCCTTGGTTTCCCATTGCCTTTCCTGTGCTCCTTAAAACAAAGTCCATCAAAATAATCCATATAAAGGGGGATAGAACACAGCCCTGCTTAACTCCTGATTTAATACAAAACTAGCTGCTAGTCTCATTTCCTACTTTAACCGCTACCTTAACAGCTGCTTCACCTTGTCTAATGAGAATTGCTTTCCTCGACGGTATAATGTCCCTTTAGAGCAAAATTATTGCTAGAAAAAAAAAGAAGATAATTTAGAGAATACCTACTTTGAAAGTTTGTTGCTCTTAGTTTTATTATGCCAATAGAAAGACAGAAAGACATAATTTGGATCCTTTGCTTGGAGCTCTTTATTTTACTTTGCATTTAATTTAACTTCAATAATCAGTCAAATTTTGATTCAAAATACCTTTTTGATATTTAAAATAAAACTCATGTGCAATGGCCGTCCTGTTAATGATGTGTACGATGAAGCCTATGAAGTAAAAAAAAAAAATTTGTTCAGTGGTAAGATGATTTTTTACATAGTTGTTTGTCCTTGCATTTAAAAAATAGTAGAGAAATATTGTTCTTAAGTTCAGCGAAGGGTCCTTTCAAATTAGATGAAATCCAGTCACATTGCGTGAAATTCTTTTAAATTCATATTTCATATAGAACAAAGTAAAACTTGAGAATATAAAAATCAGAAAATGATATAACATTCGGAAATGATAAAACTCAAAAACGAAAAGGGGAATATTATTAAAAGTTAAAAATGATGGTAAACTGTAATCATACAAAGTCCGCCAAGTTTCACGAAATCAGTGTGAAGGAGATGAAAATAGGAACTTGAGGAACGTGACGGATAAAATAGTTAAATTCCTTGCACCAGGCGCACAAAGTTTTGAATATTTATGCATGCTGGTTATTCACTTTCAGTTTCTAAGTGTTGAAACACTAAAAGCGATATGCTGGTGTGTCCCGGAAGGCTTCGCTAATTGATCCGAGAGAAAGCACTAGTTTTAATATATAAAAGTCCAATTCTCAAATGATCTTCCTCTATATTCAGTGTTAGTAGGAAAGCAGAACAGCAAAAAAAACGCAACAGAACGAACACTTAGTTCTCTAATCACTTTAAAGATCAATATTTGTCCTTGACGAATCAATGTTTGTCCTTGAAGAATCAATATTTGTCCTTAAAGAATCAATATTTGTCCTTGAAGAATCAATTTTTGTCTTTAAAGAATCAATATTTGTCCTTGACGAATCAATGTTTGTCCTTGAAGAATCAATATTTGTCCTTGATTATTAGTCTTTTATATATTAATCCTTTCTGCCCTCTCCCTCCTCTTTTGGGTTTCCCTCCCTCATCTGTCTGGTATTTGCTAGGTTGTGGCTTGCTTTGTATTGTTACAATATGTCAATTGGTTCTTTTTATCCGGATGTTCTTATTGTCTAATTTTTTTATTTACAATGTTGTCGTTAGTGTTGTGACAAGTGTAGACTTGTGCCTTTGTGAGCTCCTATTGATTTTATGAGTTGTGACTGTGATTCCTGTGACTATTCCGAGCAATGCAAGGGAAACAAAATAATTATTTGTCACGAAATAACGAAAAGCATATGAGTGGTTGAACATTCTTTCAACTGTCTTATGTATAAAACGGTTCATAGTAACTGGTGGCTACTATAAGGAGTTTGGCTGCAATTGATGGCTTATGAATTATGTTAATAAAACTATTACTGTGACTGCAACCAAGACCTCAGTTCAGATAACAACTCCTCGCAGCGCAAAGCTGCCCTATACTAACACAGCTGTGCAAGGTCTTTCGAAGCTTCAATCTGCGCTCCTCCCTCGAATTTGGCCTAAGATAGATGGTCTCATGGTCATTTTCTCCCAGGCAGGTTGCCAAAAAGCACAATCTTTGGAGAGGTTCAAATATGTGGATCACATCTCCCTGCTTCTGAAATATATTTCAGAGAATTCTGAAGTTTATCCTCAATTCAGCAACAAAATAAGGCAGTCAAATAAAAGGACAATCTATAGATTTTTGCACCGGTCAGATTTCAATGCACACTCCCCAATCCTTGAGGATTGAGACAAAAGTACAATCCTCAATGCAGCATCGAAAGAATTAACTTAAAAGGTCATCATCAATTCAGCAACAAAATAAGGCAGTCAAATAAAAGCACAACTTATAGATTTCTGCACCGATCAGATTTCAATGCACACTCCTTAATCATTGAGGATTGAGACAAAGTACAATCCTCAATGCAGCATCGAAACAATTAACTTAAAAGGACATCCTCAAATCAGCAATGAAATAAGGAAACAAAATAAAACCACAATGTTGGAGCAGCGGCTTTCAAATTAACGAAAAGAAAACCAAAGTGATGTGGTCCAATCTGCTGAAGTGAGACCTCCTCTGCTCTGAAAGGTAGTGCTCAACTGCCTCTGTTTTTTTTTTATCCTGGGTGTCACTTTTAGTCATGACTACTCTTAAAATTCGTATGTACAGTGAAAAAGTACAAAATGCGCATGTGCAGTGAAAAAGTATAGTTGCGCAGTGCACTCATTTATTAATTTGTGACGGTTGGATTTCTCCGAATGTTAGTTGAAAACGGATTGTATCATGTATATACGCCCTATTCTTGATTATTTGTTAAATATGTGGAGCCCGCAACTGCATCATACGGACCATCTGAACGAAGATCTGGAGATGATTCAAAAACAGGTGATGCAGATTATACTGAGAAAATACCACTTACGAGAATACTCTTTTTACTTTAAAAGCCACGACCCTATGTAATAGGTGCTTTCAATTAATGCGCAAGTTTGTAGAGTCCATCCTATCCTCCGAAAGATATTGCTCACTATTCCTCCCACCCACTCTAGTCAGTACCAGCACCCCTAATAAAAATCGGTTTCACTAAACTACTACTAACAACTCACCGCAGCACCAATCCGCCTGAGGCCAACACAGCTACGTACGCTGCTCCATCCCAATTTATTCAAATCCTCCCTTTTTACACCCTCTCACGAAGTTTCCATTTCCTTTAAATCTTTCTTTATGACATCCTCCCACCCCAGACGATGACGACCTGCTTTCCGTTTAGCCCTAGCCGGTTGGTCTAAGCCGCGAAATGATGTAAGAAACAAATTTGTTGTCTCACTGATTAGATAGATGGCCGATTAAAATAATAAAAGGGAGTAACAAAAGACAAAGAGTAAACTAAAAGCAAAGAGTAAAGCAAAAATAAAAAGTACAAAATAAAAGAAAAAAGCAAAACATAGTCGAACAATGATCAAAATTGGGCAAATTAGAAAAACAGTCGTAGCCCACTCAGAGGTCTTTTTGGAAGAGAAGAGGGCACAAATGTAAAAGAAAGACCCACGAGTGCTTTCTTTTTTAGTTGACGCTTAAAGTGAAATTGATTTCTCGAAAAAACTGTCTAAATGCAGAACAAACCGGCATTAAAATTCTTTTGTGTCTTTGATTGTCAGCGTTTTTAACAAGTAAACGTTCCTTATTTTATTTCATTCAATTATGACTGATTGTTGTTTTTGGTAAAAAATTATGATAAACTAAATCACTATGTAACTTTAATTTACTCACAAACTTAACTTACCACTAATATAATACTATTACTTGAATGCCACTTTTTGTTCGCGAAATCAGAGCTTGATTTAAAGATTCTGATTTATCAGACATTAAAAAAGAAACCTGATTCACTTTTATTGGATAAATTTCTGTCGTGTCATTTCTAGTCTATTCAAGGTGATGTTTCAATCCTGTAAGCTTTTCTTCTTTTCTTTTAAAGGCATAACTAAGCCCCCTAGTCAATACCTCTCGCTCTTTACGCTTAAGTTCGAATTTGGTTCCAATTCTTTAAGGATGACCCCTTAATCACATAGGCCGTTTAATTAGAATAGATAGCTCTTTTGAAAGTACTCAAAAAAAAAACTTTAGTGTAAAGAGAGAGGTATTGACTAGGGGGTGAACCCCTCATATACGTAATAATTTCTGTTTGTTTTAAGTTTTAGAGTTTGCTCCTTACTTTCAGTTGAAAATACTTGTTTTTTTGTTTTAATTTCTGATCCTTTTTAAATAATGCTAGAAAATCCGGCGCCCCTTTCATAGAAATGTCTCTTCCCCCATGAAAACATCTTCCATGGAAAGATCAACACACGTAGCTCCTCCGACCCCCCCCCCCCCCCTGACCACCAGAAAAAATTCCTCCTGAAAATTATATACTTCCCAAAAACAATACTATATGTAAACAATAGGCAAAGCTCATAACTTGGAGCCCTTCCCCCGGGGACTGTGGGGGATTAAGTCATCCTCAAAGACATATTTATTAGATTTTCGACTATGCTTAACAAAATGGCTATGTTAAAAATTTGATCGGGTGGCTTTGGGAAAAAATGAGCGTGGGAGGGGGGCCTAGTTGCCCTCATATTTTTTTTGGTCACTTAAAAAGAACACTAGAACTTTTAATTTCCGTTCGAATAAGCCCTCTTGCGATATTCTAGGACCACTGGATTGATACGATCACCCCTGGAAAAAAAATAAATAAACACGCATCCGTGTCCCGTGATATTTCTCTGGCAAAAAATACAAGATTCCACATTTTTGCAGATAGGCGCTTGAAACCTCTACAGTATGGTTTTTTGATACGCTGATGGTTTGATTTTCATTAAGATTCTGTCTCTTTTAGGAGGTATTTCCCCTTTTTTTTTTTTCAAAAATAAGGCAAATTTTTTCAGGCTCGTAACTTTTGATGGGTAAGACTAAACTTGATGAAGATTATATGTTTGAAATCAACGTAAAAATCTGATTCTTTTGATATATCTACTAGCATCAAAATTCTGTTTTTTTTAAAGTTTCGGTTACTGTTAAGCCGAGTCGCTCCTTACCTACAGTTTTTTTACCACGAACTGTTTGAAAACTTTTATCAGACTTGAGTGTCCAACCAGATTATCCTAACTCTTATGAATCTGATTTTGTGTAAGTCTTTGCCTGTAGCTTGATACGTGGAATTCAATCACAGTAGTAGGAATTAATTGTAGTAGAAAGACCCTAAACGCACCAAAAATAGCGGGATAGAAGAAGGAACATTTTAGTCTTGCTCTAGCGGAAATCTTACTTTGTTTCCTTTAATGATAATGATGATTTAACTTTTAGCTCACAAAAAAATCCGAAAAAACAAGCGAATAACAAAAAAAGGAAAATAATTAATGTATATAAAATTGCAATTTAACATGAAAGATTCCCTTTTTTGGAAATAAAATCTAACAATGTCAAACTGTCACCAATTTAGTTGCCAACTTTAACTATTAGGACTCGATGGTGAGGAATTACGTATGAAAAATTGAAAAAAGTATAATTAAAAAAAAATAACCGAGAAAACGAGGGTAATATCAGCCAGTGGACAGAAAAAAAGCGAGAAGGAAAAAAGCAGAAATTTCGGTAAGGACCTCCCCCAAGCCGTTCTCAGTCCTCCAAAAAAAAAAGAAAAACAAACTTTTTGAAGTAAACTCAAACAGAGGAAAAGAAACACTTTTTTTCTCTTTGTCATAGGTCATGTATTGTCACCGTGGTCTTAGAATGTATTTATTTCGAGGATTTTTCTTCTAAAGAACAGCAAGGGCGTGGTAAATTGTCCGTGGTAGATATTTTGTATTACCCTTTGGTGGCACAGTGGATTGATGCTCTGCTTGGCGATACGCCATCCACGGATCTATCTGTGCTGCAGCAATGCTGGGCGACCGCCTTGCTAATTGTCTCTGTAAAAAAGATGCAGCGTTGGAAATGGGGGTTAGACACCCGCTGGGCCAGCAATGGCTGGAGGATCTTTATTCGTTTTTATCCTATTTTTTTAGTTGATTTTATTATGTTTATTATGTAGGATATTTTTATCCTATTTTCTTATTTGATTTATTATTTTTATTATGTAGGATATTTTATCCTTTTTTTTTTGATTTTATTATGTATTTATTTTATGTTTATTATGCAGGTTATTTTATCCTATTTTTTATTCGATTATGTTATGTTTTGAATTTATTATCTAGGATATTTTTTCTTATTTTTGTTTAATTTTATTATGTAGGATATTTTAGTCCTATTTTTATTTGATTATGTTTTTAGGTACAAAAGTGAAACTTTCCAGCAAAGTTTTGAAGCACGCTGAAGAAGTGAAACGAAAATCTTTGCTTCTTAAAGTACCTAAAGATGCCATAAAACGTAGAAAACGCGGCGGCGGAATGACAGACGACTATTTGAAGCGTCCTGATAAAACAGCACAGCGAAAGCGATCAGACCCGCTTGTCACAATGGCCACTGTTTTAGAAGAGTTTTTGAACGAGATGCGAGAACTGCCAGATACGCAACCATTCTTATTCCCTGTCAATCAAAAAACTGTTTCTGACTATAACACTATAGTTCAAAATCCTATGGACTTGCAAACTATGAGAGAAAAAGTTAGGTCAAAGGCATATCATAGCCGGGAAGAGTTCCTAGCAGATGTGACATTGATCTTCGAGAATTCAAAAACGGTACAATGGACCCAATCATTTATATACGCTTACTGCTAAAAGTATCCTAGAGTTGTGTATACAAAGATTTAAAGAGAAAGAGGATAAGTTAATTCGAATTGAGAAAGCAATCAATCCACTTTTGGATGATGATGATCAGGTTGCATTTACTTATATTTTGGAAAATATTTTGAACACACGACTTACAACTTTGCCAGAGTCGGGTCCGTTCTTGAAGCCTGTAAGTAGGAAATCAGTAAAGGACTATTATGAGGTTGTTAAAGATCCCATGGACTTGGAGACAATCACAAGAAAAGTTAAAGGTATTTATTTTTATTTCTCATTTCTATTGTATGATTTAATATGTTTGTAACTAATTCCATTATATAATGGACTGTTTTATTATTTAGATAATTCCCAAATGAAAATATATATATCTTCTCTATCAATTAATTATGTTTCATTATTTGTTATTATATAACAAGTATAACAACATTTAAATAACAGATCTTTTGTCCATTAATCTATTCTAGGTTCTTATATTTCTGTTTTAACTATATCTATTTTTAACTTTTGAGTTTTATCTTATATCATTCTTATTTTCTTCTATCTATTTATCTGTTTTTTATTCTTTGTGTTGTATATTTTATGTTTTTTGTCCTTCTATTTCTATTATTTTTCACCCATTTTTTATTTATTTGTATCTTAACGTTCTCATCTTTTATCTATTTTGTCCTCTATATATATTTTATTTATTTTGTTCTGTGTCTATTATGTCTTACTATCTCTGTTAGTTAATAAGTTTATTATTATTTACTGTAAAACAAATACATTTATTATTAGCTTTATATATTTTACTATTATTATTTAATTCTAGCTTACAATTATTGCTATGTCATTTGTAATGTGTAAAATAATGGAAACTTCAACTATAATAATATTTTTCTGCATGCTTTCCAAGTAAATTTTTTTCCAATCATAAAAAGATTTGTTATTGAGCTCATTTTATTTAAGATTTATTTTATTCCTAATAAATTTATTTGATCCCTGATAGATTTACAATTTGTCTTTGTTTAGGAATTTATGGTTGGCTATTCCTACTTTTATTCTTCTTTTTTTTACTTTTAACTTTTCCTTTACTTTTTTTTTTTGCTTAGACTTTTGAGTTGTAATTTAAAACCAAACTCTAGCAAGTTAAAAGTAGGCACAAAATTAGCCTGTTTTGATTTTTTTTTTTTTTTTTTTTTTTTTTCTTTTTTTCTGGCCCGTCAGTAATTGATCCAGTTTTAATTCTTAGTAAACTTTTGTTGAAGCGCCAAGAACATCCTTTTATTCAATTTTCTTTCCTTTTC
The DNA here is from genome assembly GCA_027921565.1 of Artemia sinica. Lineage (NCBI taxonomy): Eukaryota > Metazoa > Arthropoda > Branchiopoda > Anostraca > Artemiidae > Artemia > Artemia sinica. Next base: position 45,187,683 of record CM051270.1, read on the forward strand.
CTTTGTTTTATTTTTTCCTTTACTTTTCTTTTTTGCTTAGACTTTTGAGTTATAATTTAAAACCAAATCTTGCAAATTAAAAGTAAGGGCAAAATTAGCTTCTTTTGATTTTTTTTTCCCCCTCTTTTTTCTTTTTTTAGTTGTTCTGGGCTATTCTGGCCTATCAGTAGCTGTTCCAGTTTTAATCCTCAGCAAATATTTAAAGGAGCAAAAGTCTTTGTTTTATTCAGTTTTCTTTTAACTGTTGTCCTTTCCTTGTTAAGGATCTTTGGTTTGCAGCAGTACCTATAACCTAGCTAAGAGCGACCATGGCCTATTGTAAGAGAACTCTTACAAGCGTAATTTCTAAGAAGCTGTCTAGTGAGAAAAGATTTTCCGATGAGTAAATTTGGAAAACATAAGCTATTATTCGAATTTAAGAGAATAATAATTCTAATTATTTGAACGCATTTTTGAAAATTTGAGAAATGAGCTTGAAACTCCTCCAAGCTTTTTATGTGATTTGTCCATATGAATTTTCACCTTCTGCACGCTCCAAGTAATACTACTCAATTTGGGCTACAGTTTTCTGAAATATCAACCTCCATCTCTTCTTACTCCGAACTCCAAAGGGTACTAAACTTTGGCGAATTTGGAAAACTTTCGGGTTTTCATATGTTTTCGTTTTTCATTAGTTGCATTTTATAAAATATCAAAATATAAAATAAAACTAATGTAGCTACAAAAATGCAAAAATATTTAAAAGTGTCAAGCTTTATGGCTCATCAGCAGAACTTACAGAGCGGCAGCAATGGCAGAACGGTAATGACATGGGTCTGAATCCCACCAATGGTATATTGATAAAAACAAACCGACATTTGTTACGAATCTCTCCCTTTGATGTTAATAATTCTTGGTTTTTAGCTAACAAGTATCACAATCGTGAGGACTTTTTGCGAGATGTGGAACAAATTGTGAAAAATAGTTTAGCCTATAATGGTGAAACCATCCTGTAACTGCTAAAGCCAAGAAAGTGTATGACACTGCCGTTGAAGCTTTGAAAGAGTTCAGCGACAATTTGGATCATCTTGAAGCTGGCATGAAAGAGGCTCAGGCGCGTGCTCTTGAACAGTCAGATGCAGATTGGGAAGATGAAGAAGAGGGCTTTAGTCACGAAGGAATGATGAAGGGCCGAGGTAGAGGAAGAGGCGGAAAAGCAAGAGGAGGCATGACAAAAAGAGGAAGACCAAAGAAAGGATTCATTGGAGAGAGTTCAGCTACTAGTGAAGATGTTTTACAACAAGGTAAGTTTTTGTCCTTTTTCTTATTAAGATAATCATTTTGATTTCTAGGGCTATAGTGAGAGAAAGGTTGAGATTGTTGGAATACGATGAATGGATAAAGGATGGCAGATTGCCGAAGAATACCCCTAATAGTCAATCTGAATCTAAATAATCTAAATAAGTGGTGAGGGTCGTATCAAGGAGGAGTTACAAACGGATTTTTTTGGGGGGACGGGTGGTGGGTACAAAAACTTTAGAAAACACGTCAAAAATTTGTTTATGTTCATTTTTTGTTACGTTTTTACGAGTCAGAAAAACGTTTCGAGGGGTGAGGTTAAAACCCCCTAACACCCCCCTCCCCTCCCTCGGATACAGCCTTGTAAATGATGCTTCTTAAAAATGACTATCTGCGTCTTAATCCTGCCAAAATTATATTGTTTGTGTGATAGGTTGTCAAAATTTGGTTCGAAATTTATCCTTTTTCTTTATTTGCTTGTGTATGTATTCTTGGCTTTTTGTGCAAATGCTTGGACAAAAATGGGATTATCTATCCCTTAGTGTCGTTACAATTGTTTTCTTCTCATGGCAGGTTGTTATTACTCGAGTATTTTACTACGTATTCAAACTTATAAAAAATTTTGTTTCACAATTTTGCTGTTTTCATATGTGTGTGTGCATATATTTTTTGGCTTTTCTTGCTAATGCTTGGACAAAAATACGACTACCCAGCCCTTAATACAGTTGAAAATCAGGGTTAGTTGTATTATTTTATTGTTTTAGTATTATATAAATAAATTTCGTCATTATTTTGTGTGTATCTCATCCTGGGTTTACTTTTTGCAAATGATATAAAACTTAATTTTTCGCCGAAACGAGACCAAGATCCAAGTTTTGTATTACTATCTGAAATTTAATCTTAATAATATTTCAAGAAAAAAAAAAAAAAAAAATAAAGCTTGAGATAATACGCTCCGAGACCAAACTGGCTATAAAGACGTTCAACAAAAAAAAAGAGAAAAAAAGCCAGTAGAAAAAAAAAAGGAAGAAAAGCAGATACTTTGGAAAAGACCCCCAATCAGGCATTTTCAGTGCTAAGAAAAAAAGCTTTACTTTTTGAAGTAAACTAAACTGAGCCAATGGGAAGAACCATATAGAGGCTCAAAGTCTGAAAGAAAGTCTTTGTTTCTCTTCTTGGTGAATTTCAGTTCCAATGTGCAACTCCGTATACTTCATTTTACAATAAAATCACCATTTTGGCCCAATTATTATCAATCAAATATTAAGCCCGAGTATCTCAATTATTGATGTCCGATGCTAAGACTTGCGAAGTGGTAAATGCTACCTATATGCTAATTATAAAAGGGTATTTGAATTTTTTGGTGGAATTTTATGAAGATTTAAGGATAAAAAAATGTTTTTTTTTTTCAGATCTTCAGTTTAGCTCCGAAAGTGAAGAAGAAGATGATCAAGACTTCGAAGCTGTTACTGAGGGTGATTTCTCTTCAGATAATATTGGCGTTTTAGTTGCAGGTGAATCGTCATCTCTGTTACACAAAGAAGCCTCACCCTTGAAAAGTATGGTCTCTCTCTCTCTCTCTCTCTCTCTCTCTCTCTCTCTCTCTCTCTCTCTTCTCTCTCTCTCTCTCTCTCTCTCTCTCTCTCTCTCTCTCTCTCTCTCTCTCTCTCTCTCTCTCTCTCTCTCTCTCTCTCTCTCTCTCTTTCTCTCTCTGTCTAGTAATCTCCCTCTGTTATACTTTTTTTTTTAACTTTTAATTTGTATTAGTTATATCAGATTCTGTGATTTTTGGTAAATTAGCATTTGAGGGTCAATCTCAGTAAGTAGCTACTTTTTTCCTCAAAATCCACTACAGCTAATTTCACCCCCCAAGATCTAGTAGTATGTGGCTACCCCCCCCCCCTCAAAATTCAGTAACAAGCAGCTAACCCCCCCCCCCCCTCTCAAATCCGTTAGTAAGTAGTTACTTTTTTCCCGAAAATTCAGTACAGCTATTTTCTCCAAAAAAAAAAATCCAGTCCGGAGCAGAAGCTCCCCTTCAAATTTGGTAGTAAGCAGCTATTTTCCCCCCCGAAGTCCAGTAATAAGTAGCTAATTTTTTCCATAAATCCAGTAGTGAGCAGCCATTTTTCCCCGTGATCAGTTCAGCTACTTTTTTCTCCAAAATCCAGTAGTAAGCAGCTAGTTTTTTCCCAAAAATCCAGTACGGCTATAAGCAACTACTTTTCCACAGAAAATCCAGTAGTAAGCAACTGCTTTCCCCAGATATCCGGTATTAAGTAGCTACTTTTCCCCAAAATGGCATGCAGCTGCTCTTTCCCTAAAAATTCAGTAGTAAGCAGCTGCTTTTCTCCAAAATTCAGTAGTAAGCAGCTACTTTTCTCCAAAATTCAGTAGTAAGCAGGGAATTTTACCCCAGAAAATCCATTGCAAAGGTTTTTGACTCGTATCGAATAAATCTAATTTATGGCTGCTCTTTGAATTGTTCATTTTCCCTTTATACAATATGCAGTTGCAGTTTCACCTACTTTAGGATTTTAGTCATTTTTACAACTTATTTCCTTCATCATATCTTGAAAAGTCCTTGAAACCCTTAGACCGCGTTCAATCCGAAAATTACATATCTGGCATTGCTTAGCTTTCCCAGGCGTAATCTGTAAAAGATAACAAGAAATACTTATCCGGCCACGGACCAGGTAAAACACTTATGGACAACATCTAGGTGAATAGTAGCAGTGATAATTTGTATTCCAATGTAAACATAGCATATTTAAAGATCCTAGAAGGTGTCCCACTTTCATTATTATTGTCTCCTTTTGTTTTTTGCTTTAACTTCATAAGTTCTTAAGAAAATTTAGAAATTGTTGAATTATTTTTCATATATAATGTTACTCGTCCTACATTTTCTGGGGGGTGTAACAGGTGTAGCTTATCGGAGAACTAATCGAGACTGTTTCAAGTGGCAATTCTCCTAGCCTCTGACGTCGTTTACGAAGTGTTAAGGATAAGTAATAGGGGTTGTCTGGCATATAATCTCGGTTTGCTCGAATGCACTCATCATTTTCGGGCTTATCAGTTAAGGATTCTTTTATAGTTTAAAGAAAAGGACTAGAAAGTCTTGGAATGTGGGGTTTTCGTTTGAATTGGCAAAAGGATAGAACGCTTGAAGGATAGGTAGAAAGAATTCGTTGTTTTTTTTTAAGATTCTTCGTTTGAAGGATAGAATGATAGATATATTCTTTTAGCACAGAACCATTGGCTATGGCTACAAAATAAAATACATTACTAACACTGATATATCCTTAAATCCAACAAATGAAAAGACTATTCACTTTATACCGAATATCAAAATAAAAATAAAGCTTCGCGAACTTAGACAGCTAATATCTCTCTTAATTCATTGGTTATCCTTACGACCTGATTTATCGTCTTATAGCTCTGTTTTTTATATTCCTTATATTCCAAATAAAATACCTAGTTTTCTGTCTTATATTTTAATAAAGTACGTCTTATATTTCTGCTCTTTCATTGATTTAAGATAAAAAGCCGAGCTTCTCATCAATTTTACTTGTCTAAATGACTCGTACCTTAACTGCTTCAGTTACTTGCAAATATTGGTCCAAAATATATTACTACAATTCTCCACCCGGGGAAAATATTTGACCATTTTGGCCCTAACATGAATTACTGAAATCGTTTTAAAGGCCCTTAAAAGTGGACCTATATGGGATAAGTACACACAAAGGTGTTAGTCCCTCCCAAGAAGAGATAGCATGAAGGGAGCAATAAAAATTTGCTTCTTGTTCGAATAAATAGAATTGAAAGATATGGATTAAAGGACGCATGATGAATTTCTTTAAATGTATCTAAAAACCATGTGTTTCCTAATTTAAAAGTGCACGTGCAGGAACATCATTCTGATTTATAAACATTATTTATTTCAAATCCGTGTTTGTTGAAAATGAAGATATTTTGATATATTTGGTTACTCCATAAATATTGTAAATCTTAGGGGGAAAACTACAGAAAATGAACAACGCATTTTTAGGCTTTTGGTGCCAGTTTTTTAGGGTTATTCGTAAAATACAATCAGATTCATTTAAGGTGTAAGTGCGCTCTGTTTCATTAAAGTAGCTGATTTTAGTAATATATTCTAGTTGTTTAGGCTAATACCATTAACAATTCACCGCAATACGAAGTTGAAGAACCCTAATAGAATTCCCTAATCGGTCAATGAGTGAGCAAAAAGGATATAACACATTTTGGAAAAGGAAACGAAAATTTCTAAGGAACTTGCCATATAAATAAAACTAGATAAAATAGAACTAAATTGAGTGACAGAGCTTGCTTAAGTTAAGGGAATAGGCTTTTTATTCAAACTTTTTTGGAAAAATAAACTGAACATCTTTAAAAACTACCTATGCGGAACGTTGACCATTCACCTTGACGAAGTAATTGACAGCTATCGTGCGACAGAAAACGGAGACAACATCAAAAACAGAATAATAACAAAAATCAAAGAACAAAAGATTTGAGACGGAGAAACCAAACGATAGTGATTTTCTGCAAGCGAATGAAACAAAAGATTAAGCACTTATTTTGGCAATGCTTTCCGCTATGTTTCTCCTTTGTCTTTTCGTTTTCTTTACTTGGTGAAAATCACTCTCGTTTGGATTGGTCTTTTGCTTAAATACTCTTCATGTTCTCCTTGTAGGGTTTCGGTGCGTGTTTATTAGAAGTTGCGTCTTCTTTCATTGTTTTATTTTATTTGATTAGAAGGGAAAAGTTTTTTTTTTTTTTTTCACAGGAGTAAATTTTTTTACCTTAAAACTAGGCTTGTCAAAACTTTTAGACCCAATGGTGGTAGAAAACAAAAAAATGATAATTCAACAAAAAAGTAAAACAGAAAGAACCCTTCAAGTAGTGGTGTAAATTCGCGAAAACTTAGAGAGGAAAGGGTAAAAATGTCTTTTTCAATAATTAGGAAATGTAAAGTGGTTGTTTTTCCTTTTTTTATACTGAAAACCCTCAAGTAATTTGTTCAATGGAATTTCTCCCAAAGAAGTTATTTTTCAAAATCTGGGGAGAGGGGGCAAAATATATTTTTCAATGACTAGGGGATACAAAGTTTTATTTCATGTCAATTTTTTCACTGAATTTTTCAATGAAAACTCCCTCAAAAGAGGCGTTTTCAAAATCTAGGGAGGGGGGAAAATCCTTAAGCTCTTTAAGGAAGCCCTAACCTATTATTCATTCCATAGGTGAAGTTAAAGAAGAATCAATGGAAATGGACATTGATAATTATGATCCTGCTGCTGAATTACTTGCGGGAACCATGGGGACCACATCACATTTACCTAGAGCAACTATCAAAGACGATTTGGAAATCAGTGAATCAGACGAGGAGGATCCCTTGAAAATTGCCAAGACTGAGGAAGATGATGAAGATGGATTGTGGTTTTGATAATTTTTATTTTTTTTATATTGTTGAAGAATCAATTTTGTATATTGTAAAAAGTTAAAGTTTGTTGTTATTTCAATTGAAGTTTTTAAGGAACCGGTATGATGGAGTGTGGGGGGTAGAGAGGGTGGGGATCTAGGACTCTTCCAAGGTGTAAAAACCCTGAAATTGAATGATACACTAAAAATCTGTCTCTTATATCTTCAATTATTTTTCTTGTGATTTTATTTCTTTATATTATTTTTTTCTCTTTATATTTTTTTTTTTTTCGCAAAGCAGAAATTATTCCGCATACGAAAGGGGGTTGTCTCCTCCTCAATACCTCGCTCTTTACGCTAAAGTTTTTTAGTACTTTTGAAAAAAGTTTCTCGTTGTTCCAATTAAACGAACATAGTTTTTAAGAACTCGTTCTCAAAGAAATGGGGAGAAAATTTAAACTTTAGCGGGAAAGAGTGAGGTGTTGAGGAGGCGGCAACCCCCTTTTATATGCGGAATAATTTCTGTTCGTTTTAAGTTTTAATGTCGCTTCTTATTTTCAATTAAAAATTTGTTTTTTTATTTACTTTCCGAATGTTTTTTAATTAATGCAGCTTTGATTTTGGCTCACCGTACATGAATAATTAAACCGAATTTGCATATTGATTTACTTTTTTTGGCTAAATGGCTTTCTCGAAATTTTGTTCCGACTTAACTTACGAATTGACTTACGTAACGAACTCCTATATTCAAATGTTTTTTATTATGTATATTAGGGAGTTTGTTCCCTAGTCAATACCTTGCTCTTTACGCTAAAGTTTGAATTTTGTTTGAATCACAAACCCCTGAATCACAAAGGCCGGTTTGTTAGAATATATAGTTCTTTTGAAAGTACTAAAAAAAAAAAAAATAAGCGTAAAGGGGCGAGGTATTGACTAGGGGACAAACCCTCGTAAACGTAGTAATTTCTTTCCGTTTTAAGTTTTAATGTTGCTCCTTCCTTTCAGTCGAAAAACTTCTTATTTTCAATTAAAAATTTGTTTTTTATTTACTTTCCGAATGTTTTTTAAATAATGCAGCTTTGATTTTGGCTCACCGTACATGAATAATTAAACCGAAATTTGCATATTGATTTACTTTTTTTTGGCTAAATGGCTTTCTCGAAATTTTGTTCCAACTTAACTTACGAATTGACTTACGTAACGAACTCCTATATTCAAATGTTTTTATTATGTATATTAGGGAGTTTGTTCCCTAGTCAATACCTTGCTCTTTACGCTAAAGTTTGAATTTTGTTTGAATCACAAACCCCTGAATCACAAAGGCCGGTTTGTTAGAATATATAGTTCTTTTGAAAGTACTAAAAAAAAAATAAGCGTAAAGGGGCGAGGTATTGACTAGGGGACAAACCCTCGTAAACGTAGTAATTTCTTTCCGTTTTAAGTTTTAATGTTGCTCCTTCCTTTCAGTCGAAAAAACTTGTTTTTTTTTTTTAATTTCTGATCATTTTTTATATATTGCTATGAATTCCGGTGCTCCCTTCATAGAAATGTCCTCCCCCATAAATCCCACCTCCGACCCTGCTAAAATTTTCCACACATGGGGGATTCCCCCATGACCTTAAAAGTATCAGAAATCACATGAAAAAGATATTCAATTAAGGAAAGAATGATATGGTCAAAATAATTTTTTTTTTTTTGTCTTTACCAAATCACTTAGTATAGAAGGAGTTGTCGTACAAACTTTGAAAGCAGCTCATTAGATTAAAGATTGCAAGTTCTTTTGCCTTTTTAAGAATCAAATGTGATTGGAGAGCAGACAGCCACTCCCCCCACACCAATCATTTTCCTAAATACATCAAATCAAAATTTTGAGGTTGCCATATTTTTCAGCATAGTCGGAAGCTCAAGCGCTTATGTTTTTGTGGGTGACAACCCCCTCCCAAAGCTTTCAGGGGAAGAGCTGCGATTTACACTAACTAGCCATTATTAACATATGATGTGTGTGGAAGAGGTTGTCGTATAAACTTTGGAAGGTAATTATTGGATTGAAAATCAGAATTTCTAGTGTTTCTTTTTAAGAGTCAAAATCGATGAGAGATTATCTTGCCCCTTCCATCTTATTTTCCCTACATGCATCCGATAGAAATTTTAAGATACCCATACTGTTAAAATAGAAGTCCTAAGATCATATTACAAAACCTTCTGGGTCCACGCACCCTCTCTAACCCAGAGTATGAGGGTAAGGGTTGTAAACAATGACCTTGGGGTATATAAGGTTTTTATGGATGGTGTGGTTGTGTGAACTTTAGAGGTGGCTCGTTTGATTTGAAGCTGAAACTTATGTTTCCCTTTTAAGAGTAAAAAACTACTGCGAGGGTAACTCACCTGCTGCCACCCCCTTTTCCCCAAACACATCTGATTGAAATTGTTGAACAGCCATTTGTTCAGAATAATCCACAGAACATATAACAACCCCAAAAACAAATTCAGCAGATATAATTTCCTTAAAAATCAAAACTGAAATTAGTGGTGGATCCAGGGGAGGGTTGAAGGGGGCGCGCACCTCCTAAGATAGTCTAAAGTAGTGTAATTTACTTAATTAACGCAAGTTCATTTTAATTAAAACTTGCTCGGATCAACCTATTTCCCCCTCCCTCCTAATAAATCCTGGATCTGCCACTAACTCAAATGACCAGAAATCAAAGGCAGTAACATAGCATTATTGAAACAAAGAGCAATGTGGTCGTAATGTATTTTAATTTTTTTTTCTTAATTTGATCTTTCTGACCAAGATACATTTTACAGAAGAAGTTGTTCTAAAAACTTCCAAAGAGCTCATTCAATTAGAAATTGAAAGTTCTGGTGCTCTTCTTAAGAGTCAAAAGTGATTGGAGGGCAACTCAATGTATCTGGCGATCAGCAACGTTACTAATTTGATTTCTTTATTTTACCTTATGGCATACACAAGAGGTACTGTGATGGGTAAAAAACTATCAAGGGAAGTAAAAATGCTGACCTTACCTGTCAAGAGGAATTCTTGCTGGAAAATGAACCTTGAGCTCCCACAAGTAGTTTTTTACTGTTTACATTTTCTTATGAGTGTTGTGTTTCTCCGCCAGTTCATTCTCAATGGATTTATTAATTGAACCTTTTTTACGTTTTCATTATATATGATGTTAGCCTGCCAATTCGAAAGAGTCTTAAAAAACTAATTTCTGAGATTTCAAGATGGACATATTATAGACAAAATATGGACATAATTTGGCTAAAAATGTCATATTTTTGGAGGCACAGGTGACATATTCATGGACTAAAGAGTTAGCAACTCTGCATGACCGAAGCGCAATAATTTTGAAAACAATAGGCCAAACGTTTGAGTAAGTAATTTGGAGAATAAAAATGTTTTAATTCTGAGTGATAGCTATTGTTGAAGTCTGGATTTAGAACTTTGAAATATCCCTGATTTGACTTAAAATTTCAAATCATACAATTTGTCTTTGAGACCTAGAGCTAAATAAAAAGAGACCAGACTAAAAAATGGACATCCACCATATGGCTAATATGGGAGTGACATTAATTTGTGGTGCAAATGGATGTTATATTTGAATTGAGGATGTAATTTTAGTTATATATTTGCACATCAGGGAGGTGGGGTAGGCCTAGCCTATATATTCTGTGAATATAGGCCTGTAGGTCCTAAGAAATTCTTGGATTTCTTAGAAAAACTGAAAAAAACAAGAAAAAGAGTGAAGATAAAGGCTCTCCCTGCAAAATGTGTTAACTAGGATTATTCTGTATATTATGGAGTAAGAATTGTTTTCTTAATACGTTTTCTTATGTCCAGCTGGACTCCAAGGCCTAAAATACTGACTGGCCTGTTGGCTAATTTAAAGATTTGTGTATACATACACTTTTTAATAAGCCATCTGGTGATATCCCCTTCAAAAACTAGACTAAGGTAAGTACTAGGTATAGACTAGTCTTCTGTGCAGTTTTGTAAACATATAATTTATCTTAATTCAGACTTGCTAGCAAAATAAAAAAGGAAAAAAAATTCTACTTTAGCTGTAAAAATAAAAATTTCAAGGATGGGTCTAAAGTATAAAGAATAGGTAGGCTAAATTTTTTGTTGTTCATATTATTGACTTCTGAATAAGCAAAAATACCAAAAAAAAAAGGATTGGAGGTTGGTAGGCTACTTCAAATTACCTTACCAAGACCTACTTGGTAAATTTTTGTTGTTCATATTATTGACTTACAAATAAAGTAAACATACCACTTGATGCCTTTTTTTATGCTCTTTCCAAATAGTAATCATTCTTGTCAGAAATGAATTTTACCCCTCCCTTATATATACCAATTAAGGGTATGTATTTACACAATAGGCAGGGGGGGTGGGAGAAAGTTTAAACTTACCTCTCATTTACATCAGAAATAAATTCCCCCCCCCCCTAATGTGCAAATATATACCCTGAATTGATATATACAGGGATGGGGGTAACATTCATTTTCAACAAAAATTATTATTATATTTGGACAGAGCATACAAAAAGGCATCAAGTGGTATGTTTACTTTTTTTGTAGGTATTTTGAAGTGCCTACCACCATCCTCCCTCTAGAGGGTGGATACCTTTAAAAATATGTGTGTTATAAAAGGGAAACCTTGCAAAATTATTTTTCTGCTTAAATGAAGAACAAAAAAATTATTTTCAGCTTCACAACTTTGCTCAATCCCAATTTATAAGGTTTTAAAGATATAGCTTAAATTACCTGAAATCACAGCTAGGAGCAATCTAAGGATTTCTTCTTGTAGAGTTACAGAATGATGACTAGTTGTATGTAGGCTCACTTGTGACTGCTGTTGCATCTTTGGTAGCATCCCAATTGAGTTTACACTCTCTGGAGGACCAATCAGTATCTAGCCTTTACTTAAAAACATCAATGGATTTGGCAGTAACTGTTTCATTAGATAATTTTTCTAATTATTGAAAATACATGTTGAGAAGAATTGAGTGCAAACTCTAGAAGTTGTAGACTGGTTGACAAGCTTCTGGTGATGCCCTCTAGTACTTGAATTGGTACCAACAGCAGGGAATAATGCCTAGAGAATATTATCCCTCAATAACTTAAAAGATAAAATGGCATCCCCTCTTTTTCTCCTGTAGACAAGTATAGTTAGATTCAGCTTTTAAAGTCTTGCAGGGTAGGAAAGCACTTGCATACCAAATATCACTTTAGTAGCACTTCTCTGTCCACTTTCAAGAACTTTTATGTCTTTATTCAAATATGGAGAGGCAAGACACATTCCAACTTCAAGCTTAGGATGTACAAGTCTGTTATAAAGAAGACTGATGATTTCAGGGGAACAAAAGGAAATAGTGCACTTAATCAATCCCAAGGTCAAACTAATCCCAACAGCAGACCTCTTAGCATGAGTGCTGAATTTTAGTTCATTGTCAATAGTAACACCAAGATCTTGATCATTATTTACAGAGGAGAGTGGGTGGCTTAAGAAAAATAAGAGCAGCAAGGATTCAGTTTGCCAAAGTGAATGGTAAGTCACATGGCAACATTGAATTCAAGAAGCCAGCCTTAGCCCATTGACCCAGCAGTTTAAGATTATTTTGTAGCAGGGAATGATCTTCTCAGGACAAAACTGGTCCAAGAAGCTTCAGATCATCTGCATAAAGAGTTGATTTACTGCTAATAATGGAAGGAGCATCATTGATGAAGATATTAAATAGTGTAGGACCCAAGACACTTCCCTGAGGAATTCTACTCAGAACATGCATTGAGGAAGAAAGGATACAATTACCAGGGTTGTGAAATAACTGATCACATTGATTACACAAATAAAGAAAATCAAGGACCCAGAGCAGGGATTTCTCTTCAATCTTTACTGCACATAATTTAATTGCAAGTCAAATGTGACACACTTTGTCAAAAGCTTTAGAGAAGTCAAGCAGAATCAGGTACCCCATCTAGCAACTTGGTGATGATGTGATCATATGATTCAAGGAGATTGGTGTCAACAAATCTTTCAGAACCAAAAACCATGTTGTAAACTGCATTGTTGTAAAGCATTGTTTGCTTCAAGGTGTTTAACAACTGCAGAGGTGATTGTTCTTTCAAGAACATTAACAACTGCTGATGTTTTGCTGATGGGTTTTTAATTTTTGGCAAGGTCCTTTCTACCTCTATTAAAAGTAGGAATGATATTGGCAGTTTTCTAGTCCTGGGCTAATCTAGAAAGATTTAATGATAATTTAAACAGCAGGGAAAGAGGTTGACACAAAACTGTATGACATTCATATAGGATATGTGGGTAAATGTTGTCTGGGCCAGCAGCTTATTCAATTTGAGGGATGTGAGCTCCTTAAGAACCAAAGTATCTGTAATCAGAATTATTGGCTTTATATTATGTGATATATCACATAAAGGAGGCATAGAAATAAAAAAAAAGTTGCAAGGGAGTGCCCAGCTCCACTTGTTTTGCCACTCCACTTGTTTTTGGTGCCACTTTGGGTGGCAAAATAGTGTCAATTTTCTATAAAAAGTGTCATTTTCCAAAAAATTGCTGCTTGTAATGCTTTGCATTGCTTGCACTCATATTAACAAATTTTTCTAATTGAAAATTTTGGCCAATCCGCTTAGGATCATCCCCACATGGTTTCCCACATCTTTAAATTCTCCAACATTAAATGTCAGATCTAATGCCATCTATCAACTATAAAAATAGAAATTTTGATTTTACTTAGTCAGTGCTGATTTCTGGCTTTGTGCAGTACTTCCACTCTTGTCAACTTTCCAGCCTTCCTCCTACAAACCTGCTAAAACACAAATGGTGCTTACTGTATAAAATGGGAACTTGTCCCATAGAGTACTTTTTTTTTCTGAGCAGTCTTTGTTCATAGCATGAAAAAGGAATGGAAAAAGAAAAGAGGAAAAACTTTGTTTTTTTTTTTCTTTTGAGAAAATGGAAAAAAAGGGACAGCAATACTCATCTACATTGAGAGCTTTACATGAAATGGACTATATGGATTATTACAGTGCATTCAGGTGCATAAAACTTTTATTTACTCCAAAAATGCTGAAGAGAATACCACAAAAATAGATTGTAGCTATTGATGACCCTATGATAAACACAACTAATTCAGACACTGACTCTTTTAAATAATTCATTAGGCAAAAACTAGTGGAAAAACAATAAGACAGCTATATCATCTAATCTGCTTATCACAACCTGAATAGAATAAGTTTCACAAGAAATCTTGTCACTCCCAGTAAATTTTTCTTCACAATGTCTCCATGGACTAGGGCAAAGGAACAGTCAAGTAGCATTTTAAGTATCAATATGAAAGCAACTTTATAATAAAAAATCGAGCATTTAGTGTATCAGCATGAAAGCAAATTTACAATCAAAAATTAGTGGGAATGAACTAACTAAAATGAGGAAGTGCATCCAAGTTCAATTTATGTAATGATGTAACATAAATTTAAGTAAGAAAAAAAGTGAAATTAGATTGTGATTTTGCTAATGATTGCATAGGATTCAAGATAATGGAAGTTTTGGTATCAATTTTGTTTTTAGTATGATGGTTATGTATGAATATTTCATTTATCCATTGCCAAGTGTTCAAAGAAAAAATATGAACATAAATGTTAGAGCACTTTTTTGCATCACTGGCCAAGTCACTGAAGAGGTCACTAGATATTCTTGTGGGACACCAGTGAGCCTAGTGGAATTTTTTGCATTGCTGAGTCATTGTGTGATGTCACTAGTGAGCTTTTCAGTCACTGAGCTTCAAGAGCTCCAGTCATGGAAATTGATGAAAAGACACGCAAGGTTAAGCAGTCACTGGCCCAGTGACTGGTTAACATAGTAACAGCTATTAACATAGTGGTGCCAAAATACACTCTTAGCTTTTCTTGCTCTTTTCTTCTTTGAATTGTAGTCAACCCTCAACTAATAAAACATGAAAATTGAATTCAGACCCACTCAAGAATTGCAAACTGCTTGACTGACTTATTGTCTATGAGCCTACAAATTATTGCAACAACACAAAATAGTTGAACTAAACAACTGAAAACAATTGAAGGCTTCTCCACCACATTACAGTTAAATGTCTGTCTCTGTCCCTCTTCATTGGCAAGTATTTCATACCAAAGATCACTGGGTGATCTTTGATTATCAGTGAGAAGAATATAAAGCATTATTTGTAAAATAGTGCTGCTTAACAAAAAAAAGTGCCACTTTTGCTAAAAAGTGTCCCAATAGTGTCAGGTGTCCCAAAAAGTGCCATTAAAAAAAAAAAAAAAAAATTCAAAAGTGACACTCAAGTGTCACCAGTTGCAACCCTGGCTCCCACACACTATGTGGAAAAGAGATTTTGACATGGACGTTTATAGAAATTGTATTGTTGAAAATACAATACCATTAGCATAACTGTTTGCAATTTGCTTGTTAAAATACAAAATTTTTACTTTAAATGTTGAAAAGATTGCCATGAGTACCATTTCTGACAATGTTTATGTTTGTAGAGATGGTTTAAGTACCTTCCACCTTGGGCACTACTTACCATCCAACCAAGACAAGCGTGTTCATCACAGGGAAAGTATTGGGGTGTAAACTTCAGTAAAAATTCCCAAAATCCTTGGGGGGCATCATAGCCCCATGTCTGGGGGGGGGGGGATGGCCTTTGGCTGCCTGGCCAATCAACAGCAAGGAGTGGATGCACTGCTGCTGGTAGCATCTTTTAATGATTTAGAGCAGATTTTTTTTTTGTTCCCCAGTGTTGTATTATTAAAAGTGTTTTTTTTTTGTATATATATACATTCATAAGTTTTTGTTGCACAATGTAAAAAAATTGTTTTATTTATGTTTCTAATGTTTTATTTATATATTGACTGTTTAATATAGTAAACACTTTGATTTTACCTCAGTTGCTTTTGTTCATTTAATAGAGTTAAATACACATAGCAGAGAGAAAGAGAAACATAGATTATGTATCAGTTTATAACACCTTTTCAGAGCTTTTCTCTGTGGGCCATCAATGAGTGGGAAAACGACGCTTTTGATGAAAATAACTCAGAATCAAGGTGAGATGTTGGTTTCAGGAGATCATCAAACATTCATAAAAAATACAGACTACTGCTATAGTGTTTGGCAACAATCATAAGATCAAATGAGGGCTATTGAACCTCAGATTAAATTCATCAAGGGATTTGATGCTGTGTTCAATTCAGTTGAACCAAATTTTTGGCCTATTATTGACAATTCAGCCAAATCAATAGAGCAATAGTCTGAGGAAAAGATCCAATTGTTCACAGTACATTCCCATCATGAAAAAATTCTGTCACTATTGTTCTACACAATCTCTTCCATCTGAGTAAATGTATGCAAACTCTTGCATTGAACTGTACTCATTACATTGTGTACAAAGTTGTTCATGATTCAAGTTCCCTCATAATCTTAAACAAACAAATTATATATGCAGACAATGCACCCCGTTTCTCCTCCAACAGTTGTATATTTGTCTACAGTTCATTTGTAGAATCTTCCAGAGTTTTTAATTCCAATGTCCCCCTTTTACGTGTTCTAGAAAGAAAAAGCACAGATAATAATGTTCATCACTATAATATAAGATATCTCCAGTATGTTCCTGTTAACACTTCACATTTAGGACTCGTCAGTTTACGCAAAGAACTAAACTTGGAGATCTTTTAGCTATATCAAAGGTTTTGTGTGTTATTACACGTCATTTTCAACCTTTTGTTCAAGATGAATAGTAGAAGAATTCCATTTGTTTTTCCTGACATTAATTGTTATACTACTGCTCTGAGTCCTCATCAAATATGTCATGGATTGAACAATTACAAAGGGGATACTACAATGTCTGGCTATGATCTTGGGAGTTGGTTTGCTTGGCTATTTTGTTCTGCACTACCCCTTGCCAAGAAGTATATTGTACCAGCTGCAACCAATTTTGCTGGCTCAACCCTACAGGACTGGAGTTTTGGGTAAAAATTTCAAGGACAGTCTTAAGGAAATATTTGATTTTTAGCAAGAGCTGTTGGTGAACAATTAAAATCTCAACAAAATTGGAAAGGTTTAAAAAGGATGCGTGGTAGCCATTCACTCATCAGTCTCCATCCAGTTGAGAAGCATAAGCCATCAACAACAACCTTTTGAAAAAAAAAGCACCATGAAAAAGAAGAAGAAAAGCATTAGATCAAAAACAAGATTTCTTATCATAAGATGACTTATCTCCCTCATAAAGAATCACATCCATTGATTACTCCATTGTTCAACAATCCTTGTCAGAAAATATACACTTTCAAATATTTTCCAATAAAGATTATTTCATGGATTTATCATCCACATTTATTGATTTAAATGTGATGGTGAAGAAAAAGTCTGACAATCAAACTCCTAGCGCTACTGATGGTTTATCCTATGAAAACTGTATTCTACACAACTTGTTCAGACAAATTAATGTGTGCATTAATGGAACATTGGCAAGCACTAGCAACAATTTGTCAAACTATGCAAACTATATACAATTTATGTTGATGACACCAAAATCATACAAGGAATTGAGAGGTCAGACAATGGGCTATGAATATAGATTGAATTTTAACACTGATGGCAGGCTGACTACACCACTTACCAAGGAGCATCATTTGGTTGGTAAATTAAATCAAGAAATATTTAATATTTCCCAATGGTTGCCATCCAACATTAAGATTGATATAAAGTTTACAACTTGCTCAAGGTAATTTCATTTTGAGGAAAACAATTGCTGCAGAACCTGATGCAACTGTAAATCTCACTTCAGGAGTATTTCATGTGTGAAAACAACAGGTGATGAGCTCTGTTGTATTGGCAGTGAAAAAACTGAGAGCCAACAGTAACAATATGAAACTGCTCGTTTCTCATGCAGTTACTAATAAACACCACATTGCCACAGGTTCTCGTACTTATGCTGATTCATCATTTATCATTGGGGAAATCCCCTCGAAACTTGCATTGGCCTTTGTAAAGAGTGCTAGTGCTGTTGGGTCCTAGACCTCATCACCCCATGATTTTAATTTTTTTTGGTTTGTCCAGTCTTGTGTGCAAAGTGAATAGAGTTCCCCTGTACAATTTATTATTTGATAACAAATACGACAGAACTCTTTATGAACTGACTATGAAATCACTGGATCATGATTCACAACTATTTGAAAATGGAATAACTGATTCAATTTTTTTAAAAACTCTCATGGTGTAATTTTTTAAACTTGTCTGGCACTCAAGATTTGACTGTTGTCAGAACAGGGAGTGTACGTTTGGAGTGCACTTTCGCCGATGCCTTGACTGAAAGCATTACGTTAATATCACTATGTCAATTTGAAACCTGTGGGGAGATCACTCCCAATGGTAGTGTTGTACTAGACTTGGAAACCATGAACACGAATTGATGTATTTAACTTGGATCCATTAATGTCCAAATACAAATCTTACATCAAATATAAGAAATACTGGTCACTTGTTGTGCATATTTCAAACAGAAAAGAAGTTAGAATTTTTCAATCCTCTTGGATTGCTATATACATTCTATGGGTCACCATATTTAATCCTATATTGAAGGCAAGAAGAAATCTATTGTTTAAAACCAGAATAGAGTGCAAGATTTGATGACTAAAGGCTGTGGTTTTCATGCACTATTGTATTTTGTTTTCCGGTGTTGTGGCTACACCTGCAAGAAATTTCTCAGTATTTATGTAAACAATCATTGTCCACTTAAATAATTTCTCTCCAATCACTTTCGACTAATAAAAAGGGGATCAGCCCTTTCTATTTTCAATTGGATGAGCCCTTTTCGAAATTCCTGCAACAGCTCTTTCAATACGAAGTGCCCTGGTCTAAACAACAACAACAATAAAAAAAAAATAATACATTATACCCACATCAATCTATGTCAAGCCTTCCAATAACTTTTGACTATTAAAAGGGCACAAGGCCTTTCAATTTCCAATCAAATGAGCCCTTTTTTGAGTTTTTCTACAACAACGCTTTCTATAAATACCTTATAAGCCCCCAGGGCATAAATTACAGCCCTTACCTAAAGACTGTGAGTGTGGTTGTCATCCTCTAAGACCTAATTTACAGAACTTTCAACTACGTTAAGCAAAATGGCTATCTCAAAGTTTTGATTGGATGTGTCTAGGAAAATGGTGGGCATGAGAGGGGTGTTAGTTTTCTCTACAATCACTTTCAACTATTAAAAAAGGCACTAGGCCTTTCAGTCTCAAATCAAATGAGCCCTTTTGAAGTTTCTACAACAACACTTTCAATAAAAACCTTATATGCCCCCAAGGCATAACTTACAATCCTTCACCTGTGGGCTGGGGGAGGGTGTCATCTTCAAAGACCTAATTACCAGAACTTTCTGCAACGTTGAACAAAATGGCTATCTGAAAATTTTGATTAGGTGTGTTTGGGGAAATGTGGGCGTTAGAGGGGGGTTAGTTACCCTCCAATCACTTTCAACTATTGAAAAGGGCACTAGCCCTCTCAATTTTCAATTGAATGAGCCCCTTTTGAAGTTTTTACAACAACTCTATCAATAAGAACCTTATATGCCCAAAGGCCGTAACTTACAACCTTTGCCCTGGGGGTTCTGGGGGGTTTACCATCCTTAAATCCATAATTTCTGGAACTTTCAACTACATTGAAAAAAATGGCTATCTCTAAACTTTGATTGAATGTTGGGGAAATGGTGGGCATGAGAGGAGGGTTAATTGCTCTCCACTCACGTTTGACTATCAAAACGGGCAATTTCAATTTTTGCTCAAATGAGAACTTTCTGGAATTTCTACAACAACTTTCTATATAAATCTTATATGCCCCCAGGGCATAACTTACTATAAAAACCTTATATGCCCCCAGGGCATAACTTATGACCCTTGCCCTGAGGGCTGTGGGGATGGAGGAGTTGTCATCCTTAAAAAGCTAATTTCCAAAACTGTCAACTACGTTGAATAAAATGGCTATCTAAAAATTTTGATTGGATGTGGTGGGGGAAAAGGTGGGCAAGACAGGGGGGTTAGTTACCCTAAAATCACTTTCGAGACTATTAAAAAGGGCACTAGCCCTTTGAATTTCCGATTAAATGAGCCCTTCTTCAAGTTTCTACAACAAAGATATCAATAAAAACTTACATGCCCCCAGGGCATAACTTATAACCCGCTTGCCCCAAAGACTGTGGGGGAGTGTTCTAATCAAAACTATAATTTTCTGAACTTTAAACTACGTTTAAAAAATGGCTATCTCAAAATTTCGATTGTATGTGTCTGGGGAAATGGCGGACGTGGAAGGGGTGTTAGTTGCCTTCCAGTCACTTTTGACTATTAAAAAGGGCACTAGCCATTTCAATTTCCAATCGAATGAGCCCTTTTTGAAGTTTCTACAACAACGCGTTCTATAGAAACCTTATTTGCCCCAAGGGCATAACTTACAGCCCTTGCTTTGAGGGCTGGTGGGGGGGGGAGGGTTGTCATCCTCAAAGACCTAATTTCCAGGACTTTCAATTTCGTTGAACGAAATGGCTATCTTAAAATTTTTATTGGATACTTTGGGAAAAGGTGGGTGTGAGAGGGGGCTTAGTTCTCCTCCAATCACTTTTGACTATTAGAAAGGGCACTAGCGCTTTGATTTTCCAATTTAACGAGCCTTGGTTTAAGTTCCTACGACAATGCTTTCTATCAAAACCTTATATTCCCCCAGGGCATAACCTACAACCCTTGCCCTGAGGGCTGTGGGGGAGTGTCCTCCTCAAAAACATAATTTCTATCTGGAAATCAACTATGCTGAACAAAATGGCTATCTAAAAAATTTTGATTGTATGTGGTTGAGGACAAGGTGGGCGTGAGAGGGGTGGTTAGTTGCCATCAAATCACTTTAGACTATTAAAAATAGCACTAGGCCTTTGAATTTCCAATTGAATGAACCCTTTTTCAAGTTTTTAGGACAAGCATTTCAATAAAAACTTATTTGCCCCCAGGACGTAACTTATAACCCTTGCCCTAAAGACTGTGGGGAGAGTGTCCTGCTCAAAGGTATAATTTTCTGAACTTTAAACTGCTTGGAACAAAAGGCTATCTAAAAATTTTGATTGCATGAGTTTGTGGAAATGGTGGGCGTGGAAGGGTGCTAGTTGCCTTCCAATCACTTTTGACTAATAAAAATGGCACTAGTCATTTCAATTTCTAATCTAATGAGCTCTTTTTGAAGTTTCTATGACAATGCGTTCTATAAAAACCTTATATGCTCCCAGGGCATAACTTACAGCCCTTGCCTTGAGGGCTGTGGGGACTTGTCATCCTCAAAGACCTAATTTACAGAAGTTTCAACTACGTTGAACAAAATGGCTATTTTAAAATTTTGATTGGATGTGTTTGGGGAAAAGGTAGGTGTGAGAGGGGAGTTAGTTGCCCTCCAATCACTTTCGACTATTAAAAAGGGCGTTAGCCCTTTGAATTTCCAATTTAATGAACCTTTTTTGAAGTTTCTGCAACAATGCCTTCTATAAAAACCTTATATGTTGCTAGGGTATAACTTACAACCCTTTCCCTGAGGACTGTGGGGTCTCCTCAAAAACAAAATTTCTATCTGGAAATCAACTATGCTGAACAAAATGGCTATCTCAAAATTTTGATTGGATGTATTTTGGGAAGTGGTGGGCATGGAAAAAGGTGTTAGTTGTCTTCCATTCACTTTCGACTATTAAAAAGGGCACAAGCCACTCTGATTCCCGTATGAATGAGCCCTTTTCGAAGTTTCTACGACAACTTCTTTGATACGAAGTGCCATGGTCTAAAGGAAAAAAAAAATGATTTTGCCAACATTGTTCTTATGTGCCCCCAGGACAGAACTTAAAACCCTTGCCCTGAGGGTTATGGGGGAGTGACCTCCTCAGAAACATATTTTCTATCTGGAAATCAACTATGCTGAACAAAATGGCTATCTCAAAATTTTGATTGGGGTGTGTTTGGGGGAATGATGGGCGTGGAAGGGGTGTTAGTTGCCCTCCAATCACATTTGACTATTAAAAGGGCACAAGCCTCTCCAATTTCAAATCGAATGAACCCTTTTCGAAGTTTCTACAACAACTCCTTCAATACGAAGTGCCCTGGTCTAAGACCAAAGAAAAAAAAATGCATTGTGCCAACATCGTTCTGCCTATGATAACCTTCTCGGAGCCCTCTGTTCAAGGGTTGTAAGTTATGCCCTGGGGGCATATAAGGTTATATAGAAAATTTTTGTTGAAGTTTCAAAAAGGGCTCATTTTATTAAAAATTGAAAGGGCTAGTGCCCTTTTTAATAGTCGAAAGTGAGTAAAAAAAATAATTAACCCTCATCTCACGCCCACCATTTCTCCAAATACATTCAATCAAAGTTTAGAGATTTGGTTCAACGTAGTTGAAAGTTCTGGAAATTATTCATTTCAGGATGACACACTCCTCAGAGCACCCAGGGCAAAGGTTGTAAGTTATGTCCTAAGGGCATATCAGTTTTTTATTGAAAGCATTGTTGTAAAAACTTGAAAAGGGGCTCATTCAACTTGAAATTGAGAGGGCTAGTGCAATTTTCAATAATCAGTGATTTGAGGGTAACTAACCCTCTTCTCACGCCAACCATTCCCCAAGCACATGCAATCAACACTTTCAGATAGCCATTTTGTTCAACGTAGTAGAAAGTTCTTAAAATTAGGTCTTTGATGATGACAAACCCCCCAGCCCAAAGGTAAGGGTTGTAAGTTATGCCCTGGGGACATAGAAGGTTTTTTATTCAAAGTATTGTCGTTGAAACTTCAAAAGAGCTCATTTGATTGGAAATTGAAAGGGCTAGTGCCTCTTTTAATAGTTGAAAGTGATTGGAGAGCAACTGACGCCTCTCTCACGACCACCATTTTCCCAAACACATCCAATCAAAATTTTGAGGTAGCTATTTTTTTAACGTTGTTGAAAGTTCTTGAAATTTGGGCTTTGAGGATGACAGCCCCCCTCACAATCCTTAGGGTAAGGGTTGTAATGTATGCCCTGGGGCATATAATGTGTTTATAGAAAGCGTTGTCGTAAAAACTCAAAAAGGGCTAATTCGATTGGATATCGAAGGGTCTAGTGCCCTTTCTAATTGTCGAAAATGATTGTAAGGCTCGATATTTTTTTTTAAAGTAAAGATCAATGTGGGGATAATGTATTATTTTTTTTTGTTTGTTTAGACCAGGGCACTTCTGTATCGAAAGAGTTGCCTTATGAACTTCGAAAAGGGCTCATTGAATTGAAAATAGAAAACGCTGATGTCCTTTTTAAAAGTCGAAAGTGATTGGAGGGTAAGTGATCCCTTCCCACGCCCACCCTCCCATTTGCCCATTATGTTTAAAAACTAAATGTTGCCTTGAGATTAAATGAAAGTGCGCTGTGTTAATGCTAATTCCCCATAAGGCATCTCAGCAGTAGTTCTATCCCAAGAACGATTAAAGGTATTATGTTCAAACTTTCGGGGATACTTCTGCTCTTAAAATTTAACCAAATCAAAATAGCGTAAGTATATCCAAGCCAGCAGAGAAAGTAAACAGATTCTTTGTGAATGGTATCAAGTTTTTGATTTCATGTCAACTAGAGGAGTTATGAAACTAAGTTAAACACTACTATTTGTGTCAAGATTTTTAAAAGGATGTATGTTTTGTTAAAAATTGTTGAAAATTTTTTCTCCAGTATACAAATAGCAGGACAAACTATAAAGTCCTAAAAAATGAAAAGATTTAAAGTACGGTATCAATTGCTTCTTCCCTGAAAAGACTATATCAATATAAAGCGAACAGAAATTAATTTAAAAATTTCCACAAAATAAGTTGTTCAAAGAAAAGTAAAGAATTCCATTAAACCAAAAATGAGCAAAAATAAAATCAAATAATCTACCATGTGTGAAACTTTTTTTTTTTTTTTTTTTTTTTTTTTTTTGTCTGAATTCAAATGTATTTACAATGCTGACTGATTTTCAGTTTATCTGCTGATAAGACTTCGCAGCCCAATCTTAATTTCGCTTGTTATAGGCTATTTACTTATTTGTAGGCCTAAATTTTTTGTTTTTATTAATGGTATTGCAGGACATGTTTTTATGCCAAATTTTAACGCCGAGTCCAACGGTAGTGATAAATTGGTCATCGTGTTTCAACTTTAGTTGCTATATGCTATTTGATTGGCTATAAACTCCGATTTTCTTACAAATATAGTTGTAAATCCAGATTATAATCAACCTACGATGCTTTGCAAGGTAGTAAACGGACACGGAAGAACCATGCTCGACAGAAGCTGAAAGCTTAAACCTGTAACATGATTAAAGAGTGTTTATTATTTTAAGTACTGTAAGTAAAGCTACAGGTAAAGCCTGTAGCTTCTTGCTTACTTTGTCTGTAACTTGCTTCTTTGTCTGATTCAATGTAATACTGTTCAAGAGTTATTCCAGGAATGGGTGGATTGCATAAGTGTATGAACTTCCTTGGTGTGATTGGGTACCTCATGAAAGGCTCTGGGCTTGAAGAAATCTTTAGTAAGGCTGGCATCTTACTCTCTGGAACTGCTACAAAAGCTATGACTGGAAAACCCTATTACAGGTGTATGGAGGCTCACATCATCGTAGTAGAAGCCTTGTATAGAGTAGTATATACTCTTGAACAGTATTACATTGAATCAGACAAAGAAGCAAGTACTTTTGATGAGCTGTCAGATTTAATGTCTGCGTTCATGAATTGCGGAGGCTCCTTTGACAACCTAGACAAATACCTGGAATCTATGAAGGCTTTGATGAACCAGTTCAACAAGTCGCGTGACAAAAACATTACAACGAAGTTGTTGATGGAGTAGCCTATATAAATCTTGTCCTGATTCTTCTCCAGTTCCTGATTGTAGAGCGCGGGGGAGACTGGGAAGGTCATATTATTGGTGTAACCCTCATTTTTCCGTATTTGACAGCTGCGGGGCATTATAAGTACACTACATGCCAACTCCAGTATTTGAATAACATGAAACCTTGCCACCTAGCTTGCATGATATCTTTGTCAAAGGACTATTCAACGTGAAGCGGAAAAATTGCAAGATGAATTGTGTTTCCCCAGATCATGCACTGGAATCCACACACAACTTTGAATCAAAACAAGAGGGAGGAATAAAGGGAATCACACTGAACTCAATGGCAGTTGCCAAGTGGACTATCACCATACCATTCTGCGCTGAGGTTTCCTCTGCTCTTTATCGACTTGCTGGAATTGAGAGCATGAGTGAATTTGATGGTGAAGGAAGTAAAAATGGAACCTTTGAGAAGCGCCGAGAAAAACCTTGTCAGTAATGTGGTCTCTGTTATCCCATATTGAGACCATATTGATCCCTTTACATGTGATGAGGAATAATTGGTGAATATCATTTCAAATCAAGTCACTGATGAAGCAGTGGCAAGAGCCTCCTGAGTGCACGTGCTAGTGGTTTAAAAGCATTGGAAGCATACTTCGATGGAAAACCCAACCTTTTTCCAAGGTTCAAGTAAAGACTATGGATTGCGATACAAAACAGGCCAAACGTTCAACGACCAAGACCGGTAGCAGCGTTTATGCTGAGCTGGAAGTTGTTAAAAGGATTTTGGTTACTGTTGGCGCTAGTCAAGGATCTACGCTTGAGATGCTAAGTAAGATCATGCCACACGAACTTTTGCCCTACGCCCCAGCAATATTTGAAGCAGTAGCTAGTGAACGTATTAAACTTCGATCGGGTACGAAGTCAAGTTTTCTCGGGCTCATTCGCACCTCTACAAGTTTAGAAAGTTGGCCTAGCGAATTTCCGATTAACACGGTCACGGGAACTGGTGCGGTGGTAGATTTCTTGCCGTTAATCCGGTCGCAAGTGCCAGACAAAACCAAAACCGTTGAGGCATTTTCGATACGAATCGTTGCAAGGCTCTTAAATTGACTCCCAAAATCTACAACCGAGCTGCATATTGTAGCTGATCGGTATGACGGAGTGTTCGGCCTTGTAAACATTTCCGGGAATCCTATTGTTCTAAAAGACAGTAGTGGATGTCATGAGCGGAGAGGAAATACAGTGACGAAGAGTTTTTATCATTACGAAGAGCATGCTGCTAGAAAGCTGGGATATTTTGCTTATGCAGTCAGAGAGTAAGGCAAGACTTATCGAATGTATTTTTGAATTGTGGAGCCATTTCTGTCTTTCTGAATTAAGATTTACCATTTACTCTCTGGTGGATTCAGTGATAGAATGAAGGTGCTAAAACTGGTCCCATCCAAAATGACTATAGATCTGAACCCAGACTACGAACGAACTTGTGCAGCACACATGAAGAAGCAGACACGCGTATTGCTTTCCATGTTGCCGAATGCTACAGAAATGGATGTTCCCAAGTAATTGTTGAAGCAAATGACACAGACATTGTTGTCATTTTATTACAGAACTATCGCGAAATATTCCTCTGCAGGTGCGACCCAGGCTATGAACCCGAGCTCTACGTTCAGTTCCGTGACAAAGGCTTTCCGATCCATAAAATGTGTGAATAGAACATCGTGGGCTGTTGTAGAGTCAATAGGGCTGCTACATTGCATTAGTGGATGTGATGCGGTCAGTTTTTTTCTTCTCGAAGGTCAAAAAAAACATTTGCTACATATGCTGGTAAATCACAGCTCATTCAAGAAATGTCTGATCTTACACAGAAAGTGAGGAGTGATATCAAAAACATAATTATGTACGAGCCCGAAATCTTGCGTATCTGTACGAAATTGACTGTATCGGTATATAGCAAAAAACAGTCCGAATTTGATTCTCTCAATGACCTTCGAATTCCTTTATTTCCCAGAAAAAAGAACTTGAACAGCTTACCCCCAACAGATGGTTCTTTCGTATATCACGTCAAGAGAGCTATACTTCAGTGGAGCATTATTCTTCAGGCTGTGATTCCTAAGCCCACTTCTTCACCATCTTCAACCCACTTGAGTTTAGCTGGACCCATCACGACATTTTAGGAGTCAGTCCAGTGACTTCAGCGCTGACCCTCTGGCCTTCATCTGTCAACAAGGCTTCAACCTTTTGTTACTGTAAAACTGTGTGTGGTAAAGTGCCCTTGTTTGGGGATAAAGCCATGCGGCATTCTTTGCGCATGTGGTGGGTGATGTGGTGCCGACAGCGACGATTCGGGCGAGGATTAGCGTGAGCGGGATGTTTGAGGAAAACTGTTGGGATGTGCGGGAATTGTGTTTTGACAGGCTTTACCTGCAGCTTTACTTACAGTACTCAAAATAATAAACACTCTTTAATCATGTTTCAAATTTAAGCTTACAGCTTCTGTTGAGCATGGTTCTTCCGTGTCCGTTTACTACCTTGGATAGCCTTTTAGGTTGATTATAATCTGGATTTACAACTATACTTGTAAGAAAATCGGAGTTTATAGCAAATTAAATAGCTATATAGCAACTAAAGTTGAAACACAATGACCAAGTTAACACTACCGCTGGACTCGGCGTTAAAATTTGGCATAAAAACATGTCCTTGCAATACCATTAATAAAAAAAAATTTAGGCCTACAAATAAGTAAATAGCCTATAACAAGCGAAATTAAGATTGGGCTGCGAAGTCTTATCAGCAGATAAACTGAAAATCAGTCAGCATTGTAAATACATTTTGAATTAAGACAAAAAAAAAAAAGTTGATATTTGGTTGAAAAGTAAAGTTCATATTCTAATTGGGCGTTAAATTCTAGCATAAAAGATGTGTCATCTCATCATTTTGGAAAAATGAATTTTTGCATATATTTTTTGGCCTATACTTTTTCAAAAAATTCTTCGGGCTTCACCGAACAGTTTAAGCTTTGAAGTTTACGGCAATGTGAACCTAAATACAAAAGGTAAATCTGGAAAAGAATGAAAAACACAAAAATTATAGAAATGTCCGAGATACGTGGTTTAGATGAAAATGAACCTTTGAATTTTGAGATTTTCGGGGAAAATTAATAAATATTAGCCTATAGCTCCTGCGCTGTACAAGATATCTGAAAAAATTAACATATTATGTGACAAGACCATATTAGGACCAAATTGAGATGTCGCACCACTAAATCGGAGTGGTACAACCTTAGAAAAAAAATAAACAGTCTATACACGTTTTATAGGCCTAAAAAGGGTGTTTTTTTGCTTTTACAAGGTCAAGCCGTGATCTCCAGCTTTGCCCACATCCATATTCAGATTTCAGCGTGGTCGATATAGTCGGAAACCATTGTCAAACTGACTGTGTTTTTCTGACCACCTCAACTCAGAAATAAACTAGATACGCTTTAGTGGCTCCCGGACTATTTTTTGTGGGAGGGAAGGGAAGCTGTCAGACTGTTGAGACGACTGGTGTGATATTGCATTCCTTGAGGAGTTACTACGTTCATGAAAACAGACAAGTTTTGCCTTTTTTCAAATGCTATCTTTTGTATTTTCAAGTGAGCATGCTCATTCTATTCCTGTGAGCTATACAACATGATACTTAGATAGTGAGGGCACTAGTGATAGCCTTTGCTCAAGTTCATATACCAACCAGTTACTAGATGTATATTGTACTATCCTAATTGAATTACTTTTTAGTTATAGACATATTTAATGACGGAAATTTCTTCTCCACCAATTTGTCATTTGATGATGTTCTAGTGATTTAAAAAAAAGAAAATGGTGATTTTTTGCTTTCTCTGACAATTCTGCTTGGATCTACTTTGATGGAGTATAGCCTGCAATACAGTCAAATATAGACTGCTACAATTTTTGGCTGCTTACTTGAGCCCTCCAAGGAGGAAGGCCTACTGAGAAATAAGCGCGTTTCCCTAGCCATCTCAGTCTCCTCTTTTGTATTGTCAGATATATCATTCAAGCTTCATAGGGAGAGGAATCTGAGGATTTTCTTATAGGCGACAGTGACAAGGGCGTCCCTGTTAGAGTGTCAGTCTTAAAGAAATCTGAACGATCCGTAAGGAAGAAATCAAGACAAAGATGATCTCTTTGGGCCATGGTAGCTATCAAATTCAATCTGTAGGTCAAGCCCATACAAGAGTGAAAAAATGTAAAAGTCTCACTCCTCCTTAGCTGTGTTTTGCTACAGAACCATATGCCATGAGAGATGTAGAAATCTCCTTTTAGGATAATGGTAGACTTAGCATATTGCTGCCAAAAGAGTATTTAGCAAGATCAAGTTTGTTAATAGTTTGCTGAGAACTGTCATGGTTGATTCTTGACTAGATTCCCTTGTGTTGTTGTGGTGAATGAGAAAGATCTCACCGATACCTTTGAAAACAAGATTGTTCAATAGTGGCCCCACTTTGAAGTAGAGGAGAATACAAATCTAGCCGTTATTAGCTACATATTTACAGATGAGGTAATCTGTTTTAATTTGTTGTTTGTCTCCATAGATAAGTATAAATTATACAAGATTATTGTTCATATAATTTTTATGAGTTGTATAATATGATCTAGGAGTCCTTTAAATGAGGAGATATCTCACCCCCCCCCCCCCCCCCCCCCCCCCCCCCCGGATGTGGTTGCTTCAAACGAACCCTGTCTATATCCAGTAAAAACTCGCGCTTAAAGATTGTAGCTCTCACCAAATGCTTAGAAAATGGCACACCTTCACTAATGTCACCATGCATTATAGAACTTTTTATATCTCAAACCTTACCTTTTTTTTCTTAAGCTGTTTTGTCCTGTGAATTGGCAAACTGTACACGCATAGCTCTGTCTTTATTTTTAAAATTAATCATTCATCTTTGGCAGTCCAAGGTGAAACTAATATTTGTATCTAAATTTTTATGTGGCATAACTATTGAACTAATGTTTTATATTTTGCAGGAACAGAATGTCAATTCTAAATCTCCCAGAAGAGATTTAGAATGTAATATTAACGTATTTATCACTCGATGAAGTTTTCAATTGTATGCAAGTCTGCAAAAAAATGGTATCGTATATTAGAGAGTTGTAGTTCTACACTTTGGCGACACCATAAGTTGAAAACTGTTCCATCTGAAGCCTTACAATCTGATTTATTGAGTTCGTTGTCCTCACATAATTCCAGACTAAAGGCCTTTAAATATGTTTGGAATCCAAATGAGTGTTCTTCCCATAATTACGTAAACTTGGATGGTTTTGTGCTGAAAGTGACTCCATATTTAGATATCGATATTGGATTTCCATTAGCAGACAGTCATAGAAGACTATCTTACAATGAACAATTTGAGGAAGTTAGAGGCATGGGCAAAATAGGCTTTACAGCTGGAAGACATTCATGGGAAATAACATGGAGAACATCATTAGGAAATTTTGCAATTGTTGAGTAACAACGAAAGAGAATTTGTGTTTATTTACACCAGCAACCAATGGTGCTCCTATGCGTTTATTTCAACGTT
Organism: Artemia sinica; assembly: GCA_027921565.1. Lineage (NCBI taxonomy): Eukaryota > Metazoa > Arthropoda > Branchiopoda > Anostraca > Artemiidae > Artemia > Artemia sinica. The sequence goes on from CM051270.1 coordinate 45,217,876, forward strand.
ATGGTAGTGAAAACTATAGATGAGAAATAGCAAAAAATGTGTTAATCCATAATGGTTTGACCCATATTGGTTGCTTGAACGATCATGGTGTTGGCAGCTACAGCATGATTCAGGCAAAGTTTGACAGTCTTCCAGAATATCAGGTATGTATATTGTAAATGAAAAATTAAGCTTTTGATTTATAGAAGCTCCATTCTAGGAAAAAGTTCGCAGCAATGAAATTGGCATCAAGGCGTTACCCAGGATTTTTGTTTAAAGAATAATGACATGCGAGTCCTTTATTGTTTAGAAACTTTGTATTAGTCAGTTTGCTGAACATGGTCGAGGATATTTTAAATCAAGATCCTTTTACTGCCTTACTTGAACCATATTTTACTCCTTTGACCAACGAAAATGTATCTGTTGACTTCAGCTCAAAAATAGCTCAAAGAAGGAAAATAGTTTGAATAATGTAGTTGAGGGAACTGTATCTTATGATACATTTTGACATAGTAAAAATAGTACTTTAACCGCAAAGTAATTACCCTTTTTCTTCTAAGACCATTTTCATCATAGGTGCGCACGCACTTAACCCCTGGAAGGGGAGGCTCGGGTCAAGGATTTTTGTAAGAAAAAAGGTTGAAAATACAAAAACAAACCTGCTTATGCCACCGCCTTTCTGGACTATCCTTTTGGTAGTCGAGAGTGGGGTTGGGGAGAGGGGTCGATGTTTCCCTATATTTACAGCTTGAAATATTTTAGTTTGTTGGCCAACAAATCTGAGCGGCATTTTATTCAGGAGTTGGTTGCTTTATAGACAATTCTCACCTACCAATCAATTGAAGACATTCTGTGACCCATAAGAATTTAGTTTATTAGCACATGTTGTCAATGACTGGTGTTTTGCTAGGATGTGGATTGGAGTAGCGTGATGTAATTTGTACATATTACTATAAACACGTGCAATTTACTTGGAGAAGGGAAGATTTAAAAAGAAGAATCTTAGTTTGCTTTTCTTCTGAAAAAAATAATACTGCAGGAGCTCGAAAAGAAGTCAATATTTATGTTTGTTTTTTTTTTTTGGGGGGGGGGCGAGGGGGAAGGGGTTGAGCTGAGCTGATGGCTTCGGATGTTCTGCTAGATGCGTGCCTAGAAGAAAAGAGCAAGATTTTAGCTTATCATGTGTAAAAAAATCAAACGTGAATTGTAATTTCTTAAAGCAAAATGGATAGTGAAAATTAAATAGGACTGTTTGAATTGGCCAAGTGGAAATTTTTTGCCACCATATATACTGTTGAAATTTGAAAATTAGTTGATATTTAATTTCTAGGAATTAGCCTACATAAGAAATGATGTTTTTTCGTAGTATCAAGCACCATAATAAAAATAAAGAAATGCTTACGAATAAGTAGCAAAAATAAGCTAAGAACAAATGAAAGAAAAACAGCTTTAAAAACGTGCACGTCTTCTTCGAAGATGGTGGCTTTGGGAAATTTTGGCCAAAGAAAAGCATTGTCCAACGCATCTAATCAGTTTTTTTTTCACGTTTCAACATGGTAACACTGACGAAAATGTTGTAGTTTCCTAAAAACTTCACATTTTTGAAACAGCTGAAGGGGAAATTTTGGAAAAATACAGTTTTCAAGTACAGTAGAAGCTATGACCAAATTTCAAAGAATGTATTATTGCAAAAACTTTTTTTTGCTTACAATGTTACTTGTACACTGTAGTAAAATCACAATTTGTCTTGATTTTAGATCGTAAACGTTAGTTTATTTATCTTTTTTTTCTTATTTTAGATTTGAGACCGACTCCTTGTGATCTTGGGCTGTGAGGAGAATACACTGGCCTTTGAATTGAATTATGAATTCTTAGGAGTTTTATTTAAAGGTATGCTTGACCACATATTGGCATGTTTTTTCTTCATTGTTTATATAGGCTAGTTCATAAATAAAGTTTAGTTTTGAAATATGAACTGGAAATACAATAGTTCAGGTCTAATTTATTTCTGTTAGTCTTATTATCTCTTGACAAATTAGAAATTTGCGAAGAAATATGAAATAGGTCTTTAAGACAGCTGACCAAGTTGGACTTTCAACCAGTATGAAAAACAGGAAATTTTTCTGTAACCTTATTAAGACCATCTTAATGTCGTTTCGCCTCAAGAGGCGAGTTGAAATTGACAGGAGATTGGGAATCATCAAATTGGCAAGTTGGAAGGAGAAGGGTGGTGACTTCAAACACTTAGACGGTATCAGTAATTTCAATGGAGACCCTGTTTCCAAAATTACCACACGTATTGCTTGCACTGGGAACGCCTTTAACAAGTTAAAGATTGTCTGCAGAGGCGCAGTGTACTCTGCACCTCTAATTTAACGATTTTAGGTAAACCTTAACTAAGCTACTTTATAAAGAAAGGTGATAAAAGTGAGTGTGGTAATTATCGAGGCATTAGCCTGGTCTCTGTAGGTAGTAAAGTACTTAGTAATATGATACTTTTTAGACTGAGAGATGCCGTAGACAAAGTTTTAAGAGAAGAACAATGCGGTTTTAGAAAAGGTAGAGGATGTGTCGACCAAATTTTCATTCTTAGGCTAATAATTGAGAACTGCCTGAGTTTTCAAACACCTTTGGTCCTCAGTTTTATAGATTGTGAGTAAGCGTTCGATTCTGTTGATAGAAGAGCTTTAGTAAAGGTTTTATCCTTGTATGGTATACCAGACATATACATTAAAGTGATTTTTGCTATGTACGAGAATAACACTGCTGCGGTTAAGGTAGGAAATGAGGTTAGCAGCTGGTTTTTTATTAAATAAGGAGTCAAGTGGGGTAGTGTTCTTTCCCCCTTTATATGGATTATTTTGATGGACTTTGTCTCAAGGAGCACAGGAAAGGCAATGGGAGACCACGGAATCAAATAGGGAGGAAATTATCTCCTGGACATAGATTATGCTGATGATTTAAGCATCCCTTGATGAAAGTGTGAAAAAATGAACGAAGTTTTAGTTTGCGAGTTCAGGGTGCTAGAATAGGTTTGAAAATTAATGTTAAGAAGACTAAGTCACTAAGGCTAGGAATAAGTGAAGATGAAAAGGTGACGATGGGTAATGAAAAGATTGATCAGGTGGACAGCTTCACTTACCTTGGTAGTATAATTAGTAAAGATGGTGGGAGCAGTGAATATGTTAAAAGTAGAATAACCAAGGCACAGGTTTTTTTTACATAGTCAAAAAAAGTTTGGAAGAACAGGAAGAGAAGTCTGCAAACCAAGATTTGAATATTATAAGCTACAGTGATGACAGTGATCAAATATGGATCTGAAGCATGGGCACTCTGAAAAGCGCATGAAGATTTGCTAGATGTTTTCCAGAGAAATTGCTTAAGGATTGTTTTGAGCACCCGGCTAACTGACCATATTTCAAACAATAGGCTATACGAGAAATGTGGTTCAATACCGCTCTCTAGGGCTATAATGAAAGAAAGGTTGAGGTGGCTAGGGCACGTTATGCGGATGAAGGATGACAGATTGCCAATGATTGTTCTTTTCGGCCAATCGTCTAGGGCTAAACGGAAAGCAGGTCGTTCTCGTCTGGGGTGGGAGGACGTCATAAAGGAAGATAGAAAGGAAATGAGAACTTCGTGGGCGGGTTTAAAAAGAGAGGCTTTGAATATATTGGGATGGAGGAGGAGCGTGCGTAGCTGTGTTGGCCTCAGGCGGCTTGGTGCTGCAGTGAGTTGTTAGTAGTAGTAGAAGTAGTATCAAATTCGTCATGTTTTCATCTTTTTCACTTAAAACGCAAAAATCAATGGTGTTTGTCACTGAAATCTTCTCAAAAAAGGTATTCTGCCAAATCTAAGGCAAGAGCGTCAATAATATAGAGGCACACGCTTCCTCCCTGTCCCCTTCCCCAATTAACACCATTAGACAGAAGTAAAAATTAAGCCGATCCATTCTCCATTTTGTACATTCTGCCCATTAGAAATCTAAATTTACCAATTTTCTCAGTGTAACTTTACCTACGTTTGGAGGCTAGTAGCACAAGGGGTTTTGGATTATTGCTAAAGTGGAATCTGTGAAGTAAATTGTATAAGTTGCTTACTGTAATGATATCAAAATAGGGCGTGTTATGAAAATAATTGTCATGTTATCTTAATGATTTTATTGCGGATTTGTCAAGTAACAAGCATATATTCAAAGTAGCATTTGAAGATACCAAAAGTCATTAAATGCTTTCAATTCAATTCAATTCAAACTTTTTTATTTCCTCCGAATACGAAGAGTAAAAAAAAGAAATGAATAAAAATAATAACCGCTAATCAACAGGCCATAAATTTATCTTAAACTATATAACAACAAATACGCAAAGGCCTTCAATCAAAATTACCACACAAATTAACACTTCATTCAATAGATAATAAATTAACACTTCACAAATTAACACTTCATTCAAAAATTAAATCAAATAAAATAAATTAAGCTTCGTGCGCAGCTCTATATAAATTATGAGAAAAAACATTTAATTTGGATAAAAAATTCTTTTGCTTTTTCTCCAAAACATCAACAGGGTTTTTTATTTTATATGCATTCATTAAAAAAGTATTTGATTCAGATTTAGAAAAGCGGCAAAGGAACTTAGCAAAATTAAAAAATGTGGTTTTTACATGCGCAATATTACTAATTCTAAAAAACGGGAGAAGCGATGAAAAAACTAAAATTTGAGGCAAAGCGACTGTATTATATACCCGAGCCAGTGATTTCCGAGAAAGAAGATCGCGAAGACAAATTACTGCCCCGAAACTAGACGCTATTCTACTTTTAACTGCTTTAGAAATAGAAGCACGGCATAGAGCTAAAGTTGGTCCATAAGGCACACCAAGATATAAAAAAGATTCCAAAGGTTTTAAAATACTATCATAAATACGGACAGAAATTTCTGAATTAACGAGATCATTAGCCTTAGGACCAAGAATTAAAAACTGACACTTTTCAGGGCGAAAACGAAGTCCATGCTCACAAAAACCTTTGCTAAAAAATCTACATTTTGTTGAAGTGACTGAAGCGATCGACTCAAAAGGACTAAATCATCTGCGTAAGCAATCCACGACAGAACATAACCTTTACCATAAATAAAAGTCAACTGAATTTGATCAAACAGCCCCGAAACAGTAATATTGAAAATCAAAGGAGAAATAATGCTTCCTTGTCTCAGCCCCCTACATAACTTAACATTATAATCACTAAACTGATTCTTCCACTTAATACGAATACGAGAGGAGCCATACCACTTTTTTAAAACCAAAACTACTGGTAGTGGGACATTATTCTTCAGAAGCGCAGTCATAGCCCAAGAATGGATAATTGAATCATACGCCGCCGCAAAATCTAACGCAAGTGTATAAACTCTATCCCATTGCTTACAAAAGGATATTATTCTTGAAAGGAGGGTATGAGCAACATCCATGCTTAGACCCTTACGGAACCCAATTTGATTCAGGCCTTGGTTACAAGACTCCAAATACTTTAATAAAACTAACTCAAAAACTTTGCTAATCTGGCACGAAACAGTAATTGGCCTGTAATCAGAACATCGATTCGTATTCCCTCCTTTTTTGAAAGGGGTGAAGTGGTAGCACGAGAAAAGCTAGTTGGAAGAACTCCAGAAGAAAGAATAGTAGTAAAAAGAGTAGCGAGGAGAAGGATTGCTTTGGGGGATGCCCATTTTATATGGTTTGAATGTATACCATCATGATCAAAAGAATGCTTACTTTTTAGAGCTTTAATTGCTACCGTTACATCATCAACAGAAACAGATATTTTACTATTTGGGCGGGGCTTTGAAATTTCTTCCGATAATAAAGAGTCAAGCCGTGAATCAACTGCCGCATCACCGGGTGAAAAAACTTGATTATAATGAGTTATCCAATCATCTAGTTTCAGAGAACTATTAGAATCTGGTGAATAATTATTATTACGACGTCTAGAATTAACCAAACTCCAAAGCTCATTCTTATCACTAGTAATCCTTGAACCAATTTCATCTTTTATAATTTCATTATGCAAAACGCAACTCAGCCCGAAAAAAACGCGTTTAGTTAATTTCATACCATCATAAAATGGTCCAGATCGCGGTTTTCCCGCGCAATTCCAAAGGTAACAAGCTTGAGATGCATTCTTTTGGCTTTGCTTTAAAATCGGGTTAAGGTTCCAACCTAAAACACGAGATCCACGACGGAAAGAATCAGTTCTAAATGCTTTATTAGCCCCGACTTTTATACTATGAACAATTTCAAGGTAAAATAGATCAATATCAATTTGATCAACATCCTTAGAATAATTTACAATTATTTTAGCTAAAAGTGCATCTGATTCTTCATGATATTTGCACATTTTTTCCCGATCCCAGATCATTTTATTTACAATTTGACTAGAACGATGGATAATTTAAAAGATGGAATTTGAATATTTAAATGAAAAGAAAGGTAAAAATGGTCACTAATAGGCATATCCAACCCAACATGAACAGGCTGTGGTAATAACGCTGCATTTGAGACCAGCACATGGTCTAGATTAGAGCAAGAACCAGAATTATGGACATACGTAAAATCCACATCTTTTGAAACTATAGTAAAAACCGAAAACAAAGATAAAAGAGCGGAGGAGCGGACATCAGAGATAGCAATGTTGCAGTTAAAATCCCCGCAAATAAGCCACTGGAAATCTGATGGAACTTTCGCCACACATCGCGATAATTCTAAACATGCAAAATTGAAATCAAAATCCGAATCAATAGTATGATAATTTGTTGGTAAATAGCACGAAAAAAACAATAATCCCTGGGATTCGAACAGCAACAAAATAACGATTAACGGCAAACACTGAAACTGGAATATTCTCTCGAATAAAAATGCAAACGCCTCCTGATGGGCGTCCACCTGTAGGTGTAGCTGAGATAAAAAAAAACACTTAAACTGCTGCGACAGGCTCGAAAGAAGACTAGTAGAGTGGTCCAGAAGATGATGCTCTTGCAGACACAAAATATCCAGATCGCGCAGCATAGACTGCAATACATGTTGTTTATCACCAAAACCATTCAGATTCAGAGATATAGTCTTTGCACTAATCATTTTTTATTCTTTACAACTTTTTCGGTTAACTGTTTGCAGCGAAAGCTAAATCCAGTATGCTCATGAGATCCACAATGGAAGCAACAAGGTTCATTCTGGCAAGGGTTGTTCCTAGAATGAGAGTGTCCACTACCAAGGCACTTGAGACAACGTTCCACGCTAGAGCAGCCTGACGATATATGCTCTAGCGACCCGCATTTGTAGCACATTCGCGGTAAAAACTTATAATCAGTAAGCCGGAAATGTTCGTAGCCAATGTGAATCCCATGACGCAAATAATGAGACTTGGCCGTCACCGAACGGAAGTATACACGATATGATTTCGAAACACCGATGCGCTGTATCTCTTCGATACCATGGTTAGAAGCACACACACTCTCTGGGTTGATCGGGAAGTCCACTCGTGATAATAAACCGACAATTCTCGATTTGCGAACCTCAGTTTTACCGACCTTTTCATTCAAACAGGCTTTCAAGTTTTCGGCGTTTTGTCTTTTCGTATGAATGACCCATTTCTGTTGCTGGGATCCTGATTCCTTAGAAAGTGAAATCCGCACTATACCATCAGCTCCATCCAACGATTTCAGAAAAGCTTCACGCTTTAAGGGATCATCACAATCTTGTGGTGGTGAATCTACTACAAGACCCACTGTTTCTGACTCGTTGTTCAGCGGAGGCCAGGATTTATCATTGAGTTTTTCTTTATTTATACAGCTCAAAACCTCGCTCTGTACTCCGTCACAACACTCTTTCACCAAAGCAGGAGTCTCTGCTACCTTACTTGTGACGTAATCAAGTTTATCAATTATGCTAAAAAGATGCCGGTCCCAGGTTTGAATGGCACGGCTAAAGTGAGCATTTTGATCCGTATCTATCGCAGGTATCGCATCACTTGCAGTCATAACGAATTTCAGATTTGGCAAACGAGGGGTTGCATCTTCAGAAATAAGGATGTCTAAAATATCCTGTGACAGGCTTTGCTTAGCAGAGGGGCCGCGACGTGCAAGGAGTTTATGCGTGGGGTTCACTAGAGATGTTAGGAGGCTTCTAGCTTGATCAAGATGATCATAAGAATAGAAGTTTGTACACGAAGATATACAGGAGGCGGACGAAATTCCTGACTGTAGACAGTGCCGGAAAAAACTTAAAACTGGTGAATAAACAAGAGTCTCTGAAGGAGGCGGGATCTGCGGGGAAGCAGGTTTATCAGAAAATTTCTCGCAGCAGTCAGAGCACTGATATATTATAATACTGTCTTTCTCAATACTCTGAAGAATTTCACAGCGGTTATGGCAGAGGCGACCACAACCCCCAGCAGATGTGTTGCAAATAACTGTTCCTCTGGTTGCGAGGCTGAGGCTCTCTTTGCAAACTTTGCACCCTGTCTTGTACAACTTTTCAGAAGTCACGGCAGCCATTTATCAATTAATAATAATAACATATAAATATTGACTTGGTACTATGCGCTAAGGAAATGCAAGGGGGCTACCCCAAACCACTACTTCGCCTGAGTAAAACTATTACCAGATAAAATCTCTGCTTACGGAAGGTGTTCTCCTCGGTGATCTTATATCCAAAAAAAACAGTTCATAAACGCTCACAATCTATCACCGCGGATCGCGCCAAAATTCATTTCATTTCACATAGCATCCTCCTTCGCGCAATTTAATTTACAGGCGAAGAAAAATCTGCTGTAATTTTGTCACCAAATTTAAAACTAGATTAAAATAGTGCATCAAGGTCTCTAGAGATGAAAGAAAACCCAGCTTTATCTATGGCTAGGGCCTAGGTGGTTTAATTTGATCAATTTACTCTGCTCTAAAGTATCTCCCCCTCTCTTCTGAAAAGCATCTAGTTGGACAGACATTCTTTTATTTGGCATGTAATTTTTTTTTTTTTTTTTACTGAAACAGAAATGACATAAAATGGAATGAGATTGTAACCGCTGAATAGCGCAGTGACATGTCAACAAAGACGTTCGCTAGCCCGTCTGTGTTCCAAGTAGAATTGTTCAAAACCGAGAGAAAAAAAAGTAAAGCGCCAATGACGGAGTAGGTCATAGACTTTTACAGGGAGAGCAGGAGGCGATACCCAAACTCTTATTTGTAGTGATTTTTGTTTGTTTTCGAGCTTGATTTGTATATTAAATTTTAGTTTCACTCGTTTTAACATTTATTTATTCATTTACATTAATATCTATTGTATGTTTGTTTGCATTAATTGTTTATTTAATTTCTGTTCGTTTTAGGTTTCATTTATAGTTCAATAGCAAAATATTTTTTTCTTTTCAAGCTTGATTTTCATATTCAATCTTAGTATTACTTGCTTTAAGATCTATTGGGCGTCGCCATTACCTCATACGTTGGTACATCTATTAACGAAAGCTTTCTCCGGTTTTGCAATACAAAGACGGGGTCAAAGACATCACAATTCCCCCGAAAAACAAACGTTTCCACAACTATCTAGTCCCTCTGCATGGCCAACTCAGACCAGTTTCTGTTTTGTGATACAAGGGGTCATAAGGATAGACACTATCCAAGGTAGTTCTTGGTTTTATTCAATATATAAAACATTTTTATTACTAAAAAAAAGGAAAATGAGTTTATACTCAAATATTTGTGTAATAGGAGAGGAATTTCCTACCCTCCCAGCATTTATATTGTACAATTATTCGCAACATCTTTTTGGGAACATGTGTAATGTTTGCTAATGGTTAAACCTTCTTCAATAGAGATATCCAGGACACTATTGCGATATTGTATACAAAAATTCAATTTTTGATTTGATTTTCAGTACCTTTAAAGACTGTTCCACGAGTCTTTCTTTTGTTCATTTTTGTGCAACTAAATGGTTTAAATCGAATGTTGAAAGGATGAAAAACCGTATTATGAAAATTTTGCAACCTTTTTCGTTTAAACTCTATTGTTAGTCCAACTTTGATAACATAGATTCTTATGCGTTGGTAAAATGCATTGATGCACTTCAGAATTGTTTCTCCTATGTTTCTTACATAGGAAAACATATACACATTTTTAACATATTTATCTGAATTATATAAATATCTACTTTTTATTCTAGGCCTGGTGTTTAGTAGGCCAGATAATTAGTTGTATTTTAGTGGTTTAGCTGCGGTAAATCCAGTATTTGGGTATGGATAATACCTTTCATAGTTTTATATTTTATAAGTTACATAAGGTCAAAACAGCTTTGCCGTATATACCGTCATTACATAAGGTCATAACGCCTAGGGCGTATAGGCCGTCATTACATAAGGTCATAACGCCTAGGGCGTATAGGCCGTCATTACATAAGGTCGTAACGCCTAGGGCGTACAGGCCGTCATTACATAAGGTCATAACGCCTAGGGCGTATTGGCCGTCATAACGCCTAGGGCATACAGGCCGTTATTACATAAGGTCATAACGCCTAGGGCGTATAGGCCGTCATTACATAAGGTCATAACGCCTAGGGCGTACAGGCCGTCATTACATAAGGTCATAACGCCTAGGGCGTACAGGCCGTCATTACATAAGGTCATAACGCCTAAGGCGTATAAGCCGTCATTACATAAGGTCATAACGCCTAGGCGTACAGACCACCATTACATAAGGTTATAACGCCTACGGCGTATAGGCCTTTTGGCAAGGGATAAGTTGGTCTGGAGATTGCAGCTCAGATTAGTCCCTGCATCTAATTATAAAGATTGTATAGTTGGATAAAGTTATGTATTAGAATATCGTAATTGTTTAAATAATCACTATAGATGAAATGAAAAATATGAAGTCACAGATTGTTTGTTTGCAAAATGATGGAAGATCCCTCAACAACGGCCTCGAGAGACCGAGAAGATACAGGTGATGGCAATTATGAGAATGAGGACAATTATTCTTTACATTTCGATGACGAGCAGTCGATGGTAGACACCGATCCCGGAACAGATGACAAGATCTCTTTGGCAGAGTCGCTGGACCTTGTATACGAAGTACTGGGTGACACAATTTGCCCCAGGCCTACCATTACCGTCCAACAGCCTCGCTCGGCGGCAGAGTTGGTTTTGGCAATTGAGCCATTCAAGAGAAAACAGCTTATCACGTTACCTTTCTTCCCAATGCTGAAAAATTTCATCAAGCATTGCTTAGAAGAACTGCTGTCAACAACAAAGAATAAGCCACTCTCAGAACGTGGTAATTTCTTTGATCCTCTCGACATACCGGCAGAGCGAAAGCACGGACTTGCACTCTTTGAGTAAAGTCTCCCCCTTTTCCTCAGTTTTTACCCCTTTTAGATATTGGCAGCTGGCAACCTGGTGGTACGCAGAAATCATGAAATAGAATATTACAGAAATGAAATTTTGTGTCTTATTTGTAATTATTTGTATTTTAATCATTTGGGTGTATTAAATCCAATATTTATGGTATTGTATATTACTCATTTCATAAAGGGTATACAGGCCGTCATTATATAAGGTCATAACGCCTTGAGCGTACAGACCGGAAATCACGCAAGGTCGTAACGCCATTGGGTGTCCAGACTACCATTACACAAGTTCATAACAACTTGGGTGTACAGACCGTCATTACATAGGGTCACAACACCTTGTGTGTACATGACGTCATTGCATAAGGTCAAATCACCTTGGGTGTACAGACCGTCATTAAATAAGGTCATAACGCCTTGGACGTACAGACCAGATTTACACAAGGTCATACCACCATTGGGTGTACAGAATACCATTACATAATTTTCATAACACTTTGGGTGTACAGACCGTCCATTAAATAAGGTCATAATGCCTTGGACATACAGACCGGAATTACACAAGGTCATACCACCATTGGGTGTACAGACTACCATTACATAAGTTCATAACACCTTGGGTGTACAGACCGTCATTAAATAAGGTCATAACGCCTTGGGTGTACAGACCGGCATTACATAAGATAATAACACCTTGGGTGTACAGGCCACCATTACATAAGGTCATAATGCTTTGGAAGTACAGACCGCCATTAAATAAGGTCACGACGCCTTGGACGTACGTACCGTCATTGCATAGTATTGTAACGACTACAGCGCTAACCTATAGGTCTGGTCTGGCATGTGGTAAGTTTTCTGGTGGTTAGAGTTAAATTTACTTTCAGAGTCCAATTACAAATATGCTATGTTAGCTGGATAACAGTATATACTTATAATATTGAAGAAAATATCGTTTCAAAACGTAGTACTTCTTTGACCCTTTCGGCATCCCGGACCGAGCGAGAACTTACAAATGTCAAGACGCATTTTTCAGCTTCACAGGCCGCACGCATAAGCCCAAAGTTCATTTTGTTACCACCAACTGGATAAGTAGAGGACATATCAGTTGACAGAAAGTCATTCTTGGCCTTAGATTCTTCCACACGAGTGACTCTGAGCATGCTATCATACAGTGACCTCACGTTAGGTACTGTCATAAAGATGTTAAAGGCAGAGAACGTCTCTCCTGACACTATCCCAAAAACTGATAAAGTTCTTGGATTCTGTTAAAAGATGTCAGCAGCATCTTTCAAATATTCTTTCTAGAACATACTCAAAATTATTATCTCTGGGAAGTATTTCATGTTTTTCCGCCGACTTTAAGGACCTAACTCACAGAATGAGGTTAGGGTTCACTTTTAAAAACAAAATATATCAGTTCAAAGTGCCATCGTGAGCTATGGCCATCTTCAAACCATCCAATGGCATGCTTACATGAACAAATAGATTCTGCACAATTACCAATAGTCATTAGTACAGAACTATGTAAAGACCATTATGATTCTCCAGCTCCGAGTTGGGTTCATGCTGAGCGAGAAATCAGATGATTCTCCTGCACAGACTTGGGCTCATGCTGAGCGAGAAATCAGAATTGCAACCTATGCGACGGATCATATTTCTCGGGTTTTCTGATAGACCAGGAGGTAAAGAGGGTGTACCTAACCCCGGAAAAGACTCAGAACTTGATACATGCAATCAAGGCAGCTCTGGAAAAACCGCATGCCTCAATAAGGGAACTGATGAAGCTGATTGGACTCATCAATGTGCGCTGAAGAACAATTCCTTTCAACAGACTATATCTAAGGAAATGTCAGTTACTAATGCTCAGATTGTGGAACAAGTCTTGGAGCAACATAGATTTAAACATCCTAATTACGACAGAGAAGAAAGAGGCATTTTCACAGTGGCTGAACAAAGATTGGCTGAGTCAAGGCCTTCCTCTCAAGCGCCCTATTGTTTCCAAAACAATATCACCGACAGCACAACCTACGGGCGGAGTGGCTATCTAGAGGACCCACATCAAGACACTTCGGGGACTTGGTCTCCAGAAGAGAAATCTCTTCATATAAATTGCCTCTAGATGAGAGCCGTAGCCAACACAATCAAAGCTTTTGCGGAGGAGCTAAGAAACGAGGTAGTCAGGGTAGCGACGGACAACTCGACTGTAGTCAATTACATAAGCAAAGAGGGCGGAACCCGTTCTTTCTCCCTAGAGGAGGAACCCATAAAGCTCTTCGAGATTACGATGGCCCTGAACGTTCACTTGGGTAGGACACATCGTCGGGTCACTCAATCTAGTAGCTGGCACACTGTCACGAGAAGGAAAAGGTCTGCCCACGGAATGTAGTCTCAACGAGAGCGTCTTCAGAGCCCTGTCAAAAGAGTATGGACTGCCAGAAGTCGATCTATTCGTGACTCGATCGAACCGGAAGATCGACGTATTTTTCTCACCAGTTCCAGATTCTCTTGCGATCGGCGCTGACGCCCTTGTCCACGATTGGTCGAACAAACACAGCTATGTCTTCCCTCCATTTGCCCTGATCCCAAAGGTTCTGGAGAAGGTTCGAAAGTCTGTGAACTACCGAATAATGCTAATTGCTCCGTGAGGGCCTCACCAAGCTTGGTACACGAATCTTCTCAACCTGCTAGTAGACTTGCCTATACCCCTCGGAGATTAGTCAGATCTCCTCCAGCAGGGTCGACTCCGCCACCCAGCGCCAAGGCAAGTGTTCGTAGGTTGGTGTAGTGAAAGGAAGATTAATCCTCTCGCAACCAGTACTCAGACAGTTGCAGAATTTATGATATATCTAGAGACTGGTCGAAACCTCGCACCATCAACGATAGAAGGTTATAAAGCAGCAATATGCGGAACGCTAGCTCTAGCTACAGGAACAGATATCAGCAAAGATACTTGTTTGACGAAAATGATACAAAATTTTGGCACGAGTCACCGCGGACACAACATGGTATTCCTGCTTGGGGTCGTGGCCTTGTTCTAAGGTATTTTAGAACTTCACGATTTCTTGACTTGTGGAATATTCATATGAAGGATGTTACTCTTAAGACGGTATTCATTACTGTGATCACATCTGGTTGTCGAAGGAAAGATACATGCCTTGTCTTTCAGTACAGCACAATTTTTGGATAATTCAGTAAATCTCAGGTTTCTCCCTTCGTTTAGACCCGAAACCGTGAAGCCTCATGAGATACCTTCTCCTATCCTTCTTCTCGCGCTAGATGTAGATCCAGCTTTGTGTCCAGTGAGAATACTATCGGCCCATGCACAGCGAACAGCTAACGTGGCGGTCAGAAAAGGAAGAAAAAAGGTTCTTCATTCCTTTTTCTAAAACAGCGCCACGAGAGGCGGCAGCTGGGACCATTTCTTCTTGGATAAAGCAGGCCATAACTATGGCATATGAGGCAGCAAAAGAAGAATGTAGAAAAAGGAAAGCACATGACACAAGATCCATGACGGCGTCATGGGCGCTATCAAAATCAGTACCGCTTGCTGATATAATGAGTACTGCTGGCTGGTCTTCGGAGTCTACTCCCAGACAACACTATCTTCATGAAATAGAAGGTCGAACCGATGCTCTACATTTTGTTGCGGTTCAGACAGTTTTATAGTTTATACATTTGAAATTTTGAGTTTGAAACTAATATTTTATATTAGTTGATTTATGAACCCACCACCAAATCGGTTAGAATCTAAGCTTTCGTTAATAGATGTACCAACTTATGAGGTAATGCCGACACCAAAACTGAACTTTCGAATGAAAGTTCAGTTTGACTAGCCGATACTTACATCATACGTTGGTACATAGAGTCCCTCCCTCCTCCCTGCTCATAGAGAGTTAAGGAATTATAAGGGATTTAGTTCAAAACAGAAACTGGTCTGAGTTGGCCATGCAGAGGGACTAGATAGTTGTGGAAACGTTTGTTTTTCGGAGGAATTGTGATGTCTTTGACCCCGTCTTTGTATTGCAAAACCGGAGAAAGCTTTCGTTAATAGATGTACCAACGTATGAGGTAAGTATCGGCTAGCCAAATTGAACTTCCATTCGAAAGTTCGGTTTTGTTCATTTATATTATTACTTGTTGTATGGTTTTTGCTATGATTGTTTATTTAATTTCTGAACGTTTTGGGTCTCATTTATTCTTTTATAGTAATTTTTGGTTGTTTTGAGTTTGAATTTTAACAGGTATTTGTATTTGCTGAGCTTAAGTTTAAAATGGCCTTTACTTTTATTTGAAAAACTTATTTTTCCGAAGGCTTTTTAATAAATTTTTGTTCGTTTTTGATTATAAAAAGTTTCAAGTTTCTAAAAATTTCTTATTTCAAAATAAACTTTTTTAAAAGTCAAATATTCATCAAAATGTCAAGTTGACAAGTTGAGATGTGTCGAAGAGAAGACTAGGCTAGCAGAGGAAGGAGCTAGAAAAGAAGACTCCAAAGCAGTTTACAGGCTCACAAATGAAATGCTAGGAAGGCTGCCCAACAGATCCAGCCAAGTCAAAATGAGAGCGGAAATGTTCTCACCGAAACTGAAAAAATTGACGAGAGATGGGTATCCCACTTCAAAAGTTTTTAAATAGACTGAGATCAACTGACCGAGAAAATATCCCCACTATGACCTTTCTTAACCTTAAGATTGATGAAAATCCCTCAACATCTGTGGAAATACTTGTCGCAGTGAAGAAATTTAAGAATGGAAGATCAGCTGGTGAAAACTGTATTACTTCGGAAATGATCAAGGCATCAATAAGAACTTGCCTTTCAGTGGGGATAACACTTATTGCAACAATCTGCCAGATCGAAAAGATCCCTGGTGACTGGACCAAAGGGATAATTTTTTAAAATGTCTAAGAAAGGTGATACACTTATCTGCGATAACTGGCGAGGCATAAACCTAATATCAGTACCAAGTAAGGTTGTAGCGCTTGTAATACTCGAACGCCTGAATAAAACACTCGATCCGTATCTGAGAGAAGAAAAACATGACTTTCGGACAGGTAGATCTTGTTCAGACCTCATATTTACGCTCAGGACTCTGATAGAAGAAGCAAATGTGTGGTCCAACAAAATATACATGCTCTTCATTGATTTCGAAAAGGCATTCGATTCCATGGACCGTGACACGCTCTGGGAAACTCTACTGTATTATGGTGTCCTCAAGAAAATACTAAGTTTGATCATAGCCTTTTATGAAACTACGTAATGTTGCATAAAGACAGAGAACGGAACAACTAGATACTTAAAAAGTATGTCAGGAGTGCGACAGGGATTCGTTTTATCACCCTTTTTATTTGTCATTTTAATCGACTATGTTTTGACTATGTTTTGTCGCACTTCTGGAAATGACAAAGCAGTGACTCCAAGAGCTCCTTAAAAAGGTAGCGGAGAAAGGGGGCCTAAACATGAACATAGACAAGACACAATAATGGCTACATCAGGCTCGCCAGTCGAGCTCCTGCACAAAAATCGTAGAGTCGAACAAGTTCATGAATTTAAGTACCTCGGAAGCTGGGTTGATTACACCGGAAAGGTGCAAAATGAGGTCAAGAGAAGAATGGGCATGGAAAACGTTGCTTTCAGCAAACTGGAGCTAGTATGGAAATCAAAGTTGCACTCGCTTGCACTGAAGCTGCGACTTCTTAATAGCCACGTTTTGTCCGTGCTATTGTATGCCAGTGAGTGCTGGAAACGAGATGCTGGGACAGAGAAAACACTCATAGATTAAAAAATATGTGCTTGAGAGGCGTGCTGAATATCGGTTGGTGTCAGAGTCAGCAACATAAAGGTCCGCAGAAGCACTGGCCACTTATTACTGAAGTTATTAAGAAGAACAGACGGAGCTATCTTGGCCGCGTTCTTCGGATGGAGGACTCCTGAATCCCGAACCAGGCTCAACAATGGCAGCCGTGTGGGCGTCGACAGAGGAGAAGACCGAGAAATACAGTCAGACACATGTAAGAATGTGATCTACGCAGTGCTCACGCATCCCTACAACCCCAGTGGGAGGGTGTACTTGCCGCAGCGCCAATACGTGACGTTTACCGAGGCTTTGTCGATGCCTTAGGCGCTCCAGGTGGCTCAGGAGGACCTAATTAAGTGCTAAGTAAGTAAGTATTCGGGAAAAAACGGGCGTTAGGGGGTCTAGTTGCCCTCCAATCTCTTTTGACTCTCAAAAACTGACCTAGAACTTTTAATATCCAATCAAATTAGCCCTCTCTGAAGCTTTTACGAGCATCCCGTCCATAATAACTATATATTCCCCCAGGGCATAATTTACAACGGCTGCTTTCGGGTCCTGGGGGGGCTGTGTCGACCCCGGACTTTATATGGTCTCTGAACTATTTAAAAAAAAGGCTATCTCAAAGTTCTTATAGGATGGGTTTTAGAAAAAAAAGGTGTGGAGGTTGGGGGTGCTAGGTGCCCTCCAATCTCTTTAACTCTTAAAAAGTGAACTTTAATTCACTTTCCAATCAAATGAGCCCTCTTTGAAGTTTATACGAGCATCCCTTCCATAAGAACCATTCATTCCCCCAGGACATAACTTACAACACCTGCCCCCGGTCCCTGGGGGGTTTTGTTGACGCCGGAGTTTTTTTTAATATGGTCTTTGAACTATTTTCAACAAAATAGCTATGTCAAAATTTTTATCGGTTGTAAGTTGTAAGTTATGCCTTGGGGGATATATATGTTCCTATGAAAGGGACATCGTACAAACTTCAGAGGGCTTATTTGATCTGAGAAGAAATCTGAGGGCAATTACCCGCCTTTCACTCCTTCTTCCAAACCTATCTGATGAATGTTTTTAGATAGACATTTTGTTAAAAAAAATAGTTCAAACGTCGGATAAACAAACTCCGGTGTCAATACAAACTCCCAGGCTCGGAAGAAGGCGTTCTAGGTTATGCCCTAAGGGCATGGATGGTTCTTATGAAAGATATGCTAGTATAAACTTCATAGAGGGCTCATTTGATTGAAAATTGAAAGTTCTTGTTCACTTTTTAAGAGTCAAGATATTTTGAGGGTAACTAACCCCCCATGCCCTTTGTTCCCCAGACCCATCCTCTATAAATTTTTAGATAGCAAGTTTTTTTAAATTTTTCAAAACTAGATAACGAAAACTCTGGTGTCAACAGAACCCCCCAGGGGGTAGGCGTTGTAAGTCTTGACCTAGGGGCGTGTATGGTTCTTATGAATGGGATACTCGTATAAACTTCAGAGAGAGCTCATTTAATTGGAAATTGAAAGTTCTACCTTTCTTTTTAAGAGTCAAAAGATATCCGAAGGCAATTAGCCCCCCCCCCCCCCACTCACACACACCCTTTTCCCCAAGCCTATCCGATAAAATTTTTTAAAATTGCAATTTCATTAAAAGCAATTGAAAGGTCAGACCAGCAAAAACTCCTGTGTCGACACAACCCCCCATGGCCCGGAGGAAGGCGTTAGAAGTAATACTCTAGGGGCATATATCGTTATTATGGAAGGGATGCTTTTATAAACTTCGGAGAGGTTTTATTTGATTGAAAATTGACAGTTCTGGTTCACTTTTTAAGAGTCAAAAGAAATTAGACGGAAACTAGCGCCCACATCCAGGGCCTAATGGCTCAGATAAAAATGTTGAGATAAATATTTTGTTAAAAATAGTTCAAGGTTCAGATAACAAAAACTCCGGTGTCAACACAGTCCCCCTGTGCCCAAGGGTAGGCGTTGCAAGTTATACCCTGGGGGCATAGATGGTTGTTATGGAAGGAATGCTCGTATTAACTTAATAAAGGGTTCACTTGATTGGAAACTGAAAGTTTTAATTCATTTTTTAAAAGTAAAAAGTGATCGGGGGCAGCTAACCTCCCCCCCCATACTCCATTTATTTTTTTTCCCAGACGCACTTAACATAGAAGGCGTGATCGTATAAACTTCAAAGGGGGCTCATTTTAAAGGGGGCAAACTTTTTTCACTTTGATATTGTTACTTTGATACCAGTTTAGATACTTTGATGAAGATTTGATTTTTTTTTTTAAGTTGGATTTTAAAATGAGGAATATTTAAAAACTTGAAACTTTTTACAATCAAAAACAAACAAGAATTAATTTAAAAAAAAAACTTTCCGAAAAATAAACTTTCAAAGAAAATTAAAGGCCATTTTAAACTTACGCTCAGCATATACAAATACCTGTTAAAATTCAAACTCAAACGACCAGAAATTACTTTTAAAGAATAAATGAAACCCATAACCAACAGAAATTAAATAAAGAATCATTGGGAAAAACATACAACTATTAATAATATAAATGAACAAATAGATCTTACAGCGAGTAATGCTTAAATTGAATATGAAAATCAAAATTAAAACGAATTTTTTTTTCCTATTTTAAGTATAAATGAAACTTAAAACGAACAGAAATTAAATAAACAATCAATGCAAACAAACATACAATAGATATAATATAAATTAATAAATAAATCTTAAAACGAGTGAAACTTAAAATGAATATGCAAATCAAGCTTGAAACGAACAAAAATCACTACAAATAAGAGTTTTGGTATTGCCTCCTTTTCTCCCTGTAAAAGTCTTAAGACCTTCTGCGTCATTGGCGCTTTACTTTTTTTTCTCGGTTTCGAACTCTTATACTTGTAACATAGACGGGCTAGCGAAGGTTTTAGCTGACATTTCACTGCGCTATTCAGCGGTTGCAATCTCATCCTATTTTATGTCATTTCTGTTTCAGTAGAAAAACGAATTACATGCCAAATAAAAGAATGCCAGCTAGATGTTTTTCAGAAGAGAGGGGGGGGTACTTTAGAGCAGAGTAAATAGATCAAATTAACCCACCTAGACCCTTGCCATAGATAAAGCTGGGTTTTCTTTCATCTCTAGAGACCTTGGGCACTTTTTTAATCTAGTTTTAAATTTTGTGCCAAAACTACGGCAGATTTTCTTTGCCTGTAATTTAAAAATTTCTCACATAGCTTGTAATGACTTTTGGTGCCTTCATCTGCTACCTTGAATATATGCTTGTTACTTGACAAATCCGCCATTAAATCATTAAAATAATATGACAATTATTTTCATGAGACGTTCTATTTTGACGTCATTACAGTAAGCAACTTATACAATTTACTTCACAGATTCCACTTTGGCAATAATCCAAAACCCCTTGTGCTACTAGACTCCAAACGTAGGTAAAAGTTGCACTGAGAAAATTGTGAAAATTCAGATTTCTAATGGGCAGAATGTACAAAATTGAGAATGGATCGGCTTAATTTTTACTTCTTTCCAATGGTGATAATTGGGAAAGGGGACAGGGAGGAAGCGTGTGCCTCTATATTGTTGGTGCTCTTGCTTTAGATTTGTGAGAATACCTTTTTTTGAGAAGATTTCACTGACAAACACATTTTTTTGGCGTTTTAAGTGAAAAAGATGAAAGCATGACGAATTTACCGTCCCTCCTAAATTTCGAAAAATACATTTTCCCCTTCCCCTCCCTAAATATCCCTGAATTTACGCCACTGGGGCATCGATCATGATCCCAAAGTCTTCATTCTTCTGAAATCTATACGTAAAGTGCTATGTGTCCACAGAGATAGCAGGGGACACCGATTCACAAATGCAGGGAAGAAGGGAACGGTTTTCCTTAAAAATGAAATTTTTAAGGGAATTTTTTTAGGAAAGGAGGGGAATTTTTTCTTAGAGAGACCACATGGAAATTACTTTGAAAACTTCTGTGTATGTTCAAACATTCTAAATTATGTAGAGGAATCCCGTCGAAGTGAAAAACAAGTAAACAGTGAAAAACAAGTCAGTGCTCAGTACTTTTACGGGCGGGAGACACGTTCTGTTAGCAATTCTTAAATTAGCCATTCAAAGTCGCCAAAAACCTCAATATTCCGATAAGAACTACAAATAGATGAAGATTTGTGCTAAAAGCTGGAATCTTAATCTACAAACCCATATTTTCCACATTAAACCTTTTTCATGTTTTACTTGTGACGTTGTTATTGTCAAATGTTTGGGTTTTCTATTCTCATCGCATTTTAGAGTAGATACTTAAATATATAGTAATTATAGATGCATTTACAAACATGGTAAGAAAAGAAGCTGTGGATACAATTAACAATTTGATTATTAAACTGAAGACTGTAGCGTAATGTTGTTAAATTACTGGTAATATTATGGCACAATATCATCAGAAATACTAGTAATATTTTGAACAGGCTCAGAGTTGCATAATACAGTTTTAAAATCAAAATCTTGACTCTTGACTATTTAACTTTAAAATCCTTTCATATTGAAGATTAATTCCAGTTATGCTTGAACAACTAAAGTTACCCTTTGTATTGTTACTCGAATAACTAAAGTTACTGGTATATACTTATGCATAGTTATTCTAATAATCATAGTTACTAGAACTCAAAGTTACTTATACATAGTCACTCAGACAACTAAAGTTACTCGTATATTCTTATGTATAGTTACTCGAATAATCACTATTACTTGAAATCGAATATAATTATGTATAGTTCCTCGAATGACTAAAGTTACTCCGATTTGAATTTACTTATGCATAGGTACTTGAATAGCTCAACTTATTCGAACTTGATTGCACTTATGCATAGTTAACCGAGTAATTTAAAGGCCAGTGTATTCTCCTCACAGTCCAAGATCACACGGAGTCGGTCTCCAATCTAAAAATAAGAGAAAAAGATAAATAAACTAACGCTTACGATCTAAAATCAAGACAAAATTGTGATTTAACTACAGTGTACAAGTAAGATTGTAAGCAAAAAATGTTTTTTGCAACGGAGAATTTCTTTCCAAATATTTTTCCAAAATTTCCCCTTCAGCTGTTTCAAAATTGTGAAGTTTTTAGGAAACTACAACACTTTCGTCAGTGTTACCATGTTGAAACGTGAAAAAAACTGATTAGATGCGTTGGACAATGCTTTTCTTTGGCCAAAATTTCCCAAAGCCACCCCATCTTCAAAGAAGAGGTGCACGTTTTTGAAGCTGTTTGGTTTCATTTGTTCTTAGCTTATTTTTGCTACTTTTTCATAAGCATTTCTTTACTTTTATTATGGTGCCTGATACTACGAAAAAAACAATCATTTCTTATGTAGGCTATTTCCTAAAAATTAAATATCAACTTGTTTTCAAATTTTAACATTATATATTGTAGCAAAAATTTCCACTTGGCCGATTCAAACAATCCTATTTAATTTTGACTATCTATTTTGCTTTAAGAAATAACAATTCGTATCTGATTTTTTTTACACATGATAAGCTAAAATCTTGTTCTTTTCTTCTAGGCACGCATCTAGCAGAACATCCGAAGCCATCAGCTCAGCTCAACCCCTCCCCCCCCCCCCCGAAAAAAAAAAACAAAACAAACATAAATACTGACTTCTTTTCAAGCTCCTGCAGTGTTATTTTTTTTTTTCAGAAGAAAAGCAAATTAAGATTTTTCTTCTTAAATCTTCCCTTCTCCAAGTAAATTGCACGTGTTTATAGTAATATGTACAAATTACATCACTCTACTCCAATCCACATCCTAGCAAAACACCAGTCATTGACAACATGTGCTAATAAACTAAATTCACATGGGTCACAGAATTTCTTCAATTGATTGGTAGGTGAGAATTGTCTATAAAGCAACCAACTCTTGAATAAAATGCCGCTCAGATTTGTTGGTCAAACAAACAAAAATATTTCAAGCTTTTAATATAAATAGGGAAACATCGACCCCTCTCCCCAACCCCAGTCTCAACCACCAAAAGGATAGCCCAGAAAGGCGGTGGCATAAATAGGTTTGTTTTGTATTTTCAATCTTTTTTCTTACAAAAATCCTTGACCCGAGCCTCCCCTTCCCAGGAGTTAAGTGCGTGCGCACCTATGGTAAAAATGGCCTTAGAAGAAAAGGATAATTACTTTGCGGTTAAGGTACTATTTTTACTATTCAAAATATATCCTAGGATACAGCTCCCTCAACTACATTATTCAAACTATCGTTCAACCAACGAATATGGGTCAAACCATTGTGGATTAACACATTTCTTGCTAAATCCCATCCATAGTTTTCACTATCACAACGTTGAAATAAACGCATAGGAGAACCATTGGTTATTGGCGTAAATAAACGCAAATTCGCTTTTGTTGTTACTCCAACAATTGCAAAATTTCCTAATGTTGCTCCCCATGTTATTTCCCATGAATGTCTTCCAGCTGTAAAGCCTAATTTGCCCATCCCTCTAACTTCCTTAAATTCTTCAGTGTAAGATAGTCTTCTATGAGTGTCTGCTAATGGATATCCAATATCAATATCTAAATATGGAATCACTTTCAGAACAAAACCATCCAAGTTTACGTAATTATGGGAAGAACACTCATTTGGATTCCAAGCATATTTAAAGGCCTTTAGTCTGGACTTATGTGAGGACAATGAACTCAATATATCAGATTGTAAGTAAGGCTTCAGATGGAACAGTTTTCAAACTGCGGTATCGCCAAAGTGTAGAACTACAACTCTCTAATATATGATACCATTTTTTGCACACTTGCATACAATCGAAACTTCATCGAGTGATAAATACGTAAATATCACATCATAAATCTCTTTTGGGAGATTTAGAATTGACATTCTGTTCCTACAAAATATAAAACATTAGTTCAATAGTTATGCCACATAAAAATTTGGATAAAAAATATTAATTCAGCCTTGGACTGCCAAAGATGAATGATTAATTTTAAAAATAAAGACAGAGCTATGTGTGCAGTGCTCACCAAGCTTTTCAAACAGATTACAGTATTTGTCTTGTTGACCAGTTGATCAAAGTATCAGCCAGAGCCAGTTGCGATCCACCAACTCAAACGCAGCTTAAACTCAAGCTAATTTTATTATATTTCCTACTTATAATCTTATCCCCCCTCCCTTCATTTCGAACTCTTGATAACACACAACTATTTAACATTGATCTCACCTGGGAAGCCCATGAACTTTTCCTTCTATTCTGCAAAACCACCAGATAATCTGCATTTACTAACCTATTATTTGGTAAACCAATCACCTTTTCCTAGGATCCTATTATTCTAACCAGTCTTTGTACCATTCATAAAAGCAATCCTAGATCACCCTTTAACGCCAAACTATTGAATTTCCCGCTTAGCCCTAAAAGTCTTTTGAAATGTCCCAAATATATTCTACCTAGTTTTTTCCCTTTTTCAAACTCCCAGACTTCCCCATCATAATCTAGTACTGGGCCTACTTTCGTTTCATAAATTCTCTTCTGAATTACCAGTCCTAGATGCCTAAGGGGTATCATTAAAATTCATAAAAAGATACACCCAACACGATGATAGAGTGCATCCCTGTTTTAGGCCTAATTTACTCAAAATCCTACCGAACTTAAAATATACCTTCATAATGCAACCATTTATCCATCCTTTTAGATAGCACTGTACAAAATAACTTACTAATAAAACTTCCTAGACTTATCCAGCTGTAGTTCTTTCCCATGGTTCTTTCTCCTTTCTTAAATTTTGGAATTTTAATCGATATCTGCCAATTTTGTGGCCACAGAGATGTGCTTAGAATTGTCCAGAATATTGATGCAAGCACTGGCAGTATCCATACTCCTGGCCCTTTCAACAGCTTAGTTGGTACTCCGTCGATACCCGGTGGTGAGTTTCCTCTCTTGCTTTTCATGGATTTTTTATTTTCCATCTGTTCTGTCACTTCTTTTTGTCTTGTCTCACGCTTAGCTAAAGGAAACTAACAAAAAAAGGCTCTATTATGCGTCAATGAATGAATAACTAAGTGGTAGGGCGTTTTATCATACAAGTACCTGAAGAAGACTTGTATAAAATAAGATTTATTGCAAAAAGCCAGTGGACCATAGCAAGATTAGCAAAACACATGCAACTTTAACAAAATTTAATTAACACAAGTATTTAAATGCCACTAACATAACAACATACAACTTAAAAAAAGTCCAATATTTTAACTGACTAACGACTAACATAATAATATTCAAATCCTATAAAAAACATAACGGCGTATCCCTTCAAACATGATTCTCTATGTTTAATCCCTGAACGAAGAAACTTACACGGCTGTTTAATAGCTATCCGTTCCTCTCAGCCGTCCACTCAATTAACCGGCATTTACTCCCAAATACTCATCCAAGAGATTCATTCCACAACTCAGATGGCTCTCTACACATAGAACAAAAGTAGGGGCCGTCCGCCAGCCTAAAATTTCCTTCTCTTGCCTAAATTTAAACTTCTTTCTTACCAAGAACAAATTCTTCAAATCCTCTATATTTAACCCAAATTTAAAATAACCCCCCCCCCCCCCCCCCCACTCAATACTCTTTAGCTTAGGAGTAAAACACAAAGACATAGATAGGGCATTATGTGTTTGCCACTCTTGGATTTCTTGATCGTTTAGGATTCGCTGGAATTCCTTCCATTCTGACACGCTTTCATCCACTGGGCCTTCTCCTTCATTACACATATCCGAAAGGCCACAAAGATCCAGCATTTTTTTTACCTGATTTGGCCACGAATCACTTTTACCGTCCTTCAAACTCTCCAAATAAGCTGACTTAAGAATCCGAACTCTAGGTAGCCTATTTATTTTTTCCCCAAATTTTACCATTTTAACCATTCTAACACTCTTCAAAGCGAAAAGGCTAAAATTTCCTTTCAGTACCACTTAACTAAATGAATATTTTAGGCCTAAAATTCTTTTAGAATAACTTAGATGAACTACTTCTAGATTAGCTGCTTTAGCCAAATACCAGACCCCCAATATAGACTAGAAACTACTTTTGTCTGGAACACTCTTTTTTGAATCCTCATGTCAGCTAGCGGACCTAAATTACTTCTCAAAAGTATATTTATTAACCTATTACCCCTTAAATTACAATCTTGTGCACGTCTAGCCATCCCTTTTAGCTCGCTAAACTGAACACATAGATAAACAAATTCCTCTTTGACCTCTAACATCACTCCTCCAAAGCTAAAATCAACCCCAGAATCAAGTTCCCCTTTGCTCCTAAATGCTAATACTACTGACTTTTCAGCATTTAACAATATATCCTTCGTTTATAAATAAACTTTTATTAGATCTAAGTGGTTCTGAAGATTCTCTCTACTATCTGCTACTAGAGCTATATCATGCGTAAATAACATATATGATGGTGTAAACCAATCTAAAGATTCATAAGGGACTCCATTTCGTTTCATAAAACTATCTAAATCATTAACAAACAAGGAGAAAAGCTTAGGTGATTAAGTACATCCTTGTTTCACACCAACATGAGACGTAACCAGCCTAGAAAAATTTCCCGTGACCTTCACAGCAAACTTCACCCTCCAATATATATCTGCTATTATCGCTAAAAAACAAGAAGACAAGCCTATTTTCAACAGATTCAATTGACAACCTCCTATTTACTGAGTCAAAAGCACTTTTCAGGTCTAAAAGAGCTACAAGTAGCCGACCATTTTTCCCTCTAGCACATCTTCTTCTCAATATTTCGAAAGTAAAATATGGCCGACAGTGTTGAATGACGTTCTGAATCCCGCTTACACCGGACTAAGTATTTCCTTCTTATCTAACCAATCTCTTAGCCTAGATTTCAAAACCTTACAAAATAATTTACTCGCCACATTCCACATAAAGATAGGCTTAAAGTTTTCATATAACCTCTCATTACCTTTCTTAAAAGGAGGCACTGCTACTGAAGTGTCCCATGAGTGAGGCCTACAAATGAGAAAATTGAAGGCAACATGGATATTAAAGTTGTCCTTCCTAACCTCAGGTCCTTTGTAAATATACCATCCATTCCAGGACTCGAATTGGCATTCATCTTTTTCAACCGATCCCAAATTTCTTGCTGAAAGACGGGCCTAATTAAAATCATTTTGATTCTCGTAGTCACTTATATCCTAACCGCAGACAATGTGAGCCTCTTCGTCGTGTCATGACTTCAGGTTAGTTTCGATGCAATCACCCTGGGAAAAATACTAAACACTATATAATTCTAACAGAAATATGTTTTAAATAAATGCATAGTTACCCTTTTAAAGGGAATATATATTCGTTATTCTTTTGTTTTTTTTTAAGTCATAAAGTGTCAAATACGCTATAACAATTGACTTAAGAAAGTCTGGCGTGAATTCAATTCATCCTTCCTGTTAATGTATCAAAGAATAATTCATTTTATAGATTTGTTTTCTTCTGAAACTTGGTGCTCCAGAACTTGAAGTGGTGATTCTTACTATTGCTTCTCTCCTAGCCGCAAATTTTATTTACGATTCGATTTATTGGTTGAGATAAGGGTAGTCAAATGACTTCTAGTCTCAGACCTCGCTTCTGCTTCATTTTTGTGCATTATTACCTCGGACGTTTTTACATGTGTTTTACTTTAGCTTTTTGGATTCATTCTAAATTTTGTGTTCCAATGCCTATGCTTATGAAATATTTAATATTGGCATAATCGTCGTTTATTTTTTAGCTTCAAGTACTAGGGTGCTCAATCCGCAATTTCAATGGATTACAGAAATTATGTCGTGAATCAAATTCCCCCTTCCTGCCTAGCATGTTCCTTATTCAATCGTAATTTTCTGAAATATCCAAACTCCTCAATAGCATAATTATCGTGTTACGCTTTAGTTTTAAGTAACATTTTCATTTGCAATTTCATGTGATTTGTTTCTGTTTCTTGCTCCATGTCTTTTTCTTTGGCTGTATTTTCTGTGATTTTGCACGTGTCATAGATACTAAGTATTAAACTCTTCTTCTATCCTTTATAGCCGCTAAAATAACACGTTCCTTATTCAATTGTAATTTTCTGTCAATTTTCTTGTAATTTCATCGTCATCTTGTGTAATTTTGCGTGTGTCATAGGGGCTAAAATTGATATGACCGCTCCTGGGGCGGAAAGGATATAATTTATGGTCTTGAGACGTGCTCATAAATATGACGTTAATCATTTAATATTTTGTTTCCAAATTTAAGGCTTAAATGAAATTTCTCAAACCCTTGACTTATCTAGATGGTTTTATTCTGGCCAAGGTGCCAGTTTTTCAAAAAAAAAAAAAAATATGGAGCCGTTTTCGAGAAGAGATAAATGTAAGAGATAAATAATTCTGGCTCGTTTAAAGAAAGTTGATATATAACACATATTTAAATATACAGCAAGTTTGTTTCTAGCTAATGAAAAAGAGGCCTCTGTGGGGGAGCAAATGATGGCGACTATTGAGCATAGTATTGAACTTGAGTTTCCAGTGACAATTTTTGGCTCCTCCCTCTTATCTCTTGGATTTAAAAACCCTCCATCTTTGACTTTGAAAAAAAAGGTATTTTCATTAATAAATGAAAAAAATAAGATTACCTTCCTCCTACTCCCCTTTCCCTGTAGATTTTGAAGGACACTATATTAATTATAAAAATAGAAGAAAAATCTATAATTCGTCTGTTTCAACATTACATAAGTTTTGAAATTATTTTATTATTTATCAGTATGCATGCGAGTAAAGGTTTTATTTTTTGGCTAAAATAGAAGTTGTAAAAAGTGGCAATTAAAAACGGAAAAGAAACAGAAATGGAGAAAAAACGGAACTCTGTTTCTTTTTTCCCTTTTTTTTTTACCGAAAAAACAGGAACAGCTTGTTTTTATTTTAAAAAACGGCCGTTTTAATAGATATTCCAGTTTTTTTCTGAGGCACTGCAAGGTGCATGCACATATTTTCACTTAGCTCAGAGTAAGTGTAGAAGCACTTAGTCCAAAATTCTAGTGGGTCAGAATTGTTTTTTCTTGATCTTTGTCTCAGATTCAAGAAGATTGGATCTGTCTCCTCATGTGCCCGGAAATTTTTGCTGGCACATGGGCAGTGCTTATATTGATAGCATTTTCATTTGAAGAGTTCATCCGCAGCCTAGTCATGTCGATAAACTAAAAACAATCTGTAGGGTAAATAAATAATTGTTTCATAAATTGTAGCGTAAAAAAAAAGGCAGCTCTTGTTTAGAGTAGCATATCAAACCAAGTAAAAGTATACGCGTTTAGGGTAACAACAACGCCTTATTGTTTTTGGTCTTGGTCAACACCTCATTGTGCTGGCATTACTTAAACAACGACCAGAAATCAAATAAAAAACAGTTTTTTTCAACTGAAATAAGGAGGAACATCAAAACTGAAAATGAACAGAAACTATGAGGGGGATTGTCCCCTCCCTATCAATTTCAAAAGCATGTTGATACCAGCGCGAGCGACACAAAGCGTAGCGAGCGGCAAATTTTTGGAAAAGGACACTTTTTATACGAAAGTGACACTATTTTGCCACCCAAAGTGGCACCAAAAAAACCTGCCGAATGGCAGCTTACTTGTATCAATCAGATCATCATGTTTCATTACATTATTATTCACATTTTTAATTCATTTAAAATGACATTTTTATCTAATTTTCTAAACAGTTACTCAGGCTGAACTGGATATGTTCGAGTCTCCCTAGCTGATAAAAGTTACACAACAGATAAAACAATAGAAACAACAATAAAAAAAATATTATAAAAACTAAAAAAAAACAATGAATGTCTTTCTTTATAATATGCAGCGTGTTTCTATTAATTAAATATTAAACGTTCAGAAATTAAATAAAAAAAAAAGTTTTTTTTCAACTGAAACTTGAATTTAGAGTAGCATATCAAACCAAGTTTCTTCAATCCCATTGTTTCCTACAATCAGATCTATCCACTCTCTTTAAAAGAGCAACTGTAAATGTATTTATGTATGCATATTTTGTTTCCTTAAAATAGCTCCGTCATTTTTTAATATTTTTTCTTTTTAACCCTGGGATTTTCGGGCCTGAAAAAATGATCTAGATAATTCACGAGTTTGCGAAAATTCGTTTAAGTCTTAATCTTGGCAAAAGAATTCTTTCGAGTGACACGATATTTATTTACATTTTAAGAGCATAAATTACATCATTCCCCTCCTCAGGAGTGGTATTACCAACTATGAGGCATGGAAATTACACAAGATGACAAAAGACCCTAAACAGCTAAAGAAAAAGGCATGGAACAAGAATTCATTTTATCAGATTTCTGTCAACATTGATGAGATGTACGTTCTTGTTGTGACTCTCCTTTACTGCTTTTTCTTTCTAAGAACCTAGGCTTTGTAAAGAGGTTATTTATTGATGTATCTCTTTTATTGCTTTAAATCCTAAGTTGTCTTTTTTCTTGTTATTTTTTCTTTCTTTGGACCACATCGATCTGAGTGTTATAAGAAGATCTTGCTACCACTTTAGCTTAGACTGTACAGAGTTCAGAGTTTTTTTTTATTCAACCATAAGTTAACAAAAAAAAAAAAAACACTTGAGCATCGGCACTTAGGCTAACAAAAACTAAGAAAAACACCATTAAGACATTATTAGCATCTGATTTCTTTTAACATTGATCAGATGTACGTTCTTGTTGTGACTCTCCTTTATCGTTTTTTTTTCTAAGACCCTAGGCTTTGTAAAAAAGTTATTTATTGATGTATCTTTTTTATTGCTTTAAATTCTAAGTTGTCTTTTTTTACGTTATTTTTTCTTTCTTTGGACCACACGTCGATCTGACTGTTATAAGAAGATCTTGCAAAACAGTTTTTCCTTTTCTTCTTTGGACCACACCGATTTGGATGTTATAAGACGATCTTCCAATCACTGTTTTTGACCGCAGCGATTTGGGTTCTATAGAAAGAACTTGCAACCACTTTAGCTTAGACTGTACAGAGTTCAAAGTTTATTTATTCAACCATAAGTTTACAAAAAAATAAAAAAATACTTGAGCATCCCCCCTTAAGGCTCCCTGGTCAGGAAGAAATAGGTGCTATCCAAATCTATAAGAAAAACACCAACTAGACACTATTAGCACAATGTATTCACAACTTTAAGAAACTCAACACAAGAAACAAAAAAAATTTCCCACCTTAAAAAATCTCAAAGACTATCAGCTGGAATTGTTTCTAGCATTGCTATAACCTCCCTTTTACTGCTGTGAATCCTCGAGTCAAACAAATTATTATGTATACTGTTTTTTCACAGTTTACAATTCCACGATTTTCATTAACCACATTCAGACAAATTCAGACATTATAAAACTGATTTTAGACCATATATTTTTTTATCTCTCTCTCCCCTTCTTGGATTGAAATGACATTTTCATTTAATGTTTTGACTGTATTAGCTATTTAAATCTACTGGACTTGAATTTCAAGTTGGTGCATGTTCGAATATAGTGTGATAGACTATATTCAGTAAGCTGTTTAACAAGTTAATAGTAAAATATTTCCTAAATTTAAATAAATTGGTGTATATTAGAGCCATAGCGATGAGGAAATAGAAATCTGACAGATCAATTTTGTGCTCTTTGAGTAGGTTTGAACTATTGTAGGAAGGTAAATGTTAAATTCAAGGTATAATTTTTGTCTTAATTTTCTCTATGACATTGTTTCCCAGTTTGACGGGAGGGGTCCCTGAACCCAAGGGGATTGCGGTTGGCTTTCATCCAGAGCAAGTACTCTAGCGGTGCCTAAGTAGAAGCCACGTGCTTTTCTTGCATCATAATTTGTTCCCCGACTACTTCTTGTGGAAGAGGTGGTCGCATGAATTTGAATCATTTGATTAGAAATAGAAAGCTCTAGTTTGCTTTCATTTATTTGCTACGTGCACCCTCCTTAAACCCCAAAGACATATAGCAAAACTTTTGAGAATCAATTTTGTTCAGGTTAATCAGATCTAAAAAATATGCCTCTGGGGTTAAATATTCCTTTCTCAAATGCTGGGGCCCTCCATACTGCATTCCTGGGCACAGGGCTAAAAGTCTATTAAACACTTATATAATGCAAATTATATTAGACAGCCATTAGGCGATGGATATACCTACCTAGCAAACTCTTTCTCCATTTTCTGTTTTTGCACCCATCTTTAATATGCCAAAAACGCGATTTTTAAAACTTTGTAATTTGCCTGTTCACTTATTGACGACTTTCGTCTTAGTAAACATGTTGCTAAATTTTGATCTAATTTCCGTTTTTGTAAACCTAAAAATCGCTGAGGTTAAGATTAATGACAAACATGCATGCTT
The DNA here is from genome assembly GCA_027921565.1 of Artemia sinica. Classification (NCBI taxonomy): domain Eukaryota; kingdom Metazoa; phylum Arthropoda; class Branchiopoda; order Anostraca; family Artemiidae; genus Artemia; species Artemia sinica. Next base: position 45,250,423 of record CM051270.1, read on the forward strand.
GGGATTGAGGTTCCGATAAATGATAAAAATAAACCTTGAAGTGGAAGATTCTTTTATGAGGGTCAGTTGTGTGACTCTGTAAGCTAAGCCAGATTCGACCCAGCTCTGAATGTGTATCTGGAGAAATCTGGGGGAGGTAAACAGGAAGGGTGTGTGAAAGCACAGGATGATGGATGAATGGTGTGTGAACCCCCCCATTGCACTTCCTTTCCGAAAGGCCAGGAAACGGATATCAACACCGCTGGTAGGGACTGTAAAGTCCAATGCCGTATTATTTACCTTTAATTTCATTTTCCAGGATATGTTCGTGGCGGTTCAACTTTGCTTTGCCCGCCCCAATGCCAGCAGATTTCATCGCAGCAGCAATTCAGTGCCTCTAAGGTTCTTTCTGGGGGTCGAGCCCGGAGATTTAGGGAAAGCTTCAAGTAGAGTTTGTATATGATTAAAATAAATTTGTTGCATATAATAAGTGTAAGTGGCTTTTATTATAATTTGGGAGTTAGGTAAATAAATGTACAAAAAAAACTTGACAAATTTTTTAGTGTCATTATTTGGGCTTTTAGAAGTCAGCCCACTATTTTTAGTTTTGCCGCTAGAAACCTTTAGTGACACTACTTTAAATGGCAACTGGCTTGTAAAAATAAAACTTAAAATGTGATACAAAATCAATCTAAGATACAAAAATCCAATCCAAGATACAAAAAAAATGTGATACAAAAATCAATCTATGTTTCCATGAATTAAATTTATATAAAATGTGAATTTAAAAAGCTGAAACAAAAGGGGGAGGGTCAAATACCCTACCCCCACTCATCTCCTCGATACGACTTTGACCATCCTCATAAATCTCCCTGGTTCTTCTCATTACGTCTTTTATCAGAATCACTGAGATCTAGCCGAAGAGTTGTCAGATAAAAACAAACTACTCTAGAAATGAAAGATGCCCGTAATTTCGGGCCAGTGGTGGTTTTAACCTCTCTTTTGACCGAGGTAATTTTTATTATCCCCCCCCCCCCCCCTGTCTTCGACAAAATTTTACACCATATTTGGACAAAATTTCAGTTATAAGATTATTTTCAGTTCATCAATTAAGGAATATATTATTGTTTAAATTTCTAAATTATTATTGGATATATGAATTTAAATATTTTAATTATTTATTTTTATTTTATACCTCTCACAAAGCTATCTTTCTTGACTTTATTCTTATTAGCCATGGCTTGGCTCTCAAGTCTTCCACCAAGTCTATGAAATACAAAAATAAATGATTTATTATTTGTTTTTAATAGCTGTGCCCTCTACTTAATTTTAATAAAAAGAGAACATAACAAATGATTATGACCGTTATATTATTTATATGTAGTATTACGCCCCTAAAAATGTTTTTGCCCAGGGAAGTTCCCGTTTATCCCTCCTATTGTAGTGTAAGGTGCGGGGGTCGCCACTTATTGATGCAAAAATGGCGCAAAAAGGTTGCTTTGCCACTTACTCGAAGGGGAGAACCCCTTGTCGGCCCAAATGTTAGTGGGATTCCCGCTCTTACCCCAACGGCTCTGCAAATATCGGGTTTGGTACTACCCTATTTACAGTATACCCTGTTTCAGGGTATGATAACGCGGTCGAGTGGTCAAATGGCCACTTTCTAAAGCCAAATGTACCCGCCTTAGGTTACGGCTAGAAAATCTCTTAACTCTCTCCTTGGAGGTAAAAACCTCCCTGTCAATATAATAATGACGGTACCTCGTAGCTCTATTCCTACTCTGCCTGGGTTACGGAAACTATTACACAGTTGTAGAAAAATACCTTACTTGTATTCTTCCAAAAGGGTCACATATAACAACAGAAATATCCTTCCCCAAACGGGGTCAAAACGCAGACTAGCACAAAATAATATTTTACACACCACTGTTCATATGGGTGGACCTCCGCTTGGCCCAGCCAATCAGCTACATCCTCATTCAAACCCAATTCAACTTCTTGGATTTATCTTTCAATGACTCCCAAACCCGGAAGTACAAAAATAAACTTGGTTCAAAGCTTACCTATTGCAAAACCACTATCGCTTAGTAACGGAATTTAACCTGTCTTTTGAAATTATACTATAAGCAAATGTAATTAAGAAAGTGAAAACAGGTCATTTATCTGAAAGGAAAAGAAACAGGGGTTGGAACCCCAACACCTCCCCTAAAACTGCATCTGAATTGGGCAGATTAACTTCAGAACAAATCACATGCCCGACATAAAAAGAGTTACATTGAGTTTTAATTTGCTTGAGGTTAAGTCTATATTTAGGGGACGGGTTAGGGGGGGGGGGGAAGAGTTAAAACACCCCTCCTGAGGTTTATATCTGACTCATAAGAATGTAACGAAAATACATAAAAAACATTTTTGATGGGGTTTTAAATTATTTTGTAACCCCCATCCTTTCCTGAAATTTTTGTCCAACTCGTAAGAGCGTCAGACTCGACGTAGGCCTACTGATCGAACCTGAAAATGTATGCCTCTACGAAAAATATAGTTCAATTTCAGTTTCTAGGGCTAAAATGAGAGGAAGGCTAGGGAGGATGTCGCAAAGAAAAATTAATAGTAAATGAAAACTTCTTGTGAAACTGAAAAAGGAAAAGGCTTTGAATACAGTGGGTTTGAGGATGACTGTGTGAAGCTGTGCTGACCTCAGGCAGATTGGTGCTGGGGTGAGTTGTTAGCAGTAGTAGTAATGTGCTTTAAACCGTCTCCGACTTACGAAAACTACCCTTAACATTCGTAGTGAAATTAAACTCTATTACGATCCGTATTTGGTTAATTTTTGTGCTGATTGGTTTGGTTAATTTTTGTGCATATTTATCAATCCTTCATCTCTGAAGGGGGGTACTGCTGCTGCTGTACTGTAGTCACCCAATGTTAATGACGGACGTGTTTTGATGTTTGACGGTATTAAATTTTACGACAAAAAGAAAAGTAAATCAGGAGAAAAACAGGCAGTGCAACAGTGATCATTAACTGAAGAGCAAAGAAGGCTCAATAGCCTATGTCCTTTATTGTTCTTTTACCTAGGCACTTAGTATGGAAGGAATTGTTAAAGAAACTTCCAAAGCAGGGCCTAACTACGTCATCAGTATAACTACTGATGACGGTCACTGCATATATGACCGAAATATCTAGTTTATTTTTGTGAAATTTATCACTGTCTATTGAAAGGATTATATCCCCATTTGAACTTTTGTTTATCGTCATGGAAAGGCAGTATGGCCTCAGAACTCATCTACGTGATTTTTAAGCGTCAAAAGTAACTGGAGGGCAAGCAGCCTCCTAATGTCCCTTATTCGCTTAAAACCATCGGATAAAGATTTTGATAGCCATGTTGTTGAGCATAGTCGAAAACTTCAATAAATATGCCTCTGGGATGAAAACCCTTCAGAACTCTAGGGGCAAGGTCTCTAGCTTAATTTCTTTTAAAATTAATCTAAAATAGTATCAACCTTCAAACCTCCTCAAACCTTCCTCCCTTAATGTATGGTTAAGCCATTGACATCCAGACTAGTATCATTTGGATGATATTTGAGCCCCATGTCGGTGAACCCCATGTCAAATAACAGGACTACAGAAAGCTTTCATTTATATGAAACATTAGAAGATTGAAAATCCAATGACTCAATCTTCTTTTACAATATATATATATATATATATATATATATATATATATATATATATATATATATATATATATATATATATATAATATATATATATATATATATATATATATATATATATTATATATATATTCAGTACTACTACTAACAACTCGCTGCAGTACCAAGCCGCCTGAGGCCACGCACAGCTACGCACGCTCCTCTTTCATCCCAATCTATTTGAAGCCTCCCCTATTACACCAGCCCACGAAGTTCCCATTTTCTTTCAATCTTTCTTTATGACGTCATCCCACCCCAGGCGAGGACGACCTGCTTTCTGTTTAGCCTTAGACAATTGGCCGAAAAGAACAATCTTCGGCAATCTATCATCGTTCATCCGCACAACGTGCCCTAGCCATCTCAACCTTTCTTTCAATATAGCCATAGACAGCGAAATTGAACAACATTTTTCGTTTAGCCTATTGTTTGAAACACGGTCAGTCAGCCGGGTACCCAGATCAATCCTTAAGCAATTTCTCTGAAAACATCTAGCAAATCTTCATCTGCTTTTCGGAGCGCCCATGCTTCAGAGCCGTATTTGACCACTGTCACCACTGTAGCTTCTAATATTCTAATCTTTGTTTGCAGACTTATTTTCCTATTTTTCAAAACTTTTTTTTTAACTGTAAAAAAACACCATGAGTCTTGCCTATTCTGCTTTTAACATCTTCACTGCTCTCACCATCTTTACTAATAATACCACCAAGGTAAGTGAAACTACCCACCTGATCAATCTTTTCATTACCCAACGGCACCTTTTCATCTTCACTTATTCCTAGCCTTGGTGACTTAGTCTTCTCAACATTAATTTTCAAACCTGTTTTAGTACCCTAAACTCGCAAAACCTCTAAAACTTCATTTGTTTTGCTCACACTTTCATCTAGGATGCTTAAATCATCAGCATAATCAAAGTCCAGGAGACTTTTTCCTTCCCATTTGATTCCGTGGTCTCCATTGACTTTCCTGTGCTCCTTAAGACAAAGTCCATCAAAATAAATCCATATAAAGTGGGATAGAACACAACCCTGCTTAAATTGTTACCCTGCTTAAATAGTTCTTACTTTCCTCCCTAAGACACCTTCAGCAACTTCACAAATTATTTTTCTAAAACTATTCCAACCATTTTCGATATTATCAAATTCTAAACTCTCAAGGTTAGTATTCAACTGTTCGTGGAAAGTTTCTCTCAAATTCTGATCCTGGAGTCTACCAACATCATAACTTCCCGGGAGGTAGTTACCCTTCCGATATTCCAGCTTTAAATTTACCCTTGACACGACTAGATGGCGATCTTCACTTTTAACATCAATAATTGCATTCCTATATACCCTAGTATCTTGTATTGATCCTACCAGTCTTCGGTTTACTATAACATAATCAATAAGGATTGCTGTCTTACCATCACGTGAATACCATGTTAACTTATGAGCCATTTTATGACCAAACACCGTATTGGTTATAACTAGATTGTTATACCTACAAAATTGTAAAAGTCTGTATCCATTGCTGTTTTCTTTACTAAACCAAATTTACCTAGGCTAGGATACCGTCTATCTCTATTTCTACCAACCTGGGCGTTGAAATTTCGCAGTAAAAACTTCTTATTTCTACCTGGGACCGTGTCTATTTTCTCCTGTAACTGTAAGTAAAATTCATCTGAGTCACTAGTATCTCTGTCAGTCGATTCTACAAGGGCGTATACTACTGTAACTGATACCCTGAACTTTTTAGTCATAAAATGAGCAATTAGTATTCTATTATTAATACCTTCCCAGTTTAAACAAAACTTAGCAGCTTTCTTATTCATCATGAGCCCTGCTTCCTGTCTATGTACCCCATCCTTCCTGCCTGAGTAAATAAATTTTATATCACCTATTTTCATGCTTACTACCCTTGGGATATTATATTCTGAAACTCCTAATAAATCCAGTTCGAATCGTCTGAATTCGTCAGTCAAAATGCGCAATATATATATATATGTATATATATATATATATATATATATATATATATATATATATATATATATATATATATATATATATATATATATATATATATATATATATATATATATATATATATATATATATATATATATATATATATATATATATATATATATATATATATATATATATATATATATATATATATATATATATATATATATATATATATATATATATATATATATATATATATATATATATATATATATATATATATATATATATATAGTGCCCTTGTAAGAGTGAAAGTGATCGTAGGGCAGCTAGACCCCCCCCCCCTCCACACACACACACACATCGCATTATTCCAAAATGTATCTAATAGACATTTTGGATAGCCATTTTACCCAAGATAGTCCAAATATCATATATAAAACTTTTGGAGTTGAAAAAAAACAGAGCCTGGGGGCAAGGGTTGTAAGTTATGTCCCGGAGGCATTTAAGTTCTTACGGAGGGAATGGTTGTTTAACTTTAGAGTAGGCTCATTTGGTTGAAAACTAGAAGTTCTAGTTCCCTTTTAAGAGTCAAAAGTGATGGAGGGCAGCTTGCCCCCCCCCTCTCCAACTATCCCTCTTTTCATGAAACGTAAATATCGCCATAGCAGCTTACATTATTAAGTTTCACCTTTCAGGGTAAGTTGTGGCAGATCATGACCTTGCCCGAAGACACTATGTGTACACTTTTAGTACTACTTCTACAGTTACTGTAACTAACGACAATTATGGCATTAAGTTGAAATGTTTAAGGGGAGTTACAATTGAACGAAAAAAACGATAGACAACTAATTATTAAAAGGTCATATAAGCAATATCATAGGCAGCGCTGCTGTATCATAGCTAGTAATATCAATTATATTTTATACGACCTAATTTGATTGGAAATTCGAAGTTCTAGTACCCTTTTTAAGAATCAATAGTGTTTGGAGCGCAATCAGCCCTCCTCTCTAGCTCATAATTTTCCAAACACAAGTCAAATGTTGCTTTAAGATTAATTCAAAACGCACTATTTGTATGCTGGTTGCAACTAAGACATTTCATCAATGTCCCTAGAAAGACAGAGAGCATTATAAGTTCAAACTTTCAGAGCTACTTCTATTACTACTTCTGCTCTTCAAATTAAACGAAATCAGAAGTGTGTAAGAAATCAGAAGGTATCAAGTTTTATTATTCAGGTCATTTAGAGGAGGTATTAAACTAAATTTAACGCTACTATTTGTGTCCCAGTTTTCAAAAGAGTGTGTGTTGTTAAAAATGATTGAAAAAATTTCTCCATCATGTATGTAGCAAGCCAAAATATGAATTCTTAAAGAAAAACACGAAAAGATTAAAACTATTATTTTCTTTTTCCCTGAAAAAGACTACGTCAATATAAAACTGACACAGATTAATTAAAAGAAACCCTTTCCACACAAAATAAGTTTTTCAAAGAAAAGCAAAACTAGAATCAAATAATCTAACAAGCGTAAACTACCAAAAATAAGCATCAATAAATAAATCAAACCTAACATATATCCGAGTACAAGACTAGCCGTCATATTCTTGGCGGCAGTGCCTTCAGACACTTAAGCAGACAAGAGGCTACCTCAGAGGCTCCCTTGTTACCTATTCCTTTGTGCCAAAGGTAAATGTATGACTTTTCTTCTTTCAAAATGCTTATTTTGGGAAAGGTAAGGTTGTAGGTCCACAGTTGTCTTTTGTAGAAAGCTATTTTAGTCTGTACAAAGGGCGTAGAAAGGGACTGTTGGAGATCAAAAACCCACATAAGAGTGGAGTTGTAGTTCTTTACAACCTCTTTGTCTTTTTTTTAGACTCGTACGCTGATCTACTGGGAGCTTGGGGGACTGATCTGCTGGGAGCTTGGCGTCTCTCAGCAGTGCTAATAAAAGATAACTTCATATGCTTTCCTTGAACCGTTGCGAGTTCTGCTTTGGTTAGAGCAAAGACAGACATAAAACAGGACTTGCATATTTTAACTTTCTCCAATTCAACAGTCACATAATAGTAACAGGCATAGCGCTCCTTGTTACTATCATCTTTTCTTTTCCTGGTTTGTTTCGGTCGAATTCTGTTCACACAGTTGAGAAGAAATTGCTACAGCTGTTGCTTTTCACCTATAGCCCAATACGATTCAAACAGACTGGCTTTCATTCCACTACCAAGTTTTTCAGGACAACTTAGCCTGAAACTTCTAAAAGCTTCCTTCTGTTTTCTAGCAGGATAAACAATATTTTTGCCACTCACATATTCTTCGCCTTTGTATTTTCTTTCAGTCTGTTCTCTCCGTTTCATGTACATCGCACTTCAACCACGCTTTCAACCAGAATATGCTTCTTCTACAGTAACTTCACTGTCTTGGTCAGGCAAAGAATCTGTCACCGAGTCTATCTGCTCTTGGTCCAAATGGCTAAGTCATCTGCGTACAGGGCAAATTTTACTGAGGATATATTATCAAAAAAGACAATTCCCTCAGGCATGTAGCCCTTGGGGGGGGGGGGGGGGGTATTCCTGCAATCCTCGTGAACTTTGGACAGGGTAAGCCTTATCACAGGAAAATGTTAACATTAGATCATCAGCCAAAACTAGCTTCCATATCTCCAGAACCTTTTTGAACACAGATTGATTCTTTGCCTTCAAACAGTTAACTCTGTTAATTAACCCTAGCAATATTGAATCCTTTTGGAAATCTTTAGTCTGCTTTTTTAAAAGCATGATTGCTTTCATGATTATCTCCAGAGTGGGATTGAGGGGACCAGGATGACTATTGCTTGTTAACCAGACTCTTATGATTTTGTCTTATAAACCATAAATCTTATGATTTATGGTTTGTAAACCCTTGGTTTGTAATCAAAACAGTACAAGTCCAATCCTGCAGCCACAGACAAAAAGCAAAAACATGCTAAGTCCAGTTACCGCTGGATCCAAGGACTTGGCTTGTTTTCGCGATTTAAAAATTGCTGTAAAGGGACTTAGACTGAAAATTCAAATTTTAGTTGTGACTTTATTTGAAGATGTAGATCGATTCTGATTATACCAAAGGACTTGTCGTGAAATTTTACATTAGGTGAAGCCCATAACTCAATTTCGTAAAAAATATGACTTAGATGGTTTTTGCATAACGCTAGTGATATTTAACTATAAACATTCAAACTGTATTCTTGGGTAGTATTTTCATCGTTTTTCTAAACTTTGAAAAGAAGAAAACACTGAGACTAGTAAGATGTTAGGAAAGCAGCGACACTTAAAGTATTAAGAAAATTGAAAAAAAATCTAATTATTTGAATTAGCTACATGAAACTTGTACAACTTTATACACTTTTAAAAATGGAGAGTTGTGTTGTAGCCTCAGGCGGATTGGTACGGCAGTGAGTTGTTAGTAGTAGAAGAAGCATGTAAATTCAAAATTCAATTTTTAATGAAAAATACCTCCGTATGCAGTTACGCAGTTTTAGGTCGTAGCTAGCACTAAATTGAAAAAAGGAAACGTGTTTTGAAAATCAGCAAAAACTAGGCTGAAAGAGGTGACACCAAATATCTTTAGAATAGTATAGCTTGCCTTTGAAGATGTAGTTGTCTTTGGGACTGAGCAAATTGTTAATTTTTCAGTTCATACGGACAGAAGCCATTATAAAATCAAAACTAATTAGTTTTGCTAATTTATTTTCACCACTTAGCGAGGCAACATTAAAAAATTGGATTTTGCTATAAAAAAAAAATCACAGTTATTAAAAAAATATATATATATATATATATATATATATATATATATATATATATATATATATATATATATATATATATATATATATATATATATATATATATATATATATATATATATATATATATATATATATATATATATATATATATATATATATATATATATATATATATATATATATATATATATATATATATATATATATATATATATATATATATATATATATATATATATATATATATATATATATATATATATATATATATATATATATATAATATATATATATATATATATATATATATATATATATCTTTGAACTTAATGGTTTTGAAATACAATCAGATATGAGATGGGTCCGGGGTGCAAATAATACTTTTATTTTCATTTTTAATTTAAATTTCTGGGTTTTCTTAATTTTCTGTGATATACGAGCTATATGGTTGCGTACGTTTTTACTTGACCAATTCAAACAACTTCATTTTATTTTTATTGACCTTTATATTGCAGCATAAAAAAAAAGAAATCAAACCACAAGAGGAAAAGAAATGAGAAAAAGAGAGGAAAAGAAATCCACAAGAGGAAAAGAAACATCATCTTATGATCTTTGAAAAGACAATAATGCTAGCATGCTTTATTTTTGAACAGTCACTTCCAGGTACTTTTGCACATCTTTCCCAAAATGTTCTAAGTAAATCTTCAAATTATATCATACCATAGGATCATGGTTTTCATGTCAACAGCAATGGGAATACGCTCTTCTTGCACCCCAAATATTATTTCCCTTAAAACAGAGTTATTCAGGGAGGGTTAACAATCAAGTTAAGCAGAAAAAATCATTTTAATTTATAAGATACCCTTTTTCAGTTTTTCAAAGCGGTCCCAAGCCAGGAAAGGAGGAGGGCTGGGTGATAGGCTAATCCCCTATCCCTGTAAAATTTTTTAATGATTTTAGGAACGACAACAAAAAACTCTCAGACCTAATTTGATTTCTCTGGAAACGGCTCCTGACCGTGCTCGGACATGATTTTTGACAGCGAATGAACCTTTTCGTCTTGCTTTTGGGAATGTTAGGACTGTTAATCCTGAAACACAACAGGGCCGTCTAGAGGCCGTGATTAGAATTTTTCAATCTTAAAAGATTGAAATAGCAGCTGTATCTCATACCAGGCTGACTGGCTCTTGTTCAATATATATTGACAACTATGAAGTCTTCTTCTCAGGTAAAGAAGCAAAGGAGTCGATGTTGGAATTTGTACCTAAGAATGCAAGAATGCTTAAGGCCCGTTTTGAAAGCTCCCAGTCTATACTTACCGCCATTGCAGTCTATGCCTCCATGAAAGATGCTGTGGGGACACCAAGGACAGTTTCTATAGTGATTTGACCAACACACTAAATACACTACCTGAGCACGATGCATTAGTTGTGTGGGGTTATTTTAATGCTAATGTTAGTAGTGATAAAACTTTTGCACATGATGAGCTATGCCAGCATGGCCTGGTTGTTATCAATGACAGTGGAGTGTGTCTGGTTGATATGTGTGCTAGCCGTACCCTGATGCTAGGTGGATCATGGTTCCCCCGCAGTGAAGTACACAAATATACTTGGACTTCACCCGATGGTGTTACAAGAAGCCAGATTGACATATCTTAGTGAAAAAGCGTCAAAAAATCGATCATTGGAGGATATGCGAACGTACTGTGGTGCAAATTCATACTCTGGCCAGCAACTGGTGATTGCCAGTTTCCAACTTAAGCTGAAGACCATGAAGAAACATATAAACACTATCGAGTCCTTTGATTTCCGGAAGCTCCAGGATATGAGTCTTCTACAGGCGTACTGCATTAATCTTGCTAGAAAGGTTTGCAAGTCTGTCAACTGAAGACACAACTGCAACAGTAAACAAGAGATGTGAGTCTATTGTACAATGCATGCGGAGTGCCGCCGATGATAACATCAGGTACGTGAAGAAGCAAAGTGAGCAGTGGATCAGCGCCAAATCTTGGAAACTTATAAATGACCGAAAATTAGCCAAAATCATGTTGGAATCGTGCAAGAGCGAGTTCGCTGTCGAGTACAAATATCTTTTGAAATCTAAATATAAGGAAGCCCACAAGGCTGTAAAGTGGTCTACCAGAGCTGTCAAACAGCGATTTTTTTTTAGACAAATGCAGCTGAAGCAGAGACAGCCGCCAGTAAGGGTGACAGCTGAACAGTCTATCGTATCAAAAAGGAAATAAGTGGAGATTTTAGAAAGCCAGCTCCTCTAATTGAAAGTATGGCTGGAAAACTACTTACAAAGAAGGAAGACATTGATAAGAGATGAAAAGAATACTTCAATGACGTCCTAAAATTTCCACCACCTAAAAACCTTGTATCCCCTCCGGCTGAGCTACCGTTCCTCCACCTTGACATGAGCAAAGAATCTATAGGCCTGCTTGAAGTCATGACAGTATTGTATGAGCTTAAGAATGGTAAAGCTGCAGGAGTTGACGGCTTAAGGCCTGACCTCTTGAAGTCTTGGAACCCCTTCACAAGGCTCTTTCTCAGATATGCGAAACTGAAAATATTCCCATCGATTGGAAGAAAGGGTTTTGGTCAAGCACTTTAAGAGAAGGAGGGCAACGAACCGCAATAACTGGCGAGGTATCACTCTGCAGTCTGTAGGGAGTAAACTTTTCTGCCAAGTACTACTGAACCATATTCAGTCAAAAGTCGACGCAATACTAAGAGATGAGCAGCATAGGTTTCGACCATGGAGATCGTGCGTTGATTTGATATTCAGTTTGAGGATACTCATCGAAGAAGCAAATGAACGGCAGACTGAGATTATTATTGCCAGTATTGACTTTTTGAAAGCGATTGACTCGGTCCACAGATACTCACTATGAAGAATACTACGGTATTATGGATTCCCCGACCAGATTGTTCGTATGATTGTCAGGCTATACGAGATTCAGTTATGTGTTGTACGGACTGATAATGGGGACCCTATGGAAGCGTTCAGTGTAAAGTCTGGTGTCCGTAAAGGATGTATCCTCCCCCCAGTACTATTTACTATTCTCATTGACTATATCAGAGGTGGAATTCAGTTGAACCAAAACCGCCTATTCTATATCAGAGGTGGAATTCAGTTGAACCAAAACCACACATTCTGTGACGGTAATTTTGCTGATAATATAGCCCTCCTATCTCATTTAAGAGAGGAGCTACGTAATAATATCGCTGTACTCTCCGGTATAGCCGGGCAAGTTGGTCTGTCAGCCAGTACACAGAAAATAAAGTCATGCGAAACAACGTCAATATCCTACTTGCCCCACCGTTTAAAGTTGGATCTGATGTACTAGAGGAGGTTGAAGAGTTCAAATATCTTGATAGTTTCATTAAATGTGATGGTAGTCTTGAGTGGGAAATTACTCCACGCATTGAATCCAGGATTCCGAGAAAATCTCTTCGGCGTATCCTTGGTATCCAGTGGACTGAAAAGCTCACTAACAAATTTATACGTGAAAAGACAAAGGAGCCGCTCGTGATCGATAGAATTGTGACTAACCGATGGTGTTATTGGGTCACATGATGCAAATAGAAGAGGGCTACCTACCCCATGATGTGTGGTGTTGGGCTCCTTCTGGCATCAGAAGACGTGGGCAACAGAAGGTAACACTAAGCAAATGTCTTGACAAGGATGCTGCGCTTTTGAAATCATCGCTCTAAGAAATTTGGTCAAAAGCCCAAGAGAAGTCGTCATAGAGAGGCACCGTTGTCGCCTTATGCACCAGTCGGTGTGAGAAGACCCAAGTCTAAGTAAGTAAGTAATTCCTATATTATCCTGGAGCTTGAGAGTCTGGGCTTGTTGAGAATCAGATCCATGTCTCTTACCCAAAATATCAAGGTATTTACAATTTTCCCACTATTTTTTTTAGATTCTCCATATAATTTATAATTTCCATGTAATTATAATGCTATACCTCCCCCCCCCTAACCAAAACAAGAAAATGTGTATGTGTAAGTTTTAGCCTTTAGATCATAGGCCAATCAGATGGTGCAAGAGGCAGGATGCCTACCTCTCCCCTAAAAAATAAACCTACAACGGGTGAAATCAAAGGCAGGACAATAGTGCTACCTAAGTAAAGAGCAACGCGGGCACAATTTATTATTTACATATCCTTTTTTTTACCAAGGTACTTCGTAATGAATGATTTGTTGAAAAAACTTTGAAAGGGTTTTCATTTCGTTTGGAAAATAAAAGTTTGCATGGGAACTACCCTCCCCACTCCTATCCTTTCCCATGCAATTAACATTTTGAGATTCTCATTTTGTTCAGCATAGTTGACGAATCGAGTAATTATGTCTTTGGGGATAAAATCACCCCGTCCCCTCACAGCCCTCAGGACAAGGATCATAAGTTATACCTCATTGGCACACAAAGTTTTTATGGAAGGGTTGGTCGGTTTCACTTCTGAGTGAGCTCATTTGATTAATTACCAGAATTTCTTGTGCCCGTTTTTTAGAGTCACAATAATCAGAATTAAACTACCCCGTCCCAACAGCCCTTTTCCCCCAAATTTATCTGATATGAATTTTGAGATATCCATTTTGTTCAAAAATTGTCCAAAGATAATAAGAGAAGATCTTTAGGGTTCTCACAACCCTTAGGAATCTGGGGACAAAGGCTGTAACTTATGCTCTGGGGACATAAAATCTACGTCCAAGGGGCATTTACGGAAGGGGTGGTCATCTAAACTTTAGAGGAGGCTCATTTGATTGTAAATCTTAAATTCTTAAGCTATTTTTAAGATTCAAAATTGAATAGAAGGCAACTAGCCCATCCTCCTCGTCTATCATTTTCCAAAACACATCGAATCAGAATTTTGATACAGCCATTATAGCGCAAGTAACTGTTATTATAGAACAAGACTAGAAAATTGTAGATTAGAGAGAAACAGACGCTTACTACTCCCTATGTGTGTAATGGAGCGAATCGCATGCTGTTTATCAAGACCTGTATATTTAAGGTAAAATGAAGGATTTAGACATTGAAGGCCGTTACACTAGTGGCATTGGTCCAATATTAAGATATGCATTTACCTGCAAAACGGGTGATAAAACACACTTAAGGCAGCTACACGTATTGGAAATTTTACGTCACAGAAGCCAACCATATTTTGAATTTTGAAATTTAGAAATCTAGCCTGTAAATGAAACAGCCAATAATTAATCATGACACTTTAAAACGAACAATAAAATCATGTAAATCAGACCAAAAAAGAAAAATCACTAACAAAGAAAAAAACATGTGTTAACTCATCCATCGGATTGAAAAGCCATCCACCAGTGAGGTTATCACTCCATAATATTGGATTTGATAAGTCGGAAATAGCGACCATGACCCCTCTACTTTTTAAAGGTACAGCCCCGACTCCAATTGGTATCCAATCACTTTGGACTTATAAAAAAAAGACCAGAACTGCCCAGGGATTATAAAACAATTTTTACGTCAAACCTCCTCTTGTCGCTAAGATGTTTTGGAATTAAAATGCACCCTTTGAAGTATCTCCTTCTCTCCCTAGCTATAAAATAATCAGAGATTCCAATTGCAGAAGTTTAAGTACCTTTTTTAATTTAAATCTTTGTAATTTGTCCATTGCTTACAGATTGTGTTTGTTATTAGGAAACATAAAACATTTTTTGAATGGGAGTTTTCAAAAAGGGCGGGGAGTTTCTGGAGGATTTTCCATGAGAAGAACATTTTGGCTCAGAGGGAGGGGGCAAGACTTACACATTAATTCTTCTTCTCTACTTTACTAGAGCGGGGGTAAACACCTTGACACGAAGGACCGGTTTCCAGTTACACGGTGGTTCAGCTGCACGGGGGTTCAGTCACACGACGGTTTAGTTAAATGGGATTTAGTTAAATGGGGTTGAGTTGCACGGGAGGTTGAGTTACATAAGAGTTCAGTTATACAAAGATCCAGTTGCACGGGGGTTCAGTCACACGGCGGTTTAGTTAAATGGGATTTAGTTAAACGGGGTTGAGTTGCACGAGGGCTCCGTTAAATGGGTTAAGTTGCACGAGCGTTCAGTTACACGAGGATTCAGTCACACAGGGGTTCAGTTACACAAGTATCCAGTTACACGGGGTTCAGCTGCACACGGGCCCAGTTGCAAGAGGGTTCAGTTACACGAGGATTCAGTTACACGATGTTCAGCTGCACGGGGGCCCAGTTGCAAGAGGGTTCATTTGCACGGTGGTTCAATTAAAGTAATTCAGTTGCTTGGGGTTCAGGTACATGGTGGTTCAGTTGCCATTGAAACCAAAACTTCAAGTGTGTGTCGAAGGGGTGTTGAAGAAAACCAAGAGTGCTCTGCACAGCCTGCTACTAATGTTAATGCTGATAATGTAACTATTACAACTACACAAGCTAATGGTACTAAGCTGAAGCCCAATAACACCTTAAATTGTTTAGTTAAACCTTTAAGGATAAATAGAGATGGATTATGAACTACCCTTAAGGCACTAGATGGGTATTACTATTACAAAACTAAAGTTACTGTAACTTATGATGCCAGGGGTATTAAGATGAAAGTATTAGGGATCGTTTAGGGAGAGTTTCAATTAATCAAAAAAAAAACTATATTCAAACATTTTTCAAAAGGGCATATAAGCAATATTGCAGGCAGCGCCACTCTATAAACACTAGCAACAGGAGCGAATTTCCAGCATTTTATTGAGGGGGGGGGGCAAGAGGGGCCCATATCTGGATAGTCCAAAGACATGGGATGTGTAATATTTTTCCTCCACATTATTGGGGGGCAACTACCCCCTCCTTCCCACCCCCAAACGACGCCCCTGACTAGAAATACTATTGAAACTTCTAAAGGGACTGATTTGATTGAAAACTAAAACTTCTAGTGCCCTTTTCAAGAGTCAAAAGTAATTGTAGGGCAAGAAGGCCTCCTCCCAAGCTGATACAGTTTCAAAACACACCCAGTCAAAATATTGAGACAACCCTTTTCTTCTGCATAGCAGAGCGGTCCAGTACCTAAGTCTATATCTCAAAAGCTATTGGTTATGCCAACCCCTATAACAATGTATTTTGTCCTTTATACTTCTAAAAGAAAAATTGCTTTAAAACTAAGTTGTGCTCTAAAACTAAATAAAAAATCAATGTGTACATGCTGGTTGCAAATACGAAATTTCAGCAATACCTCTAGAATAACTGGGGGTATTAAGTTGAAACTTTTAGGTGTAATGCTATTATATATTAAGAAGAGTAGGGCCGAAAAACCCCAATGCCTTCTTAAGACCAGAATGTAATTTACACTTTACTGAAAACAAAGTACATTTAAAGTTTTTCATTTTTTTACTAAAATAAATAAAAAATTATCAAGACTTCAAGGAATAAATATCAGTATATGTACATTAAACTGACAATCTGTGTTTTTTTTTCAGTAAAGTGCAAATTACGTTCTGCGTTGTCAGCACTCCTCATGTTAATTTCTGCTCACTTTGAGTTTTACTCGGTTATTTATTGAAATTAATCAAGAAAACTTTTTGCATAAAACAAATTTCGCATAAAACGATATTATAGAACGATCATAGAGACAAGCATGGTTCTTCTACACAGGAAAAAGAGAAATGTGGTACTGAACAAGAATATAGCAGGAGGTAGTTCAGTGCTTAAAATTTCCAAAAAGCTCATGTTGTCGTTTTTTTAAAATGTGTGTAAGGTGCAATGGCCAAGGGAGGAGGAGGTTCAAGTTTACTATGGGGATACAGATTCTCTGCTGTTAAAAGTAAAAACCGGGAATTTATTGGGGGTTAGAAAATGGGGAACACATCAGCTCGCGGATGGATTTCACTAACTGGAATCCGTCCCTCTACCCCGAGTTGGCGAAACGTCAGGCTCTCAACCTACTACTCATGTTAAAATCAGAGACGGGGAGTGATTTGATATTCAATGGGGTGTTCCCGGGTCCTAAAGTTTATTGCGTTGAAACTCATAACAGGGATATAAAGCAGGCGTGTAAAGGGGTGCCTACACATTTTGTAAAGAACAATTTCAAAATGAGTGTGTACAGAAACTTTGTAGAGAGTAGACTAGTGCCGAGAGCACAAGTGTCTGCAATTCACTCTCTACAGTATAAAAATTATACTGTTAGAGTGGAAAAGAATGCAATGTCATGCATATCCGACAACGTCTTTGTCCTCGAGAATGGTGTAAATGTACTGCCACACGGCAACTATAGAATTTCAGACCAAGTTGGTTGCGATAGTCTACACATTCAACCCGGTCTGAAATTCTATAGTGGCCGTGGAGCAGTACATTTATGTACGTGGGGCAGTACGCCTGCTTTACATCCATGTTATGAGTTTCAACGCAATAAAATTTAGGACCCGGGAACACCCCATTGGATATTAAATCGTGGTCTCTGACTTTCCCCTTCCCCCCTCTTTTCCCTCTAGTCCCTTTCCCCTTATTCCCCTCTTCAAACTCCCCCTTACAAACCCATCATATTTTTTGGTTTTTAATCGTGAGATGATCCTCTGCAGACAATAACATACGGTAATGTGTATTTCTCAAACACGAAATAGCTCCAATAGCGGTGCCAATTAATTTGGTCAGTGCCTTGACCATGAACTCACCTTCATCCAACGTTTCGACTATTTCTAACAACTGCATAGTGTTAGAATTGTCTCTTTGCGCGTGGGCGTAGGAGACTGCAATGGCCCGATGTTCTTTGATTCGATTTGGAAATCGAGGATCGTTCACTTCCACTAGCTTCACTTCACAATCCAAAGGGATTTTATTGCTCTGGAGGATGGTATTTTGAAAATTTTTAAAGCGTAAAATGGCCCAATCCCCCCAAACCGTTTCCACTGACTGGTAGCCATGCCGTCTACAATGCTTCATATGATCCCGTAGTTTTAAATCACTACGCAATCGAGATAGGCATGTCGTACAGTAGAAACATACCCTATTATTCCTTTTACCCTCCCCCAGAACTCTACTGATGTCTGTACTTGGGTTAAAATGGCCGATTGCATTTGTTTCACTAGGTGGTGTGTACAAGAACCAAACCCAGTGCTTCACCAATTCAATTGACGGTCTCCTTACTGGGAACACCACCCCCTTCTTTTTAGAACGAACCCCATCCTCAAATTCAGTTTCATATTGAACCACAGTAACGCCGATATTTACATGGGCATTGGCCCTTTCAAAAATATCAATGGACTTGAACGTCACTCGGTATTTTCCCTCTAAACAAGAAAAATCTACAATGGGAAAATCGGACCCCACCTTTCCATGCACAACCCAATACTCTAATTTTCTCTTTGTAGCGTCATGTGCTAGAGGCTCAAATGCTGATATGAGGAAAGCGTACTTGAAACATTTTGACCTGTTTCGAAACAGATTCGCTGAACGCCTCTGCAACCTTCTAAATCTGGATTATATTTTAAAACTATAGACCTTTCTCCCGCCCCACCTGCCCCCCTCTTAAAATAAAATCTTTTAAATTTACAAATATTAACGCTTAAATTTTCAACAAATAAAACCAAAGACCCACTACCATTTTCGCTATAATTCTCGATATGGGTAATAATGAGGTCTATCCAATCCATAAAAAAACCCTCAAAATTTTCTAAATGCGGATAGACCACTCGCATCTCGGTATGTACATAATGATGATAAACTTCGCTTTTGCCCTCATTTAAATAAAACACCTTTAAAACAATTGAAACCTTAATTGAATCCCTACCCCCCCACAACTGAATCTGGTTTTCTAACAGTGCACGAATTCTATCTACATATTCATGGACAATTTCTATAGGGTCAAATAAAAAATTGCCCCCCATAAGCGAATTAAAAGGGCCCCCAAAATTTGCAGGGTAAACGACTATCGTATTTAAAATAGAATTTGACAGTTGGAATTCAGGAAATGTTATAAATTGGGTATTTTCGCCCTCCTCCCCCTCTTGTATATTATCACCACCCCCTCTCCCACATTGTTCAATAATAAAGTTGTTCGAAGCCACTTCATTAGTTTGAAGTGGAAGTATGTAATCAGTGTGGGGAGGGTTCCCTGTTAATTCCCGGGTAAAATCATCTAAAAGCTGTAAAGTGTTTGGACTTAGCAAAGGTAAGTCCCCCTGCTCAACTGCACTATTATCAACATTTTAAAAATCAGTTAAAAAATCGTCAATATTATCTGGTATTTCAAGTAAATTACCACTCCATGGTGAATTGTTGGAGAGCTCCACAGGCACGTTTTCTTCTTCTCCAACTGATGATGACGGTGACATGGAATATGGTACCAATACAACCTATAAAAGAAAATAGCTTATTTTCAAAGTGTCTAAATCACCCTAATTTTAAAATTGGATTATTATTTAAAACGCGCTTAGTAGCAGTATGCACACAGTAGCATTTGGTTTACTCTATATATATTCTGAAAGTTCCAACTTAATACAATCTAAAAATAACATAATAGGTTTTGATTTTGTTCAAACAACACCTAAAAAAATTCATATTAATACTCTATCTGCTTTGAAAAAACCGGAGTCTTTACTTGGTAGCCTATCCCTTTCAGACCATATCCTCTCATTCCGATAGAAAATTGTTTTTATAATATTTGTCGAAGCAAGATTAAGCATTTGTTAATAATGCAGTTCATATCGCAAGATTTTGCTATTTACTATGGGGAAATTATGACCTGAATATATTGCCTTTTTTGGTTTCGCTAAGAGAATTCAGCTGGCTGAATGTATGCAATAATTGACCTGATTCAAAAGGGGGAACGCTTTATTTCCTTTGGGAGAAAAATGCCTTTTAATATCTCTGACACGCTTTTACTGTGTTGAAAAAATGGCGAAAAGAAAGGCCTAAAAAAAGTTAAAAAATAGGCTTACTTCTAAATCCCTTAAAACTCGGGGAAAACTATAATATTATAGCGAAAAATAGCATTATTAGTGGCAAATGGCGAGATAAAAGACTCTAACAGTAAATTAGAAATTAGCAAAAAATATTATTATGAGGTTGAAAAAATAGCCAAGCTGTCTGCAGTAGGCAGAGAGAACACGGTAATAGGAAAGATTAGAAAAGAGCGGTTTATTTCTCAAGCAAAAAAATTACATTATATTTAAGTATCTCTGAAGGGAAGGAGCAGTGAAATTTAAAACAAGCGGTGTAGGGGGGGGGGGGAATTATAGCGAAAATAACATTTTAATGTCTTGGACAAGCCTTTATTAGGTTGAAAAATAGTTTTGTTTAGATATTTCTGTAACTTGGTCCTGAATAATAGAAAAAAGTGAAAAGACAAAAGTAAAGAGTAAAACGATCTCTAACAGCTGAAAAAATAGCTTATTAGATTGAAAAATTTACTCTCGTCTTCAAATTGATCAACCACTTGACAGGAAGCTGGAAGCTCAGACATTACATGATATGGAGCCATTGGTTGGTCTATGACTTGCCTGGAGGGGCCAACCCTTCTACCTTGCATGGGAGGCTCAGCACTTAACGGAGACAGTTGAAGAGAGTGCACTGACACTTGACGGGGAGCTGATAGCTCAGATATTACATGAAAAGGAGCCGATGTTTGGCCTACGGCTTGTCTAGAAGACCCAAGCATTGCAGCTTGCACGGAAGGCTCCGTAGCTAGACTGGGGTTGAAGGGTGCGCATTTTAGGCTTGTAATAGGACCACAGAAGGTCCCGCAGTATAACTGGGGTTCGAGGGGGCAGCATCTTGTCCGTGTAGGGCGGGGATAGTCACATTCTCGCCTTGCTCATGGAGTGCAGATGGACCTGGTAAAGCATGAGGGGGGATAGATGGGACGGTGACGTCAGTTTCTTGTATAGATGTGGTGGCGGTGGCGATGCCACTGGCTTTTACAGCGGGGTTCACCATATTATGAGAAGCCGCCCATTCTCTTTTCGGTTTTCTACATGGCTGCATAGGGGCTGGCACTGATGGGGCTGCCTCACCCTCTCTTGCTCTCTTTGATGGAGGGGGGCATTCTTCATAATTGTCCTTAAAAAGAAGAAAAAATTTAGTATTGAATAATGATCCCCTTTTTACAGAAGAAAAATTAGTATCCCCGTCTCTAACCATAATTTTTTCTAGAAAGCATTTATTGCAAGGAAGCCCCTCTCCCTTTTCAGCAAAGCAAAAAGTAAAAATTTGCGAGAAATATACTTGGCTTAGAAATCAAACGTTTTTTACACAACTTGTGAAAAATAAACCTTGACAAACAGTAGTCTGTAGCCATAGGATAGAAATCAATGTTTCTATTTTTACCATTTAGAAAAATAATTTAAATTTTCCAGTCTATAGGCTTTAAATAAGATAAAAAGATCGTTAATCTATAGCTTATAGGCCTAAAATTTGCGATCATAGGTAAATATGCTATTCAATTTACGCATAATATAGTCATAAGGCAACTCCTAAGGACTTTTTTTTCTAGCCTTGTGTATCAAAGTTAAAAAACCATAGTTTTCACGCCCCTGCCTGGGAATATAAAAGAAACTTTATCAAAAGAAAGCTAGAACAAAATTAAAAACATGTCTAGAGACGCAACGCATATATTTACATATTATTCCTCTATGGTCAAAGGTTTATATAATTTAAAAGGGCCTATGCTTCAGTAAATCTTCTCATTGTAGCTATGTATCTTTTTCTCAACCCCCCCCTTCTCCCCACCCCATATAAACACTGAGCACTCAAAATGGAAAACGAATACTACATGAAACTAACACCTATCCCCTCTTAACAATTCCCCCTTTTTTACAGAAAAAACCCCTTCTCCCTTTTCAGTAAAGCAAAAAGTAAAATTTGTGATGAAGAAGCTGTGTCGTTATTTTGACCAAAAGTTCCGACTTTCAGTGAAACCACTGTAATGCAAATCCTTGTATATTTAGCAAAGCTGGATGTACACTTGACAGGAAGCAATAATTAGGATTTTAAATCTTTGTGGGAAATCTGTAAGTCAAGCCGTAGTGGCTTAATAACTAAAGGTCGACAGAAATTTGAGTAACGCTTTTAGATAAGAATAAATTTAACAAAAAACATAGTTATTTCCATTGGAAGAAGTAAAGTCGTAAACAGAGGGGGGATGGGGAGGTTTACATGGTAAAAAAGAGTGTATTTTACGCTTTCTATTGATTATAAACATCATATAGTGGAGTTTGTATTGTGGGGGGGGGATATACCCTGAATTTGAATTTACTGAATTTGAATTCGAAGCTTTTGTTTCGCAAATATGATCTCTAGCTAATCAATATCAGTTTATTTTACACTTAGGCGGAAAAATTATCAACTAAGAACCTCAAATTTTAAAGTAAAATTTAAAACAAGATTTAGGCCGTATCCAGGGGGGGCTACCCGGTTTGAACCCCCCCCCCCCCTCGAAATGTTTGTTTGACTCGTAAAAACGTAACAAAAATGGACAAAAACAAATTTTGAATGCGTTTTTTGAGGTTTTTTGGGTAGCCCCCCCCTCTAAAAAAATTAGTAAATTAGTAAAAAATTAGTAAAAAAAATTAGTGGGACTATGTAAAATGATTTTATTTGGAAATAAACTAAGAAAATTTACTAAACAGAACTCACATTAAAAATAAATGTAGCCAGAGTTTTCAAATCAATATTCGATGCTTGTTCCATTGTGTCTTAAAACTTTACGATAGTTTAATCACAACGCATGTCCGTTATATACAAAATCTCAAGGGCAAATTGTGATGTAATGGGATACCTTACATATCTTCCCTGATTGGCTTAGAAAGAGACACGTGATCCTGTTCCCGTTAGACTCGATCAATACATTCCCAACCGATTATGTAAATCAATTTCCAAGAAATCTACTTCCCCTCTTGTCCTAGTCGATTATAAGAGAAAAGAGAGAAAATTCATTTTATTAAATATCAATATTCACAAAAAAAACATTTCAAACAGACCTACCACGTGAAAATCTATACAGATTTGTTTGTGGCAGGACTCACTATTTTACTTACTCATATATATATTGAAAAAACTTACTCATATATATAATGAAAAAAAAATAATAATAATGCAATCGTATAAATAAATAAGAAATAAACCTCATGGGAAGCGCAAACCAATCTTTACACAAGACAAAAGACAGAATACAGCCCCCCCCCCCTCAGCCATCCCTGTTCATTAAGAAACTCTTTAACCTATTTTTAAAAGAGGACACACTCTCAGCCATCCTAGTGCTTTCCGGAAGACTGTTCCATACCGAAACACCCACATGCCTAAATACAAAACTAGACCTAGCAGTGTGTCGTCTCTCATGTACTAGGTCCGCAGAATTCCTTGTATCATAAGAATGGTACGCAGAATTCGATGATAAAACATCACAAAAATAATTAGGTGATAATTTATTTAAACACTGATACACAAAAATACCTGTCTGATATTCCCTCAACTGACCAACATTTAAAATCTTAAAATGCTGATAACAATCCATTGTACTTTCACAATTTTCAAAATCACCGAGCAGTCGCAGTGCTTCATTCTGCACAATTTGTATCCGTTTAAAATTTACAACAAAATTACTAGCCCACACAGAACAACCGTGTACAATGTAAGGACGAATAAGTGAATTATATAAAATTTTCAAAACTGAAACAGGAAAAACATGTTTAAATCTACGAATCAGCCCTAAGCCCCGCGCAACTTTTACCGATACAATTTCACTATGTTTTTTCCAATTTAAATTACAATCAATCTGAAAACCAAGCTACCTTGTATCAAATATCTGCTTAATCTCTGTACCATTAAAATTAACCAAACCGAAAACATTATCAATAACTCCAGTACGACTAAAAATCATGTAATTAGTTTTACTCACATTCACTGCTAAGCAAATAAGACTAGTAAAAATATGCAGGTCAAGTAGCACTTTATTTGCTTTTGGAACAAGCTCACTCAAAGCCTTTCCAGCAATCGTTATAGCTGTGTCATCCACAATGGATGTTATGGCGGCATCAGGAATGTAAAACTGTAATGTGTCAACATAAATTAAATATAAAAGCGGACCTAACACAGAACCTTGCGGTACTCCACATAGTACAGGCCGAGGGGAACTGACAATATCCCCCACTACTACACGCATTGATCTACCATACAAATACGAACGAAACCAATCAATCGAATTTCCTTTTATACCTAAATGTCACATCCTATCTAACAACAGCTCAAAATCAACAGTATCAAAAGCTTTTTTAAAATCAATAAAAATAGTTAAAGGAGTAGAGCCGCTCTCGGATACATTGTTTAAAACATCAAGAAGGTGGCGCACTGCATGACTAGTAGAATGAGATTTTCGGAATCCAAATTGCGTGTCACCTAAAAACCCAAGAGAATTGAGGTAGGAATATAGTTTCTTATGAACAACCTTTTCAAATATTTTTGAGAACAGTAGCAGAATCGATATAGGTCTCCAGTTTGACATTTCTCTTTTGTCACCACCTTTATGTAAAGGTATAATTTTTGCTTGTTTTAAAGCATCTGGGAACTGACCTTTTTCCATAGATAGGTTCACCAAGTACAGAAGACAAGGCAAAAGGTAAGCGGCGACAGTCTTAAATGCCTTAAGGCTAAGACCGTCAATTCCTGCTGAATTCGATTTTATTGTTTTCAGTGCGTCCTCGAGATCAGACTGAGTGCACTTTACGAATTTCATGGAACGACCTTCCCCACGGTCATCAATAAACAGCTCATTTTTATACCCATGGTCAGCAACATCATTTTTAACATCAATTCCAACATTTGAAAAATATTTACAAAACTCATCACTAACACCTTTCTTACCTTTAACTTGTTTTTCACCGACTACAAGTTCATCCACTGGGTCTATAGAGTTATTACCACGTAGTGGTAATAACTCTATAGTCTGTTCCGTCTGTTCCGTTCACTAATTTTTTCCAAAATTTTATTTGTCACCCACGGTTTCCTTGGGATATTTTTCTTCTTACGAACAACCTTCACAGGGCAACACTTATCATAAATAGGTGACAATATTTTTTAAAAAGTGTCAAACGCCGCCGATGCGTTTTCTTTTTCATTCATAACTTCCTCCCAAGAAACTATACTTATCTCTTCTTGAAACTGTTTAAGATTTTCCGGCTTAAGATCCCTAACTGTTGTTTTCTCCATCTTAAAAACCTTTTTTCCAGTGTCCCGAATTACGCACGCCAAAGGAAGATGGCCAGAACCTGGAAGATGGACAGATGGAAGATGGAAGATGGTCAGAAAGGAAGATGGACATATGATCACGTCGCAATAACTTTTCGGTATAAGGTTCGCCGATAAATAAATATTATCAATAAGGGTAGCCGACTGACTAGTAATCCGTGTCGGTATTTCTGCTACCGGAAAAAAACTGTGCGACAACATAAGATTAAAAAATCACGGTTAGAATGTATTCAATATGTAATCAATTTCTCAGAAATCTACTTCCCCTCTTGTCCTAGTCGATTATGTAATCAATTTCTCAGAAATCCAGTTCGCCTCGAGTGGATCAATACATTGTCTATGTGGGTAGAATTCAATGCGCATGCGCAAACTTCGCCCAGGAGTCATTACACCTAAAAACAACAAATAAATAGACCTTGAAAAAGGGGGACATTGACCCCATTAGACTCGATCAATAATCCTTGAATAAATTATAACCTGTCAGCGTTACACTCAATTATCGATGGCAGCACATGTTTTCGTACGGCGTCTATTATGCCCTCCCTACTAAAGTATTGGTTATTGGGAAGAATACAGGTGTTTTCAGGAGGAACTTTTTTCTAGTGGGGGGTCAGGGTCGGAGTAGGGGTTACGGGGGAGGATCTTTCCATGGAGGACATTTCCTTGGGAGAAGGAACATTTCCATGAAGGGGGCACCCGATTTCCCAGCATTATTTAAAAAACAATCAGAAATTAAATAAAAAATTAAGTTTTTTTAACTGAAAATAAGGAGCAACATTGAAGCTTAAGACGAAAAGAAATTATTACGTATATGAGAGGGTTCGCCCCCCAGGCAATACCTCACTCTTAACGCTAAAGTTTTTTAGCACTTTCAAAAGAGCTATCTATTCTAATTCACCGGCCTTTAGGATTCAGGGGTTTGTGATTCGAACGAAATTCGAACTTAAGCGTAAAGAGCGGGGTATTGATTAGGGAGAGAACTTCCTAATATACGTAATAAAAACATCTATAGAAATTCGTTACGCAATTTAATTCGTAAGTTACGTCAGAACAAAATTTCGAGAAAGCCAATTAGTCAAAAAACGAAAAATTATATAATAAAAATATATATATAATAAATATATATATATATATATATATATATATATATATATATATATATATATATATATATATATATATATATATATATATATACATATATATATATATATATATATATATATATATATATATATATATATATATATATATATATATATATATATATATATATATATATATATATATATATATATATATATACATATATATATATATATATATATATGCATATATAAAACATTAATTGTCGTCTTTCTATCCTTCATGCCACACTATTCAAAGTAGAAACGTAAAACTGATCCGGAACAGGGGCGTAATTTTCTATGGGGCAATGGGGCAACTTGTCCCCGATCCCAGTTTACCCTCCTCCCCTCTCCCACCGCTGAAATTTAGTATCTTCAAAAATCCTGTTAAAACTAAAGAAAAGCCTGCATAATTCAATCATCCATAGAAACGGGTCAGTTTTCTTTAGTATATCTTTGCCTTTATGGTACTATATGGCTATTTTTTCAGTTTTCACTCTCATTTTTGCAGCTCTTTCCTATATTTAATATTTGTTCCTTACTAGAAGTTCCTTACATCGCACATTTTTTTTTTACTTTTTTCCATTTAACACTTATGACAGAACTTTGTTATATACTGACGGCGTGGACAGCATTATAATTATGATTTAAGGTTATAACCTACGGTTATGACATTATATATCATCTTGTATACATAATTCAGTTTTGCATAAAAAAAGGTTTGTTTTAAATATTGTTTTTATTAAGTACAAAAGCATGTAGATGTAGCACCTTCCTTTGAAATGAGCCCCTAAACAGATCTCTATGATGAAATTGGAAAGCACTATTAAAAGTTTTAATAAGAGTTATTTTTGCGAGCCTTAGATTGCGATTTCCCATTTCTTTGAATTAATATAAAACAAATTTTATCAAAGCTATTTTACATTAAAAATATCCAAAAAAATTCTTATAATTATCATTACATGTAAAACATAGTTATAAGTTTTTCCGCTTTCCCTTAAAATTAGAAGTAGAATTAGGGTTACACGAAGATCTTGCATGTTTCGATTGATGGTGCTTTGACAATTGACAGCATAATTAATTTAAAAAATGGGTAGATGTATGAATTTCCTTTAATTTGAGCCCTTAAACAGGCTATGACGCTTCAGTGCCGCGCTAACTGCGAAAAAAAGGCATAGATGGTGATTCCTATGCAAAAAAGGGATCCCTTGTTGTTCAAGCCAGGTGACTTTGCTTTTTGTTCAAATCAAGGGACTGCAAGAATCTTCTATAGGGTTTTAGGTATAGACCAACGCTTCTTAAACTATGGGTCACAAGCATAAATAAGGTCGTGAGAGATTTTAATGTTAAATATTCAAATATACGATTTTGTATCATCTAGATGTTATTTTTGCAGAGTTACCCTCACAAACCTAAACAAAAAAAAGAAGGATAGAATGCGTGCACAAGGGTTGAGCGAGACTATGTTTAGTAAATTAAGTTTAAGTTGTTGTAAAGTAAGCTTATAGTTGCAGCCCAGCTGGTATAACGTAGGTTTTGGTTGGTATCTTATTACGCCCCTTGTAGGGGGTATAATTACGGCCCTAAGGTGAGTAAACTTTGGTAGCGTGCCTTAGGCCTTGGCCTGACTTATTACCTTGAGCGTATCGACTGGGATTTACTCGAGAAGCTTAAATAAAGTTGTTTAGAAGTTGGTTATAATATAATACATTTATTTATCGACCAAAACGCATGGTCTGAATGTATGTGCAATAGGGACTCCTGGTCCCGGGTAATTCACAATTATAAGCAATTTACGAAACAATAGAACTTTTTAAAACTTACAATATTTGAACATATACTCCAAGGTATTTCTAGAAACAAACGGACAGAGTTTAGCCTGGAAAATAGATTTGTCTCACCTCGGTCTCAGAAATCTTAGTTTATATATCAAATATCGACCTCATTAATCTGACCAATTTCCGCACTTTTATTTTAATAACAAGTGCTATATACAAACTTCACATCTTATATTTTTTTTGCGTCATAAATATTTTATTTCTAGTTAAATTATTTCTACTTAATTAGGTGGTTACAACAAATGATTCTATAGCACTGACTATAATGTGAAGTAGTGTAGCATTGACGCTGTTCGAAGTGTTGCCATATTGGCTTATTTTCCCCCAGAAGACTTATCATGATGGTAGATGGTGACCTTTTTTTTAAATTTTTCTGACATAAAACTTGCCCTACATCGCTTTCTGACGAATGCGCAAATAGACTAAAATCTTTCCCCAAATCTGCCTTTGGAACAACGATTTTACTGCCCTTTATCCGTTTTAGTAATTTGTCCCACTAAGTATAACCAAGCAAATTCTTGTTCTTCTCCAGTTTTCCATTCTGTGTCATTTTTTAATAGATTAGTCAAAGGGGCGATTAAATCATGAACATTGAAGTAAAAACACGTATAAAGGTTAAATAAGCCCAGTGGAGACCTAAGCTGCGAAATATTTTTCGTTTTTGAATTTTGACATTTTTATATCAAACTGTTTAAGACGAGTATAGAATATTTTTGAATGTTTTAAGTAATCTTTAGGATGAGAGCCTTCTGTTTTAAGATAAGCATAAAAAAAATTTGACTCCGTCCTGTTAGAGGAGACAAGAACGAAAAGAATTCTTGATAACTTTTGTCAATAGATATTTGTAAAAATCCACTACCCATATCAAACTCGCTGTAAAATTTTCCCTTGGATAGATTCTGTAAAATGTCTGTAGTTCTTGGTGTTAGAAAAGCTCTATCTTTCATTTTAGTAATGCAAGTACGTAGATCAGTTAAAAATATCGTGTTTTCTTTACTAAGTTTGTCGTTTTAATTCGCACTATGCTTGCGAATCAGGAATACCGTAGAAGGAAATTGGGAGGGATTCTGTTCAATAATTAGCTAAAAAAAACAAGTTTTTTGTAACATTAAAATTTAAAACGAACAGAAATTATTCCGTGTGTGAAAGGGAATGTCCCCTCCTCAACGTTAAAACTTTTTATTGTTTTACGCTAGAGTTTTTTATTGTTTTAAAAAGTAAGATTGTAAGACAGAGTCAAACTTTAGCGCAAAGAGCGAGGCGTTGAGGAGAGGACAGCTCCTTTCATATACAGAATAATTTCTGTTCGTTTTAAGTTTTAATGTCGCTCCTTACTTTCAGTTAAAAAAACTTGTTCTTTTTAGTTAATTTCTGAACGTTTTTGAATTAATGCCACTTTTGATTTTGGCTCACCGTACATTCGCATATTAATTTTTCGTTTTTTGACTAATTGGCTTTCTCGAAATTTTGTTCTGACGTAACTTACGAATTAAATTGCGTAATGAATTTCTATAGATGTTTTTATTACGTATATTAGGAAGTTCTCTCCCTAGTCAATACCCCGCTCTTTACGCTTAAGTTCGAATTTCGTTAGAATCACAAACCCCTGAATCCTAAAGGCCGGTGAGTTAGAATAGATAGCTCTTTTGAAAGTGCTAAAAAACTTTAGCGTTAAGAGTGAGGTATTGCCTGGGGGGCGAACCCTCTTATATACGTAATAATTTCTGTTCGTCTTAAGCTTCAATGTTGCTCCTTATTTTCAGTTAAAAAAACTTGATTTTTTATTTAATTTCTGATTGTTTTTTAAATAATGCTGGGAAATCGGGTGCCCCCTTCATGGAAATGTTCCTTCTCCCAAGGAAATGTCCTCCATGAAAGATCCTCCCCCGTAAAACCTACTCCGACCCTGACCCCCCACTAGAAAAAAGTTCCTCCTGAAAACACCTGTATTCTTCCCAATAACCCATACTTTAGTAGGGAGGGCATAATAGACGCCGTACGAAAACATGTGCTACCATCGATAATTGAGTGTAACGCTGACAGGTTATAATTTATTCAAGGATTATTGATCGAGTCTAATGGGATCAATGTCCCCCTTTTTCAAGGTCTATTTATTTGTTGTTTTTAGGTGTAATGACTCCTGGGCGAAGTTTGCGCATGCGCATTGAATTCTAACCACATAGACAATGTATTGATCCACTCGAGGCGAACTGGATTTCTGAGAAATTGATTAGATAATCGACTAGGATAAGAGGGGAAGTAGATTTCTGAGAAATTGATTACATATTGAATACATTCTAACCGTGATTTTTTTAATCTTATGTTGTCGCACAATTTTTTCCGGTAGCAGAAATACCGACACAGATTACTAGTCAGTCGGCTACCCTTATTGATAATATTTATTTATCGACGAACCTTATACCGAAAAGTTATTGCGACGTGATCATATGTCCATCTTCCTTTCTGACCATCTTCCATCTTTCATCTGTCCATCTTCCAGGTTCTGACCAACTTCCTTTGGCGTGCGTAATTCGGGACACTGGAAAAAAGGTTTTTAGGATGGAGAAAACAACACTTAGGGATCTTAAGCCGGAAAATCTTAAACTGTTTCAAGAAGAGATAAGTATGGTTTCTTGGGAGGAAGTTATGAATGAAAAAGAAAACGCATCGGCGGCGTTTGACACTTGTTAAAAAATATTGTCCCTATTTATGATAAGTGTTGCCGTGTGAAGGTTGTTCGTAAGAAGAAAAATGTCCAAAGGAAACCGTGGGTGACAAATAAAATTTTAGAAAAAATTAGTGAACGGAACAGACGGAACAGACTATAGAGTTATTACCACTACGTGGTAATAACTCTATAGACCCAGTGGATGAACTTGTAGTCGGTGAAAAACAAGTTAAAGGTAAGAAAGGTGTTAGTGATAAGTTTTGTAAATATTTTTCAAATGTTGGAATTGATGTTAAAAATGATGTTGCCGACCATGGGTATAAAAATGAGCTGTTTATTGATGATCGTGGAGACGGTCCTTCCATGGAATTCGTAAAGTGCACTCAGTCTGATCTCGAGGACGCACTGAAAAGAATAAAATCGAATTCAGCAGGAATTGACGGTCTTAGCCTTAAGGCATTTAAGGCTGTCGCCGCTTACCTTTTGCCTTGTCTTCTGTACTTGGTGAACCTATCTATGGAAAAAAGGTCAGTTCCCAGATGCTTTAAAACAAGGAAAAATTATACTTTACATAAAGGTGGTGACAAAAGAGAAATGTCAAACTGGAGACCTATATCGATTCTGCTACTGTTCTCAAAAATATTTGAAAAGGTTGTTTATAAGAAACTATATTCTACCTCAATTCTCTTGGGTTTTTATGTGACACGCAATTTGGATTCCGAAAGTCTCATTCTACTAGTCATGCAGTGCGCCACCTTCTTGATGTTTTAAATAATGTATTTGAGAGCGGTTCTATTCCTTTAACTATTTTTATTGATTTTAAAAAAGCTTTGATACTGTTGATTTTGAGCTGTTGTTAGATAGGATGTGACATTTAGGTATAAAAGGAAATTCGATTTATTGGTTTCGTTCGTATTTGTATGGTAGATCAATGCGTGTAGTAGTGGAGGATATTGTCAGTTCACCTCGTCCTGTACTATGTGGAGTACCGCAAGGTTCTGTTTTAGGTCTGCTTTTATATTTAATTTATGTTGAAACATTACAGTTTTACATTCCTGATGCCGCCATAACATCCTTTGCGGATGACACAGCTATAACGATTGCTGGAAAGGCTTTGAGTGAGCTTGTTCCAAAAGCAAATAAAGGGCTACTTGACCTGCATATTTTTACTAGTCTTATTTGCTTAGCAGTGAATGTGAGTAAAATTAATTACATGATTTTTAGTCGTACTGGAGTTATTGATAATGTTTTCGGTTTGTTTAATTTTAATGGTACAGAGATTAAGCAGATATTTGATACAAGGTAGCTTGGTTTTCAGATTGATTGTAATTTAAATTGGAAAGAACATAGTGAAATTGTATCGGTAAAAGTTGCGCGGGGCTTAGGGCTGATTCGTAGATTTAAACATGTTTTTCCTGTTTCAGTTTGAAAATTTTATATAATTCACTTATTCATCCTTACATTGTATACGGTTGTTCTGTGTGGGCTAGTAATTTTGTTGTAAATTTTAAACGGATACAAATTGTGCAGAATGAAGCACTGTGCCTGCTCGGTGATTTTGAAAATTGTGAAAGTACAATGGATTGTTATCAGCATTTTAAGATTTTAAATATTGGGCAGTTGAGGGAATATTAGACAGGTATTTTTGTGTATCAGTGTTTAAATAAATTAGCACCTAATTATTTTTGTGATGTTTTATCATCGAATTCTGCGTACCATTCTTATGATACAAGAAATTCTGCAGACCTAGTACATGAGAGACGACACACTGCTAGGTCTAGTTTTGTATTTAGGCATGTGGGTGTTTCGGTATGGAACAGTCTTCAGGAAAGTACTAGGATGGCTGAGAGTGTGTCCTCTTTTAAAAATAGGTTAAAGAGTTTCTTAATTAATAGGGATGGCTGAGGGGGGGGGGGGCTGTATTCTTTCTTTTGTCTTGTGTAAAGATTGGTTTGCGGTTCCCATGAGGTTTATTTCTAATTTATTTATATGATTGCATTATTATTATTTTTTTTTCATTATATATATGAGTAAGTTTTTTTCAATATGTATATGAGTAAGTAAAATAGTGATTCCTGCCACAAACAAATCTGTATAGATTTTCACGTGGTAGGTCTGTTTGATATGTATTTTTTGTGAATATTGATATTTAATAAAAATGAATTTTCTCTCTTTTTCTCTCATAATCGACTAGGACAAGAGGGGAAGTAGATTTCTTGGAAATTGATTTACATAATCGGTTGGGAATGTATTGATCGAGTCTAACGGGAACAGGATCACGTGTCTCTTTCTAAGCCAATCAGGGAAGATATGTAAGGTATCCCATTACATCACAATTTGCCCTTGAGATTTTGTATATAACGGACATGCGTTGTGATTAAACTATCGTAAAGTTTTAAGACACAATGGAACAAGCATCGAATATTGATTTGGAAACTCTGGCTACATTGATTTTTAATGTGAGTTCTGTTTAGTAAATTTTCTTAGTTTATTTCCAAATAAAATCATTTTACATAGTCCCACTCCAGTAAATTCAAATTCAGGGTATACCCCCCCCCCCCACAATACAAACTCCACTATATGATGTTTATAATCGATAGAAAGCGTAAAATACACTCTTTTTTACCATGTAAACCTCCCCTCCCCCTCTGTTTACGACTTTAATTCTTCCAATGTAAATAACTATGTTTTTTGTTAAATTTATTCTTATCTAAAAGCGTTACTCAAATTTCTGTCGACCTTTAGTTATTAAGCCACTGCGGCTTGACTTACAGATTTCCCACAAAGATTTAAAATCCTAATTATTGCTTCCTGTCAAGTGTACATCCAGCTTTGCTAAATATACAAGGACTTGCATTACAGTGGTTTCACTGAAAGTCGGTACTTTTGGTCAAAATAACGACACAGCTTCTTCGTCACAAATTTTACTTTTTGCTTTACTGAAAAGGGAGAGGGGCTTTCTTCTGTAAAAAAGGGGGGATTGTTAAGAGGGGATAGGTTTTAGTGTCATGTAGTATTCGTTTTCCATTTTGAATGCTCAGTGTTTATATGGGGTGGGGAGAAGGGGGGGGGGTTAAGAAAAAGATACAGAGCTACAATGAGAAGATTTACTGAAGCATAGGCCCTTTTAAATTATATAAACCTTTGACCATAGAGGAATAATATGTAAATATATGCGTTGCGTCTCTAGACATGTTTTTAATTTTGTTCTAGCTTTCTTTTGATAAAGTTTCTTTTATATTCCCAGGCAGGGGCGTGAAAACTATGGTTTTTTAACTTTGATACACAAGGCTAGAAAGAAAAGTCCTTAGGAGTTGCCTTAAGACTATATTATGCGTAAATTGAATAGCATATTTACCTATGATCGCAAATTTTAGGCCTATAAGCTATAAATTAACGATCTTTTTATTTTATTTAAAGCCTATAGACTGGAACATTTAAATTATTTTTCTAAATGGTAAAAATAGAAACATTGATTTCTTTCCTAAGGCTACAGACTGCTGTTTGTCAAGGTTTATTTTTCACAAGTTGTGTAAAAAACGTTTGATTTCTAAGCCTAGTATATTTCTCGCAAATTTTTACTTTTTGCTTTGCTGAAAAGGGAGAGGGGCTTCTTTGCAACAAATGCTTTCTATAAAAAATTATGGTTAGAGACGGGGATACTAATTTTTCTTCTGTAAAAAGGGGTCATTAATCAATACTAAATTTTTTCTTCTTTTTAAGGACAATTATGAAGAATGCCCCCCTCCATCAAAGAGAGCAAGAGAGGGTGAGGCAGCCCCATCAGTGTCAGCCCCTATACAGCCATGTAGAAAACCGAAAAGAGAATGGGCGGCTTCTCATAATATGGTGAACCCCGCTGTAAAAGCCAGTGGCATCGCCACCGCCACCACATCTATACAAGAAACTGACGTCACCGTCCCATCTATCCCCCCTCATGCTTTACCAGGTCCATCTGCACTCCATGAGCAAGGCGAGAATGTGACTATCCCCGCCCTACACGGACAATATGCTGCCCCCTCGACACCCAGTTATACTGCGAGACCTTCTGTGGTCCTATTACAAGCCAAAAATGCGCACCCTTCAACCCCAGTCTAGCTACGGAGCCTTCCGTGCAAGCTGCAATGCCTGGGTCTTCTAGACAAGCCATAGGCCAAACATCGGCTTCTTCTCATGTAATATCTGAGCTATCAGCTCCCCGTCAAGTGTCAGTGCACTCTCTTCAACTGTCTCCGTTAAGTGCTGAGCCTCCCATACAAGGTAGAAGGGTTGGCCCCTCCAGGCAAGTCACAGACCAACCGATGGCTCCATATCATGTAATGTCTGAGCTTCCAGCTTCCTGTCAAGTGGTTGATCAATTTGAAGACGTGAGTAAATTTTTCAATCTAATAAGCTATTTTTTCAGCTGTTAGAGATCCTTTTATTCTTTACTTTTGTCTTTTCACTTTTTTCTATTATTTAGGACCAAGTTACAGAAATATCTAAACAAAACTATTTTTCAACCTAATACAAGCTTGTCCAAGACATTAAAATGTTATTTTCGCTATAATTCCCCCCCCCCTTCCCTACACCGCTTGTTTTAAATTTCACTGCTCCTTCCCTTCAGAGATACTTAAATAAAATGTATTTTTTTTGCTTGTGAAATAAACCGTTCTTTTCTAATCTTTCCTATTACCTTGTTCTCTCTGCCTACTGCAGACAGCTTGGCTATTTTTTCAACCTCATAATGATATTTTTTGCCAATTTCTAATTTACTGTTAGAGTCTTTTATCTCGCCATTTGACACTAATAATGCTATTTTTCGCTAGAATATTATAGTTTTCCCCGAGTTTTAAGGGATTTAGAAGTAAGCCTTTTTTTTAACTTTTTATAGGCCTTTCTTTTCGCCATTTTTTCAACACAGTAAAAGCTCGTCAGAGATATTAAAAGGCATTTTTCTCCCAAAGGAAATAAAGCGTTTCCCCTTTTGAATCAGGTCAATTATTGCATACATTCATCCAGCTGAATTCTCTTAGCGAAACCAAAAAAGGCACTATATTCAGGTCATAATTTCCCCATAGTAAATAGCAAAATCTTGCGATATAAACTGCATTATTAACGATTGCTTAATCTTGCTTCTACAAATATTATAAAAACAATTTTCTATCGGAATGAGAGGATATGTTCTGAAAGGGATAGGCTACCAAGTAAAGACTCCGGTTTTTTCAATGCAGATAGAGTATTAATAAGAATTTTTTTTAGGTGTTGTTTGAACAAAATCAAAACCTATTATGTTATTTTTAGATTGTATTAAGTTGGAACTTTCAGAATATATATAGAGTAAATCAAATGCTACTGTGTGCATACTGCTACTAAGTGCGTTTTAAATAATAATCCAATTTTAAAATTAGGGTGATTTAGACACTTTGAAAATAAGCTATTTTCTTTTATAGGTTGTATTGGTACCATATTCCATGTCGCCGTCATCATCAGTTGGAGAAGAAGAAGACGTGCCTGTGGAGCTCTCCAACAATTCACCATGGAGTGGTAATTTACTTGAAATACCAGATAATATTGACGATTTTTTAACTGATTTTTAAAATGTTGATAATAGTGCAGTTGAGCAGGGGGACTTACCTTTGCTAAGTCCAAACACCTACAGCTTTTAAATGATTTAAACCCGGGAATTAACAGGGAACCCTCCCCACACTGATTACATACTTCCACTTCAAACTAATGAAGTGGCTTCGAACAACTTTATTATTGAACAATGTGGGAGAGGGGGGTGGTGATAATATACAAGATGGGGAGGAGGGCGAAAATACCCAATTTATAACATTTCCTGAATTCCAACTTTCAAATTCTATTTTAAATACGATAGTCGTTTACCCTGCAACTTTTGGGGACCCTTTTAATTCGCTTATGGGGGGGGGCAATTTTTTATTTGACCCTATAGAAATTGTCCATGAATATGTAGATAGAATTCGTGCACTGCTAGAAAACCAGATTCTGTTGTGGGGAGGTAGGGATTCAATTAAGGTTTCAATTGTTTTAAAGGTGTTTTATTTAAATGAGGGTGAAAGTGAAGTTTATCATCATTATGTACATACTGAGATGCGAGTGATCTATCCGCATTTAAAAAATTTTGAGGGTGTTTTTATGGATTGGATAGACCACATTATTACCCATCTCGAGAATTATAGCGAAAATGGTAGTGGGTCTGTGGTTTTATTTGTTGAAAATTTAAGCGTTAATATTTGTAAATTTAAAAAAGATTTTATTTTAAGAGGGGGGGGGGCAGGTGGGGCGGGAGAAAGGTCTATAGTTTTAAAATATAATCCAGATTTAGAGGGTTGCAGAGGCGTTCAGCGAATCTGTTTCGAAACAGGTCAAAAATGTTTCAAGTACGCTTTCCTCATATCAGCATTTGAGCCTCTAGCACATGACGCTACAAAGAAAAATTTAGAGTATGGGGCTGTGCATGGAAAGGTGGGGTCCGATTTTCCCATTGTAGATTTTTATTGTTTAGAGGGAAAATACCGAGTAACGTTCAAGTCCATTGATATTTTTGAAAGGGCCAATGCCCATGTAAACATCGGCATTACTGTGGTTCAATATGAAACTGAATTTGAGGATGGGGTTCGTTCTATAAAGAAGGGGTGGCGTTCCCAGTAAGGATACTGTCAATTGAATTGGGGAAGCACTGGGTTTGGTTCTTGTACACACCACCTAGTGAAACAAATGCAATCGGCCATTTTAACCCAAGTACAGACATCAGTAGAGTTCTGGGGGAGGGTAAAAGAAATAATGGGGTATGTTTCTACTGTCCGACATGCCTATCTCGATTTCGTAGTGATTTAAAACTACGAGATCATATGAAGCATTGTAGACGGCCTGGCTACCAGTCAGTGGAAACGGTTTGGGGGGATTTGGCCATTTTACGCTTTAAAAATTTTCAAAATACCATCCTCCAGAGCAATAAAATCCCTTTGGATTGTGAAGTGAAGCTAGTGGAAGTGAACGATCCTCGATTTCCAAATCGAATCAAAGAACATCGGGCCATTGCAGTCTCCTACGCCCACGCGCAAAGAGAAAATTCTAACACTAT
This sequence comes from Artemia sinica, assembly GCA_027921565.1. NCBI lineage: Eukaryota > Metazoa > Arthropoda > Branchiopoda > Anostraca > Artemiidae > Artemia > Artemia sinica. The sequence continues at coordinate 45,288,785 of CM051270.1, forward strand.
GCAGTTGTTAGAAATAGTCGAAACGTTGGATGAGGGTGAGTTCATGGTCAAGGCACTGACCAAATTAATTGGCACCCTTAATGGAGCTATTTTGTGTTTGAGAAATACACATTACCGTATGTTATTGTCTGCAGAGGATCATCTCACAATTAAAAATAAAAAAATATGATGGGTTTGTAAGGGGGAGTTTGAAGAGGGGAATAAGGGGAAAGGGACTAGAGGGAAAAGAGGGGGGAAGGGGAAAGTCAGAGACCACGATTTAATATCCAATGGGGTGCTCCCGGGTCCTAAAGTTTATTGCGTTGAAACTCATAACATGGATGTAAAGCAGGCGTACTGCCCCACGTACATAAATGTACTGCCCCACGGCCACTATAGAATTTCAGACCGGGTTGAATGTGTAAACTATCGCAACCAACTCGGTCTGAAATTCCATAGTTGCCGTGTGGCAGTACATTTACACCATTCTTGAGGACAAAGACTTTGTCGGATATACATGACATTGCATTCTTTTCCACTCTAACAGTATAATTTTTATACTGTAGAGAGTGAATTGCAGACACTTGTGCTCTCGGCACTAGGCTACTCTCTACAAAGTTTTTGTACACACTCATGTTGAAATTGTTCTTTACAAAATGTGTAGGCCCCCCTTTACACGCCTGCTTTATATCCCTGTTATGAGTTTCAACGCAATAAACTTTAGGACCCGGGAACACCCTATTGAATATCAAATCACTCCCCGTCTCTGATTTTAACATGAGTAGTAGGTTGCGAGCCTGACGTTCCGCCAACTCGGGGTAGAGGGACGGATTCCAGTTAGTGAAATCCATCCGCGAGCTGATGTGTTCCCCATTTTCTAACCCCCAATAAATCCCCGGTTTTTACTTTTAACAGCAGAGAATCTGTATCCCCATAGTAAACTTGAACCTCCTCCTCCCTTGGCCATTGCACCTTGCACACATTGTAAAAAACGACAACATGAGCTTTTTGGAAATTTTAAGCACTGAACTACCTCCTGCTATATTCTTGTTGAGTACCACATTTCTCTTTTTCCTGTGTAGAAGAACCATGCTTGTCTCTATGATCGTTCTATAATATCGTTTTATGCGAAAAATTGTTTATGCAAAAAGTTTTCTTGATTAATTTCAATAAATAACCGAGTAAAACTCATAGTGAGCAGAAATTAACATGAGGAGTGCTGACAACGCACAACATAATTTGCACTTTACTGAAAAAAAACACAGATTGTCAGTTTAATGTACATATACTGATATTTATTCCTTGAAGTCTTGATAATTTTTTATTTATTTTAGTAAAAAAATGAAAAAATTTAAATGTACTTTGTTTTCAGTAAAGTGTAAATTACATTCTGGTCTTAAGAAGGCATTGGGGTTTTTCAGCCCTACTCTTCTTAATATATAATAGCATTACACCTAAAAGTTTCAACTTAATACCCCCAGTTATTCTTGAGGTATTGCTGAAATTTCGTATTTGCAACCAGCATGTACACACTGATTTTTGATTTAGTATTAGAGCACAACTTAGTTTTAAAGCAATTTTTCTTTTAGAAGTATAAAAGACAAAATACATTGTTATAGGGGTGGGCATAACCAATAACTTTTGAGATATAGACTTAGGTACTGGACCGCTCTGCTATGCAGAAGAAAAGGGTTGTCTCAATATTTTGACTGGGTGTGTTTTGAAACTGTATCAGCTTGGGAGGAGGCCTTCTTGCCCTACAATTACTTTTGACTCTTGAAAAGGGCACTAGAATTTTTAGTTTTCAATCTAATCAGTCCCTTTAGAAGTTTTAATAGTATTTCTAGTCAGGGGCGTCGTTTGGGGGTGGGAAGGAGGGGGTAGTTGCCCCCCAATAATGTGGAGGAAAAATATTACACATCCCATGTCTTTGGACTATCCAGATATGGGCCCCTCTTGCCCCCCCCCTCAATAAAAATGTTGGAAATTCGCTCCTGTTGCTAGTGTTGATAGAGTGGCGCTGCCTGCAATATTGCTTTTATGCTCTTTTGAAAAACTGCTTGAATATAGTTTTTTTTGATTAATTGAAACTCTCCCTAAACGCTCCCTTATACTTTCATCTTAATACCCCTATCATCATAAGTTACAGTAACTTTAGTTTTGTAATAGTAATAGTGTAACTGGATACTTGTGTAACTGAACCCTGTGTGACTGAATCCTCGTGTAACTGAACGCTCGTGCAACTTAACCCATTTAACGGAGCCCTCCTGCAACTCAACCCCGTTTAACTAAATCCCATTTAACTAAACCGCCGTGTGACTGAACCCCCGTGCAACTGGACCTTTGTATAACTGAACTCTTATGTAACTCAACCTCCCGTGCAACTCAACCCCATTTAACTAAATCCCATTTAACTAAACCGTCGTGTGACTGAACCCCCGTGCAAATGAACCACCGTATAACTGGAAACCGGTCTTCGTGTCAAGGTGTTTACCCCCGCTCTAGTAAAGTAGAGAAGAGGAATTAATGTGTAAGTCTTGCCCCCTCCCTCTGTGCCAAAATGTTCTTCTCATGGAAAATCCTCCAGAAACTCCCCGCCCTTTTTGAAAACTCCCATTCAAAAAATGTTTTATGTTTCCTAATAACAAACACTATCTGTAAGCAATGGACAAATTGCAAAGCTTGAAATTAAAAAAGGTACTTTAACTTCTGCAATTGGGTTCTCTGATTATTTTATAGCTAGGGAGAGAAGGAGATACTTCAAAGGGTGCATTTTAATTCCAAAACATCTTAGCGACAAGAGGAGGTTTGACGTAAAAATTGTTTTATAATCCCCGGGCAGTTCTGGTCTTTTTCTATAAATCCAAAGTGATTGGATACCAATTGGAGTCGGGGCTGTACCTTTAAAAAGTAGAGGTGTCATGGTCGCTATTTCCGAATTATCAAATCCAATATTATGGAGTGATAACCTCACTGGTGGATGGCTTTTCAATCCGATGGATGAGTTAACACATGTTTTTTTCTTTGTTAGTGATTTTTCTTTTTTGGTCTGATTTACATGATTTTATTGTTCGTTTTAAAGTGTCATGATTAATTATTGGCTGTTTCATTTACAGGCTAGATTTCTAAATTTCAAAATTCAAAATATGGTTGGCTTCTGTGACGTAAAATTTCCAATACGTGTAGCTGCCTTAAGTGTGTTTTATCACCCGTTTTGCAGGTAAATGCATATCTTAATATTGGACCAATGCCACTAGTGTAACGGCCTTCAATGTCTAAATCCTTCATTTTACCTTAAATATACAGGTCTTGATAAACAGCATGCGATTCGCTCCATTACACACATAGGGAGTAGTAAGCGTCTGTTTCTCTCTAATCTACAATTTTCTAGTCTTGTTCTATAATAACAGTTACTTGCGCTATAATGGCTGTATCAAAATTCTGATTCGATGTGTTTTGGAAAATGATAGACGAGGAGGATGGGCTAGTTGCCTTCTATTCAATTTTGAATCTTAAAAATAGCTTAAGAATTTAAGATTTACAATCAAATGAGCCTCCTCTAAAGTTTAGATGACCACCCCTTCCGTAAATGCCCCTTGGACGTAGATTTTATGTCCCCAGAGCATAAGTTACAGCCTTTGTCCCCAGATTCCTAAGGGTTGTGAGAACCCTAAAGATCTTCTCTTATTATCTTTGGACAATTTTTGAACAAAATGGATATCTCAAAATTCATATCAGATAAATTAGGGGGAAAAGGGCTGTTGGGACGGGGTAGTTTAATTCTGATTATTGTGACTCTAAAAAACGGGCACTAGAACTTCTGGTAATTAATCAAATGAGCTCACTCAGAAGTGAAACCGACCAACCCTTCCATAAAAACTTTGTGTGCCAATGAGGTATAACTTATGATCCTTGTCCTGAGGGCTGTGAGGGGACGGGGTGATTTTATCCCCAAAGACATAATTACTCGATTCGTCAACTATGCTGAACAAAATGAGAATCTCAAAATGTTAATTGCATGGGAAAGGATAGGAGTGGGGAGGGTAGTTCCCATGCAAACTTTTATTTTCCATACGAAATGAAAACCCTTTCAAAGTTTTTTCAACAAATCATTCATTACGAAGTACCTTGGTAAAAAAAGGATATGTAAATAATAAATTGTGCCCGCGTTGCTCTTTACTTAGGTAGCACTATTGTCCTGCCTTTGATTTCACCCGTGTAGGTTTATTTTTTAGGGGAGAGGTAGGCATCCTGCCTCTTGAACCATCTGATTGGCCTATGATCTAAAGGCTAAAACTTACACATACACATTTTCTTGTTTTGGTTAGGGGGGGGGGGGAGGTATAGCATTATAATTACATGGAAATTATAAATTATATGGAGAATCTAAAAAAAATAGTGGGAAAATTGTAAATACCTTGATATTTGGGTAAGAGACATGGATCTGATTCTTAACAAGCCCAGACGCTCTCAAGCTCCTAGGATAATATAGGAATTACTTACTTACTTAGACTTGGGTCTTCTCACACCGACTGGTGCATAAGGCGACAACGGTGCCTCTCTATGACGACTTCTCTTGGGCTTTTGACCAAAGTTCTTAGAGCGATGATTTCAAAAGCGCAGCATCCTTGTCAAGACATTTGCTTAGTGTTACCTTCTGTTGCCCACGTCTTCTGATGCCAGAAGGAGCCCAACACCACACATCATGGGGTAGGTAGCCCTCTTCTATTTGCATCATGTGACCCAATAACACCATCGGTTAGTCACAATTCTATCGATCACGAGCGGCTCCTTTGTCTTTTCACGTATAAATTTGTTAGTGAGCTTTTCAGTCCACTGGATACCAAGGATACGCCGAAGAGATTTCTCGGAATCCTGGATTCAATGCGTGGAGTAATTTCCCACTCAAGACTACCATCACATTTAATGAAACTATCAAGATATTTGAACTCTTCAACCTCCTCTAGTACATCAGATCCAACTTTAAACGGTGGGGCAAGTAGGATATTGACGTTGTTTCGCATGACTTTATTTTCTGTGTACTGGCTGACAGACCAACTTGCCCGGCTATACCGGAGAGTACAGCGATATTATTACGTAGCTCCTCTCTTAAATGAGATAGGAGGGCTATATTATCAGCAAAATTACCGTCACAGAATGTGTGGTTTTGGTTCAACTGAATTCCACCTCTGATATAGAATAGGCGGTTTTGGTTCAACTGAATTCCACCTCTGATATAGTCAATGAGAATAGTAAATAGTACTGGGGGGAGGATACATCCTTTACGGACACCAGACTTTACACTGAACGCTTCCATAGGGTCCCCATTATCAGTCCGTACAACACATAACTGAATCTCGTATAGCCTGACAATCATACGAACAATCTGGTCGGGGAATCCATAATACCGTAGTATTCTTCATAGTGAGTATCTGTGGACCGAGTCAATCGCTTTCAAAAAGTCAATACTGGCAATAATAATCTCAGTCTGCCGTTCATTTGCTTCTTCGATGAGTATCCTCAAACTGAATATCAAATCAACGCACGATCTCCATGGTCGAAACCTATGCTGCTCATCTCTTAGTATTGCGTCGACTTTTGACTGAATATGGTTCAGTAGTACTTGGCAGAAAAGTTTACTCCCTACAGACTGCAGAGTGATACCTCGCCAGTTATTGCGGTTCGTTGCCCTCCTTCTCTTAAAGTGCTTGACCAAAACCCTTTTCTTCCAATCGATGGGAATATTTTCAGTTTCGCATATCTGAGAAAGAGCCTTGTGAAGGGGTTCCAAGACTTCAAGAGGTCAGGCCTTAAGCCGTCAACTCCTGCAGCTTTACCATTCTTAAGCTCATACAATACTGTCATGACTTCAAGCAGGCCTATAGATTCTTTGCTCATGTCAAGGTGGAGGAACGGTAGCTCAGCCGGAGGGGATACAAGGTTTTTAGGTGGTGGAAATTTTAGGACGTCATTGAAGTATTCTTTTCATCTCTTATCAATGTCTTCCTTCTTTGTAAGTAGTTTTCCAGCCATACTTTCAATTAGAGGAGCTGGCTTTCTAAAATCTCCGCTTATTTCCTTTTTGATACGATAGACTGTTCAGCTGTCACCCTTACTGGCGGCTGTCTCTGCTTCAGCTGCATTTGTCTAAAAAAAAATCGCTGTTTGACAGCTCTGGTAGACCACTTTACAGCCTTGTGGGCTTCCTTATATTTAGATTTCAAAAGATATTTGTACTCGACAGCGAACTCGCTCTTGCACGATTCCAACATGATTTTGGCTAATTTTCGGTCATTTATAAGTTTCCAAGATTTGGCGCTGATCCACTGCTCACTTGCTTCTTCACGTACCTGATGTTATCATCGGCGGCACTCCGCATGCATTGTACAATAGACTCACATCTCTTGTTTACTGTTGCAGTTGTGTCTTCAGTTGACAGACTTGCAAACCTTTCTAGCAAGATTAATGCAGTACGCCTGTAGAAGACTCATATCCTGGAGCTTCCGGAAATCAAAGGACTCGATAGTGTTTATATGTTTCTTCATGGTCTTCAGCTTAAGTTGGAAACTGGCAATCACCAGTTGCTGGCCAGAGTATGAATTTGCACCACAGTACGTTCGCATATCCTCCAATGATCGATTTTTGACGCTTTTTCACTAAGATATGGTCAATCTGGCTTCTTGTAACACCATCGGGTGAAGTCCAAGTATATTTGTGTACTTCACTGCGGGGGAACCATGATCCACCTAGCATCAGGGTACGGCTAGCACACATATCAACCAGACACACTCCACTGTCATTGATAACAACCAGGCCATGCTGGCATAGCTCATCATGTGCAAAAGTTTTATCACTACTAACATTAGCATTAAAATAACCCCACACAAACTAATGCATCGTGCTCAGGTACTGTATTGAGTGTGTTGGTCAAATCACTATAGAAACTGTCCTTGGTGTCCCCACCAGCATCTTTCATGGGGGCATAGACTGCAATGGCGGTAAGTATAGACTGGGAGCTTTCAAAACGGGCCTTAAGCATTCTTGCATTCTTAGGTACAAATTCCAACATCGACTCCTTTGCTTCTTTACCTGAGAAGAAGACTTCATAGTTGTCAATATATATTGAACCAGAGCCAGTCAGCCTGGTATGCGAAACAGCTGCTATTTCAATCTTTAAGATTGAAAAATTCTAATCACGGCCTCTAGACGGCCCTGTTGTGTTTCAGGATTAACAGTCCTAACATTCCCAAAAGCAAGACGAAAAGGTTCATTCGCTGTCAAAAATTATGTCCGAGCACGGTCAGGAGCCGTTTCCAGAGAAATCAAATTAGGTCTGAGAGTTTTTGTTGTCGTTCCTAAAATCATTAAAAAATTTTACAGGGATAGGGGATTAGCCTATCACCCAGCCCTCCTCCTTTCCTGGCTTGGGACCGCTTTGAAAAACTGAAAAAGGGTATCTTATAAATTAAAATGATTTTTTCTGCTTAACTTGATTGTTAACCCTCCCTGAATAACTCTGTTTTAAGGGAAATAATATTTGGGGTGCAAGAAGAGCGTATTCCCATTGCTGTTGACATGAAAACCATGATCCTATGGTATGATATAATTTGAAGATTTACTTAGAACATTTTGGGAAAGATGTGCAAAAGTACCTGGAAGTGACTGTTCAAAAATAAAGCATGCTAGCATTATTGTCTTTTCAAAGATCATAAGATGATGTTTCTTTTCCTCTTGTGGATTTCTTTTCCTCTCTTTTTCTCATTTCTTTTCCTCTTGTGGTTTGATTTCTTTTTTTTTATGCTGCAATATAAAGGTCAATAAAAATAAAATGAAGTTGTTTGAATTGGTCAAGTAAAAACGTACGCAACCATATAGCTCGTATATCATAGAAAATTAAGAAACCCAGAAATTTAAATTAAAAATGAAAATAAAAGTATTATTTGCACCCCGGACCCATCTCATATCTGATTGTATTTCAAAACCATTAAGTTCAAAGATATATATAATATATATATATATATATATATATATATATATATATATATATATATATATATATATATATATATATATATATATATATATACATATATATATATATATATATATATATATATATATATATATATATATATATATATATATATATATATATATATACATTATATATATATATATATATATATATATATATATATATATATATATATATATATATATAAATATATATATATATATATATATATTATATATATATATATATATATATATATATATATATATATATATTATATATATATATATATATATATATATATATATATATATATATATATATATATATATATATATATATATATATATTTTTTTAACAATTGTGATTTTTTTTTTATAGCAAAATCCAATTTTTTAATGTTGCCTCGCTAAGTGGTGAAAATAAATTAGCAAAACTAATTAGTTTTGATTTTATAATGGCTTCTGTCCGTATGAACTGAAAAATTAACAATTTGCTCAGTCCCAAAGACAACTACATCTTCAAAGGCAAGCTATACTATTCTAAAGATATTTGGTGTCACCTCTTTCAGCCTAGTTTTTGCTGATTTTCAAAACACGTTTCCTTTTTTCAATTTAGTGCTAGCTACGACCTAAAACTGCGTAACTGCATACGGAGGTATTTTTCATTAAAATTGAATTTTGAATTTACATGCTTCTTCTACTACTAACAACTCACTGCCGTACCAATCCGCCTGAGGCTACAACACAACTCTCCATTTTTAAAAGTTTATAAAGTTGTACAAGTTTCATGTAGCTAATTCAAATAATTAGATTTTATTTTCAATTTTCTTAATACTTTAAGTGTCGCTGCTTTCCTAACATCTTACTAGTCTCAGTGTTTTCTTCTTTTCAAAGTTTAGAAAAACGATGAAAATACTACCCAAGAATACAGTTTGAATGTTTATAGTTAAATATCACTAGCGTTATGCAAAAACCATCTAAGTCACATTTTTTACGAAATTGAGTTATGGGCTTCACCTAATGTAAAATTTCACGACAAGTCCTTTGGTATAATCAGAATCGATCTACATCTTCAAATAAAGTCACAACTAAAATTTGAATTTTCAGTCTAAGTCCCTTTACAGCAATTTTTAAATCGCGAAAACAAGCCAAGTCCTTGGATCCAGCGGTAACTGGACTTAGCATGTTTTTGCTTTTTGTCTGTGGCTGCAGGATTGGACTTGTACTGTTTTGATTACAAACCAAGTGTTTACAAACCATAAATCATAAGATTTATGGTTTATAAGACAAAATCATAAGAGTCTGGTTAACAAGCAATAGTCATCCTGGTCCCCTCAATCCCACTCTGGAGATAATCATGAAAGCAATCATGCTTTTAAAAAAGCAGACTAAAGATTTCCAAAAGGATTCAATATTGCTAGGGTTAATTAACAGAGTTAACTGTTTGAAGGCAAAGAATCAATCTGTGTTCAAAAAGGTTCTGGAGATATGGAAGCTAGTTTTGGCTGATGATCTAATGTTAACATTTTCCTGTGATAAGGCTTACCCTGTCCAAAGTTCACGAGGATTGCAGGAATACCCCCCCCCCCAAGGGCTATATGCCTGAGGGAATTGTCTTTTTTGATAATATATCCTCAGTAAAATTTGCCCTGTACGCAGATGACTTAGCCATTTGGACCAAGAGCAGATAGACTCGGTGACAGATTCTTTGCCTGACCAAGACAGTGAAGTTACTGTAGAAGAAGCATATTCTGGTTGAAAGCGTGGTTGAAGTGCGATGTACATGAAACGGAGAGAACAGACTGAAAGAAAATACAAAGGCGAAGAATATGTGAGTGGCAAAAATATTGTTTATCCTGCTAGAAAACAGAAGGAAGCTTTTAGAAGTTTCAGGCTAAGTTGTCCTGAAAAATTTGGTAGTGGAATGAAAGCCAGTCTGTTTGAATCGTATTGGGCTATAGGTGAAAAGCAACAGCTGTAGCAATTTCTTCTCAACTGTGTGAACAGAATTTGACCGAAACAAACAGGAAAAGAAAAGATGATCCAACAGTTCGTGGTAACGAACTGTAAGTAAGGAGCAACCCGGCTCAATGGTAACCGAAACTCTAGAAAACGGGTTTTTGATACCAATAGATATATCAAAAGAATCAGATTTCAATGCTGATTTCAAATATATAACTTCATCAAGTTTAGAGCTACCCATCAAAAGTTACGCGCCTGAGAAAATTTGGCTGATTTTCAAAAAAAAGGGGGAAAGACCCCCTAAAAGTTATAGAACCTTAATGAAAATCACACTATCATATTCAGCGTATCAGAGAACCCTACTGTAGAGGTTTCAAGCTCCTATCTACAAAAATGTGGATTTTTGCATTTTTTGCCAGAAGAAAGATCACGGATGCGTGTTTATTTGTTTGTTTGTTTGTTTGTTTGTTTGTTTTTTTTTTCCCAGGGGTGATCGTATCGACCCAGTGGTCCTAGAATATCGTGGGAGGGCTCATTGGAACGGAAATTAAAAGTTCTAGTGCCCTTTTTAAGTGACCAAAAAAATGGAGGGCAACTAGGCCCCCTCCCACGCTTATTTTTTTACCAAAGTCACCCGATCAAAATTTTGAGATAGCCATTTTGTTCAGCATGGTCGAAAATATGATAAATATGTCTTTTGGGATGACTTAATCCCCCGAAGTACCCAGAGGGAGGGCTAAAAGATATGAACTTTACCCAATGTTACATATAGTATTGGTTATTCGGAAGTATACAGAAGTTTTCAGGAGGTTTTTTTCTGCTAGTGGGAGGGAAGGGTGGGTCGGGGGTTATGTTGGAGGATCTGTTCATGAAGGAAGTTTTCATGGGGGAAGGGAAATCGCCATGAAGGGGGCGCCGGACTTGCCAGCATTATTTATTGGTTATTGGGAAGTATACAACCATTTTCAGGAAGGATTTTTTCTGGAGGGGGGGGGGCTAGAGGAGGGAGTTACTCTGGAGAATATTTCCGTGGAGGATGTTCCTTTGGGGTAAGGGACATTTCTATGAAGGGGGTGCCGGATTTCCAAGCATTATTTAAAAAACGATCAGAAATTAAATAAAAAAAACCAAGTTTTTTCAACTGAAATGTAAGAAGGAATATTAGAACTTAAAACGAACAGAAATTATAACGTATGTGAGGGGGTTCTCCCCAAGTCAATACCTCGCTCTTTACGCTACAGTTTTTTTTTAGTGCTTTCAAAAGAGCTATCTATTCTAATTAAACGGCCTTTGTGATTCAGGGGTTTGTGAATCAAATTTTTTTTTTAACTTTTAACGTAAAGAGCGTGGTATTGACTAAGGGCAGAACCCCTCATATACGTAATAACATATACGTAATAAAAAAAAACAATAAAAAAACAAGCGATACGGCTCAATAGTAATCGAAACTTTTAAAAACGGAATTTTGATGTCAATAAATGTATCAAAAGAATGTGTTTATAATGCTGATTCTAAATATATAAATTTTATTAAGTTTAGTATTACTCATCAAAGGCTACAAGCCTGAGGAAATTTACTCGATTTTTTAAAGAGGGGGGAAACATCCCCTACAAGTGAAAGAATTTTAATGAAAATCACAACGTCAGATTCAGCGTATCAGAAAACCCTATTACATAGGTTTCAAGCTCATATCTGCAAAAATCTGCAACTTTGAATTTTTGCCAGAAGAAAAATATACGAATATAGAAGTTAGTTACGTAAGTTAATTTGTAAAGACATTCATTTAGCAAAAGAAAAGTAAAATTTTTATGCAAATAAAAGCTGCATTAACTAAAAAACGATCAGAAATTAAATAAAAAAAACAAGTTTTTTAAACTGAAAGTAAGGTGCGACATTGAAACTTAAAACGAACAGAAATTATTTCGTATATGAAAGGGGCTGTCCCCTCCTCAACGCCTAGCCCTTTACGCTAAAGTTTTTTATTGTTTTAAAAAAGTTGTGAGACAGAGTCAAACTTTAGCGTAAAGAGCGAGGCGTTGAGGAGGGGACAGCCCATTTCATATACGGAATAAAGAGCGAGGCGTTGAGGAGGGGACAGCCCCTTTCATATACGGAATAATTTCTGTTCGTTTAAGTTTCAATGTCGCACCTTACTTTCAGTTTAAAAAACTTGTTTTTTTTATTTAATAGTAACAAGGAGCGCTATGCCTGTTACTATTATGTGACTGTTGAATTGGAGAAAGTTAAAATATGCAAGTCCTGTTTTATGTCTGTCTTTGCTCTAACCAAAGCAGAACTCGCAACGGTTCAAGGAAAGCATAGGAAGTTATCTTTATTAGCACTGCTGAGAGACGCCAAGCTCCCAGCAGATCAGTCCCGGTTGACATTTAGGTTATAAAGCAGGACATTGAATCATTTCCTGCTCATGAATCCCACTATGCTAAGTCACAATCTTCCAGAAAATATATTTCTTCTGATCTAAGCCTTCAGAAGATGTACGATCTTTACAAAGATTTTGCTACAGAAAAGGGGTTGCCAGCAAAATCAACTGCAATGTACAAGAAAGCTTTCTATCAAGAATACAATCTTGGATTTAAACCTCTTGTCAGTGACTCCTGTGAAACGTGTGAGAAGCTTAAGTAACAGATTAATTGTGCTGATCCTGAAGATTCCAAAAGAGTCTTGCAAGCTCAGCTTGAGGCCATGAGACAGCCTATAGATCAGCGTACGAGTCTAAAAAAAAGACAAAGAGGTTGTAAAGAACTACAACTCTACTCTTATGTGGGTTTTTGATCTCCAACAGTCCCTTTCTACGCCCTTTGTACAGACTAAAATAGCTTTCTACGAAAGACAACTGTGGACCTACAACCTTACCTTTCCAAAATAAGCATTTTGAAAGAAGAAAAGTCATACATTTACCTTTGGCACAAAGGAATAGGTAACAAGGGAGCCTCTGAGGTAGCCTCTTGTCTGCTTAAGTGTCTGAAGGCACTGCCGCCAAGAATATGACGGCTAGTCTTGCACTCGGATATATGTTAGGTTTGATTTATTTATTGATGCTTATTTTTGGTAGTTTACGCTTGTTAGATTATTTGATTCTAGTTTTGCTTTTCTTTGAAAAACTTATTTTGTGGAAAGGGTTTCTTCAATTAATTTGTGTCAGTTTTATATTGACGTAGTCTTTTTCAGGGAAAAAGAAAATAATAGTTTAAATCTTTTTGTGTTTTTCTTTAAGTATTCATATTTTGGCTTGCTACATACATGATGGAGAAATTTTTTCAATCATTTTTAACAACACACACTCTTTTGAAAACTGGGACACAAATAGTAGCGTTAAATTTAGTTTAATACCTCCTCTAAATGACCTGAATAATAAAACTTGATACCTTCTGATTTCTTACACACTTCTGATTTCGTGTAATTTGAAGAGCAGAAGTATTAATAGATGTAGCTCTGAAAGTTTGAACTTATAATGCTCTCTGTCTTTCTAGGGACATTGATGAAATGTCTTAGTTGCAACCAGCATACAAATAGTGCGTTTTGAATTAATCTTAAAGCAACATTTGACTTGTGTTTGGAAAATTATGAGCTAGAGAGGAGGGCTGATTGCGCTCCAAACACTATTGATTCTTAAAAAGGGTACTAGAACTTCGAATTTCCAATCAAATTAGGTCTTATAAAATATAATTGATATTACTAGCTATGATACAGCAGCGTTGTCTATGATATTGCTTATATGACCTTTAATAATTAGTCGTCTATAGTTTTTTTTCGTTCAATTGTAACTCCCCTTCAACATTTCAACTCAATGCCCTAATTGTCGTTAGTTACAGTAACTGTAGAAGTAGTACTAAAAGTGTACACATAGTGTTTTCGGGCAAGGTCATGATCTGCCACAACTTACCCTGAAAGGTCTAACTTAATAATGTAAGCTGCTATGGCGATATTTACGTTCATGAAAAGAGGGATAGTTGGAGAGGGGGGGGGGGGGGGGTGGGCAAGCTGCCCTCCATCACTTTTGACTCTTAAAAGGGAACTAGAACTTTTAGTTTTCAACCAAATGAGCCTACTCTAAAGTTAAACCACCATTCCCTCCGTAAGAACTTAAATGCCTCCGGGACATAACTTACAACCCTTGCCCCCAGGCTCTGTTTTTTTTTTTCAACTCCAAAAGTTTTTATATATGATATTTGGACTATCTTGGGTAAAATGGCTATCCAAAATGTCTATTAGATACATTTTGGAATAATGCGATGTGTGTGTGGAGGAGGAAGGGGGGGGGTCTAGCTCCCCTACGATCACTTTCACTCTTACAAGGGCACTAGAAATTCTGATTACCAATCCAATTTGCCCCCTTTAAAGTTTATACGACCACGCTTTCTATAAAAGTCTTATATGCCCCCAGGGCATATCCAAGGACCAAAATAGTAATCTCAAAATTTTTGTTGGAAGTGCTTGGGGAAATTATTTGTGTGGGGGGGGGGGCTATTTGCTCTCCAATCACTTTTGACTATTAAAAGGGTACTAGCCCTCTCAATTTACAATCGAATGACCCCTTTTTAAAATTTTTTGAGAACTCCTTCTATACAAAGTGTCATGGTCTAAAACAAAAAATAATAATAAAATCAAATATATTGTATATTGTGCCAACATCGCTCTTTACCTAGGCAGCGCTAATGCTCTTGCCTATGATAGCCTGTTTCATGGATTTTTTTTCTATCCTTTTGTTTTTTTTTTCTATTATACCATCATTTTCTATTTTTTTTATATGCTCCGCGGGAGGGAGGTAGTTTCCATGTGGGGGTATTTTCTACGTCTTCCCCCGTGGAGGGATATTTTCCGGGGGGAGGGGTAAACACTGGCCAGCGGGGGAAACACACCCTAAAATTAAAGGAATCTTAATGATAAAGCACGCTATCAGATTCAGCATACCAGAGAACCCTATAGTAGAAGTTTCAAGCTCCTATCTGCAAAATGTGGAATTTCGCCAGAAGACAGATCACGGATTCGTTTTTTTTTTTTTTTTTTTTTTTTTTTTTTTTTTTTTTTTTTTTTTTTCAGGACAGATTGGATCGACGTGATGATCCTAGAAAATCAGATGGTCCGATTCTAAAATGATGGTCCGTTCGAAAATACTTTCAAACGGAAATTTGAGGCTCTAATGCCCTTTTTATGTGACTGAAAAGATTGGAGGGCAACTGAGCCCCCTCCCACGCCTGTTTTTTCACCAAAAATATCTGATCAAATTTTGAGATAGCTATTTTGTTCAATAGAGTTGTAAGATCAAATAAAATTATATCTTTAGGTGTAAAATGACCCCAAAAGACCGTGGGGAGAGGCCTTTAAGTTATGAAATTTGCCCATTTTTACATATAGTGTTTGCTACTGGGAAGATCAAGTTCCATTTATTTCCATAAATAAACAATAATAAAAACAATATCCCAAAGGGTTCAATGGCCCGTTATTGGGGAAACGACATAGAATAAATGACTCATATTAAAACTTGGCATAAACAGTAGGCTACTAAAAAATGTGTAATTTGTAAATCTATCATAGGTAGCGCGATGGCGCTGCCTAAGTAAAACACGATATGGACACAATGTATTATTTATTTGTATTTTTTTTTACTAATAAAAACTCGTTTTCTACGATTTGTCGGAGAAACTTCGAAAAGAGGTCATTCGATCGGAAATTGGAGGGCAACTAGCCCCCCCCCCTTCACGCCCATGATTCCCCCAAACACATCCAATCAAAATTTTGAGATAGTCATTTTGTTCAGCGTAGTGGATTTCCTTGTAGAAAATATCTTTTTGAGGAAGACGCTCCCCCACAACCCTCGGGGTAAGGGTTGTAAGTTATGCCCTGGGGCTATATAAGGTTTTTATAGAAGGCGTTGTCGTAGAATCTTCCAAAAAGGCTCATTCGATTGGAAATTAAAAGGGCTATTGCCCTTTTTCATAGTCGAAAGTGATTGGAGGGCAACTAGCCCCCCCCACGCCCACCTTTCCCCAAACACGTCCAATCAAAATTTTTAGATAGCCATTTTGTTCAGCGTAGTTGATTTCCAGATACAAAATATGTTTTGAGGTGGACACTCCCCTACAACTCTCGCAAGGGTTTCAAGTTTACCCTGGGGGTATATAAGGTTTTTATAGAAGGTGTTTTCGTAGAAACTTCGAAAAAGGCTCATTCGATTGGAAACTCAAAGAGCTAGTGCCCTTTTTAATAGTCGAAAGTGATTGGAGGGCAACTAGCCCCCCCCCCTCCCCACGCCCATCCTTCCCCCAGACACATCCAATCAAAATTTTGAGATAGCCATTTTGTTGAGCGTAGTTGATTTCCAGATAGTAAATATGTTTTTGAGGAGAACACTCCCCACAACCCTCGGGGCAAGGGTTGTAAGCTATGCCCTGGGGGCATATAAGGTTTTTATATACGTGTTGTCGCAGAAACTTCAAAAAAGGTTCATTCGATTGGAAATTCAAAGGGCTAGTGCCTTTTTTAATAGTCGAAAGTGATTGGAGGGCAACTAACCCCCCTCTCACGCCCAACTTTTCCCCAAACGTATCCAATCAAAATTTTGAGATAGCCACATTATTCAACGTAGTTTAAAGTTCCGTAAATTAGGTCTTTGAGGATGACAACCCCCTCACAGTTTCAGGACAAGGGTCGTAAGTTATGTCCTGGGGGCTTATAAAGTTTTCAGAGAACGCGTTGTCGTAGAAACTTCTAAAAGAGCTCATTCGATTAGAAATTGGAATGGATATTGTCCTTTTTGATAGTCGAAAGTAATTGGAAGGCAATTAAAACCCCTTTCACGCCCACCATTTCCCCAAACATCTCCAATCAAAATTTCGAGATAGCCATTTTATTCCACGCAGTTAAAGTTCAGGAAATTACACCTTTGAGCAGGACACTCCCCCACAGTCTTCAGGGCAAGGGTTATGAGTTATGCTCTGGGGGCATATAAGTTTTTATTGAAATCTTTGTCGTAGAAACTTGAAAAAGGGCTCATTCGATTTGAAATTCAATGGTCTAGTGCCCTTTTTAATAGTCGAAAGTGATTTGAGGGCAACTAGCCCCCTCTCTCACCCACGTTTTCCCCAAACACATCCAATCAAAATTTTTAGATAGCCATTTTGTTCAGTGTTGTGGATTTTCAGATATAAATTATATTTTTGAGGAGGACACTCCCCCACAGCCCTCAGGGCAAGGATCGCAAGTTATGCCCTGGGGGCAGATAAGGTTTTTATTGAAAGCGTTGTCGTAGAAACTTCCAAAGGGCTCATTTGATTGGAAATTAATAGGGTTAGTGTCTCTTTTATTAAAACAAAAAATAAAAATAGAACTTGACAAAAATGCATACATATATATAATACATGCATATATATAATGCATGAAAAAAAAATAGTAAATGGGCATCTACAGTAAATTGCCCCAACACCCACTCATCTTAGAATCCCTTTCTATCAGAAGTCCCGCAATGGTATCAACAAACCCCTTATACTTATCTCGTAAGTAAAACCCCAGCTTTGGAACTCAAGGACCACTATATTGTAAAGCTGATTTAATCCCTACAAATATAAATCTGATACCAAATCCATTTGCATAGAGTATTTTTGCTGAACAGATTTCTAATTATTACCCTGATCATATAAAATTTATACAGATGGATCTGTACATGGTGAGAAAGCGGGTACATCTGTAAGTTGAAAGTGATAGTTGAATAGTTGAAAGTGATTGGAGCAAGACTAACGTAAATTCTTTTACTTATATAATATTATTTTAAATCTCGCGCCCACCATTTTCCCAGACACATCCAATAGAAATTTGAGATTGCCATTTTGTTTAGCGTAATTGAAAGTTCTGAAAATTAGGTCTTAAAGGATAACAACCACCCTCACATCCCTTAGGGTAAGGGTTGTAATATATGCCCTGGGGCAAATAAGGTGTTTATAGGAAATGTTGTCGTAGAAACTCAAGAAGGGCTCATTTGATTGCAAATCTCAAGGCCTAGTGCCCTTTATAATAGTCGAAAGTGATTGAAAGGCTTGACATTTTATAGTAAAGATCGATGTGGGTATAATGTATTATTTTTTTGTTGTTGTTGTTGTTTAGACCAGGGCACTTTGTATCGAAGGAGTTGTCGTAGGAACTTCGAAAAGGGCTCATTTGATTGAAAACAGCAAGGGCTGATGCCCTTTTTATTAGTCAAAAGTGATTGGAGGGAAACTAATCCCCCTCCCACGTCCACCCTCCCATTTGACTTAATGTTTAGAAACTAAATGTTGCCATAAGATTAAATCAAAATGCACTGTGTTAATGCTAATTCTCAATAAGGCATCTCAGCCATGAAACTAAATTAAACACTACTGTTTGTGTCCAGATTTTAAGAGGGTTTATGTTGTTAAAAATCGCTGAAAATTTTTCTCCAGCATACAAATAGCAGGCCAAACTATAAATTCTTAAAAAAACGAAAAGATTTAAAGTATTATTTTCTTTTTCTCTGAAAAGACTATGTCAATATAAAACGAACAGAAATTAATTAAAAAAAAAACTTTTTCCACAAAATAAGTTTTTCAAAGAAAAGTAAAGAACTCCATTTAACAATAAATTAGCAAAAATAAAATCATATAATCCACCAAGCGTGAATCTACCGCAAATCAGCATCGATAAATAAATGAAACCCAAAACGAACAGAAATTACAATAAATAACCGAGTCAAACTCAAACAGCAGAAATTAACATAAGTTGGGCTCAAAACCCCGATCCCTTCCCAAGGCCAGAACATAATTTGCACTTTACTGAAAAAATACAAATGAATGTGCATTGTCAGTTTAATATACATATACTGACATTTAGCAATCAAAATATTAATATTATTTGATTTATTAAAGTTCTAAAAGTAAAAACATTTATATTTTTTTCAGTGAAGTGCAAATTATGTTCTGGCCTTAGGAAGGCATAGGGGTTTTGAGCCCAACTTATGTTAATTTCTTTTGGTTTTGAGTTTGATTCGGTTATGTATTGTAATTTCTGTTCGTTTTCGGTTCAATTTATTTATCGATGCTGATTTGTGGTAGTTTTACGCTTGGTATATTATATGATTTATTTTTGCTCATTTTTTGTTAAATGAAGTTCTTTACTTTTCTTTGAAAAACTTATTTTGTGAAAAAAGTTTTTTTAGTTAATTAGAAAAAGAAGTCAACTCACCGAAAGTCCACACGAAACAGGGACCCTCCTATCACGCGACAATAAATAACAAATCAAAATTTTCTACATCATCGAGGATCCAACGCCTACAAAACAAAACACCCCCCCCCCCAAAAAAAAAAAAAAAACCATTAAACAACTAATAATTACCGCTTTCTCATGAAGAACATGAACAGGAGGAAGTACAGAAGGAAATGTAGACATCATCACAGACGAAACGTAACGTATATAAGGGAAAAGGAGAGAGAAATATAAAAGACAGAGCAAAGGAAAAGGAAATAAACGCTTTAATTTACGGATGATTCAAATTCCACGGGAAATTTTCACTCTTATTACTTGAACGTGCAATTTAAACGTTAAATTGTCATCCAAAAGAACTCCTAGGAATCGCACATATCGATCCGGGGGTCAACTTATGGAGCCTCTTGTTGTAGAAAGCTCAGTAATTGTGGGGCAGCTCACATCTGTTTGGGAAAGAATAAGAAGGTGCGACTTTTTTTTACATTTAAAGCTAGTTGATTTATGTCAAACCAAATGAGTATTTTCTCAGTTATTGCTTGAAGCTTTAGAATAATGGAAGACTCATCCGGAGCTGCAACAACTAGAGTCGTGTCATCTGCAAATGCTACCAGTTCTTCTTGACTATCAGATGTGGATGCCGACATAGTCTGAGAGTACACAATCCACAGCAAACATTTGTAATTGGGGTGTTAAGAAGTCGTTCACATAGATCAGGAGGAGGGTTGGCCCAAGAATAGAACTTTTGGGTACTCCGTATTATATTGGAACTTGCTTGTCTGTATCTTCTATGGCGATAGATTCGTCAGTGAGGTATGAAAAGGACCAAGACAATGCTTTCTCACACACACCACGATGAGGAAGTTTGCCAATGAGGATCTTGTGTGTAAGGCTGTCAAAAGCTTTCTGTACACCAAGAAAAATGGCTGCAGGAATAAGATTAGAATCTAAAGATCATCATATAAACTGAAGAAGTTTGTTACAAGCATGTTCTGTAGAATACTTTGCGCAAAATCTAAACTGATGTTGATGGGAAAACAAATTTTCTTCAAGAAATGTGACCAGACGTTTGAACATTGGCCTTTCAAATATCTGAGACACCACTGACAAAAGAGAGATCGGTCCATAGTTCCCAGGATCCTCACGGTCATCTCCTTTAAAGAGAGCTATCAGAAGTGCTTGTTTAAGACGTCGGGGAAATACTCCTTTTTGAAATGACATATTAATCAAATGGCAAAGTGGGGTCATAATGGACAAAAGGATATGTTTAATTACTTTAGCAGAAATTCTGTCAAAATCTGCTGAAGAATTCTTTAAAGACAAAATAATATTTGTAATTTTCTGCGCTGTAACGTCCTCAAGAACCATTGATTTCAAGCACGGGGGACAGAGGAACTGCTTCCAAGTCTGTGACAGAGCAGTAGGAAACGCTATTTGTAATTTTTCCCCACATCTCCGCAAAAAATTTGTTCATGTTATGTCTTACTTGGCCTTTTTTGTGATAAGTTGATCGCCTACCATAAGAGACTTAGGGAGACCTTCTAGTTTTTTGGGTGACGACTAACTTCCTTAATTACGTCCCACGTCTTCATTATATTTTTACCGCAATCAACAAATCTCTTTGTAAAATATACTGTTTTAACTCTCCGACTAATTGATTTCAGCATATTACGGTACAACTTAAATGCTTCTAATTTAGCATCACTTGGTCTGTTTTTGTGCTCTTTCCAAAGCTTCTGCTTCCTATTTATTGACTTGAGGACTCCCGATGTTAACCAAGGAGCTATAAGTGTTGATCTTTTGTTCGAGGATTCCTTGAAGGAGCTTTTAGACAATAAGACGTGAATTTCTCTTAACAGTGTCATAAAATTGGCTAAATATATCGTTATAATTGCCCAAATTAAAATTTTCTGGTAAAGAAAAGTCCCGTGAAGATGTACTCAGATCTTATTTCGGTCTATCCAGCTCCACTGGTGAGCAACAAAATCTCGGTGTATCCTGGGGGATTAATCTTTGTGGATTATGGAGGGTTGGAAACAAGGCTGCAACTGGCAAATGGTCGGAAGTATCGGAAAGCAATACTTCGTTCTTAATGGAGTGTAGTGATGAAAAAATATTGCAAATTAATGTTGCTGACTTGGTTAGAATCCTTGTCGGTATGTTTGTACAAGGAGCTAATCCATACGAAATTAGTAAAGACGAAAGATCAGAAGCCTCTCTAGATGACAGTTCTGGAAGGTCAAGGTTAAAGTCACCCATCAATAGAACTTCGTATTTTTAAGCAAAAACTTTTCCCAGAACATATTCTAATGCTTCCAGCAATTCAGTTCCAGATCCACTTGGAGAGAGATATGCTTCGCCTATTATTACCCTATCCTTAGCGTTGATTGTGACTTCTATAACAAGTGAATGAAATACCTTTTCATTATTTGTACATAAATCATGTCTTAGTACAGCCTGAAAATTATTTCGGATGTAAAATTCGAGTCCACCTTTTTGGGCCGTCTTGCGGTTAAGAAATATTGACATCTAACCAGGAATATCCAAAAGTACCTAATTTTTCTCGCTCAAAAATGTTTCACAGAGACCGATAATTGCAGGGCACGAATTCCTACATAATAATTGAATATCATCAAACGGAGAATTCAGGCCCTGAACGTTTAGATGCACAACCGGGAATGAATCACCCCACCGAGCTCCGGAGTCCTCATCCACAAAACACACTATCAATAATATTCTCAAAAATTTTCATAGAAATTCATGTTGGGGGCTTTACCAACCGGATTATTTATAATTTCATCAAAATTAACTCTCCTAAATTCATAATTATTTAATTTCCCTAGTGTTATGTTAGCGTTAATCCCCAACAGAGAATCAATCTCAACCATTAGTATTTACCAAAGTATAATCACCTACGGAACAAGTACTGACAAAACTCTTCAAAAGTGACCCCGCGTACCTCAGCGCCTCTAGACAGAAAGTGCTGTACTACTTATCGCTCCGAGCCAAAGTACTTTGCTACGAGCCAATAAATTGTGCTAGAGCGTGATTCAGGCGACGAGTGACCGGGAAAGTTGTATGGAATTGTGTAACTACGGTATTTAGTTGCCAGGTTCGCATGGGTATGGAATCGTCTCCGGAGACGCGGACAAAGGGTCACTTTTTTGTGTGGAGAGGATAGGATTTGTCAGTACTTGTTCCATAGGTGATTATACTTTGGTATTTGCCAATGCAAGTGACAGAGAGTTTGCTGTAGTCGCGTGAACTCCAGTGACGTCAACCTCTTAATCCAAAGAAAAAAGGCTTCCTCGGGGAGGGAAATTTCTGGGCGGTGAATATTCCAGGGGAATTGCTACACTGTGGATTACTACTACTACTAACAACTCATCGCAGCACCAAGCCGCCTGAGGCCAACACAGCTACGCACGCTCCTCCTCCACCCCAATCTATTCAAAGCCTAACTTTTTACACCCGCCCACGAAGTTCCCATTTCCTTTAAATCTTTTTTTATGACGTCCTCCCACCCCAGACAGGGACGACCTGCTTTCCGTTTAGCCCTAGATGGTTGGCCGAAAAGAACAATCTTCGGCAATCTGTCATCCTTCATCCGCACAACATGCCCTAACCACCTCAACCTTTCTTTCATTATAGACCTAGAAAGCGGTATTGAACCACATTTTTGTATAGCCTATTGTTTGAAATACGGTCAGTCAGCCGGGTACCCAGAACAATCCTTAAGCAATTTCTCTGGAAAACATCTAGCAAATCTTCATCCACTTTTCGGAGCGTCCATGCTTCAGAGCCATATTTGACCACTGTCATCACTGTAGCTTCTAAGATTCTAATCTTGGTTTGCAGACTTATCTTCCTATTCTTCAAGACTTTTTTTAACTGTGAAAATACACCCTGAGCCTTGGCTATTCTATTTTTAACATCTTCACTGCTCCCACCATCTTTACTAATAATACTACCAAGGTAAGTGAAGCTGCCCACCTGATCAATCTTTTCATTACCCAACGTCACCTTTTCATCTTCACTTATTCCTAGCCTTAGTGACTTAGTCTTCCTAACATTAATTTTCAAACCAATACTAGCACCCTGAACTCGCAAAACCTCTAAAACTTCATTCATTTTGCTCACACTTTCATCTAGGATGCTTAAATCATCAGCATAATCCAAGTCCAGGAGACTTTTTCCTCCCCATTTGATGCCGTGGTCTCCCATTGCCTTTCCTGTGCTCCTTAAAACAAAGTCCATCAAAATAATCCATATAAAGGGGGATAGAACACAACCCTGCTTAACTCCTGATTTAATACAAAACCAGCTGCTAACCTCATTTCCTACCTTAACCGCAGCAGTGTTATTCTCGTACATAGCACTAATCACTTTAATGTATTTATCTGGTATACCATACAATGATAAAACCTTTACTAAAGCTCCTCTATCAACAGAATCAAACGCTTGCTCATAATCTATAAAACTGAGGACCAAAGGTGTTTGAAAACTTAGGCACTTCTCAATTATTAACCTAAGAGTGAAAATTTGGTCAACACATCCTCTACCTTTTCTAAAACCGCACCGCTCTTCTCTTAAAACTTTGTCTACGGCATCTCTCAGTCTAAAAAGTATCATATTACTATGCAATTTGCTACCTACAGAGACCAGACTAATGCCTCGATAATTACCACATTCACTTTTATCACCTTCTTATAAAGTGGCTTAATTAAGGTTTTCCTAAAATCGTTAGGTACTTCCCCTTTTTCAAAAATCATATTCATAATCTTCAATAACTTATTTCTAACCTCAGAGCCACCATATTTAAGAAACTCATTTACTACCCTATCAGCACCTGGAGCCTTATTATTCTTTAATCCTTTTAGTACTGTTGCTAATTCCTCCTCACAAAACAAATCTTCCTTCACATCCAAGGTATCACAAACTTTTTCATTTTCCTCTATATTTTTTCCTGCAACTCTATCTCGGTTAAGCAAATTATCAAATGTTCGGCCCATCTCGCTTTAGCTTTTTCCTTATCGCTAATTGCCACCCCATTCCTATCTTTAACTGGGACAAGTCCGGATTGACTACTACCTCTCAATTTGTTAACGTGCCAGTACAATATTTTACTATTATGCCGTCTAGCTGCATCTTCTAAATCCTCGGCAATTTTATCCATGGCCTCCACTTCACACCTCCTTAGTTCATATTTCAATGCTTTCTCCACTTTCTTTACATTTCTTTTGTTTTCATGCGATCTATCACTCAGATAATTCTTGTACAAGTCCTTTCTCCTTTCTATTAAACATAAAGCTTTTTCACTAATATTCTTAGCTACAGTTCTAGCTTTCTTCCCTTATACACCTTCAGCAACTTCACAAATTATTTTTCTAAAATTATTCCAACCATCTTCCACATTATCAAATTTTAAACTCTCAAGTTTAGTATTCAACTGTTCCTGGAAAGTTTCTCTCAAATTCTCATCCTGGAGTCTACTAACATCATAACTTCCCGGGAGGTAATTACCCTTCCGATATTTCAGCTTTAAATTAAACCCTTGACACTACTAGATGGTGATCTTTACTTTTAACATCAATAACAGCACTCCTATATACCCTAGTATCTTGTATTGATCCTGCCAGTCTTCGGTTTACTATAACATAATCAATAAGGTTTGCTGTCTTACCATCACGTGAATACCATGTTAGCTTATGAGCCATTTTATGACCAAACACCGTATTGGTTATAACTAGATTGTTATACCTACAAAATTGTTATACACTGTGGATTGTTGCGGTAGAATTATCCAGGGGCTTTTTCTACGTCTTTTGATTTCCAGGAAATAATTACCATGGAAATATTTTGATAATATCCATGAGAAATAGGCCTGTTTGATTTCTGTTCCATCTGGGTTTGACTTATTTTAAAATAATGATATCTGGTTGTTTTAGGTTTGTCATAGGTTTTAATATCTGCTGATCCAAGTTTAACATTGCCTTTGCCATTACTTTTGTTTGAAAAACTTCTTTTTTGGGATGGTTGTTTTTAACTCATTTCTGGAAAGGAAGCAAGTAAAGTGGAAACACTAGCAAATAATGGGACTAACGTCCTAACGTTATAACCAACTATAATCGTTTACAAATATCAGCAAGCAAATTTTGCAATATAAACACATGTTTAATGTTAGTATTGCCAGGGAATACTTGAAGTGGAAGGGAATACTCGAATTCGAAGTGGATTTTGAAGTAAAATTTATTTTTCATTGTCGGCTTGTTTAAAATCGTTTCCTTTATTTTTACTTGCCGCTGCTGCTAGGGACGTACAAGTGAACAGTGTTGTTTTGTCCATTGTCTAACACCTTTTGGCAGATGAACTTTGCCTTCAGTCAAATTTACATATAATATATATATATATATATATATATATATATATAATATATATATATATATATATATATATATATATATATATATATATATAATATATATATATATATACATATATAGGCTTCATACGCACATCTTAGTAAACAAGTGAATATGTTTTACCTTGTTGAAAACCAAGGTCAAACAAGGATCTGTACTTTGTGGTATTAGAAATCCCTTGGGCCCGATTTTCCTTCACCCTTCACTCTCTTCTATCTTTTACTATCTTTTAAATTTTGATAGAAGAGATATATATATATACACACACACAGACATATATATATATATATATATATATATATATTATATATATATATATATATATATATATAGGCTTCATACGCACATCTTATTAAACAAGTGAATATGTTTCACCTTGTTGAAAACCAAGGTCATACAAGGATCTGTACTTTGTGGTATTAGAAGTCCCTTGGGCCCGATTTTCCTTCACCCTTCACTCTTTTCTATCTTTTACATTCATGACCGTTTGGGCTCATTTTTGAAATGTTTCTATAAATTTAAATGTCAAAAACTTTTAAGATTGTTGCTTCGCCGTCTTAACTTGAAATGCAGTAGATACGTATTTAAAAAATATTGTTTGATTTTCATTAATAAAGGTATTTAAGGATTTTGGTGTCGCTAATTCTGAAGAGGAAGTTGAATTGCTATGACTGTTTGTTAAAACAAGACACAGTATGTGGCATATAGGTTCAATTGTCATTAGGGACAACTCATTATTTGTTAGTACTATCAACCTAAAATAGCGGATAACAGCAAGTTTATCTCTAAAAAATTGTTATGCTATATAAAAAGAACCAAAATTCTTGCCCGTGCTACACTTGCAGTAATGAAAATTACTTATAATTTTGTGTTAGCCTTTGTCTGGAAACGAAAATTATAACAAACAATTCATTCTAGTTAATGATAATTGAGTACTGAAAAAGACTTACCATGTGTAGTCTATGTGTTTCATAACTGGCATACAATCTCCCCAATAGTTTGTGTTAAAGGGTTTCTCAGCTTGTTCAGTGGAATTTTAGCGTTAAACCATTAAAATCTAAAATCAAAAGTTGGATATTACATATTTGGTACGAGTTATTTGATTTCCCACAAAGTTGACACATGATGATCTTTGAAGTCACTAGTTGCAATTTTGAGGCCTTAACTGTTAAGGTTGTGACAAAAGGATTCCATTTTCAACCAAATTGTACATGCAAAGATTTTTTAACCTACTTATTAGAAATGTTAGACTAATATTTGACTGTATCACCCAAAAGCAAAACATAGGGAATAGCTATGAAAGTGATATTAAAAAGCAAAAACTTTTATTGTAGTTATATTATACGAAATAGAAAAGCAAGGAAATATTCCCTCAAATTGAAATCCTTTCTACCTTTTTTCCCTTCTAATCTGTCTTCTATCTAATCCGTTTTCTATTTTGACAGCACGAATGCACATAGTGTCTTTTGCTTAGATTAACATGCCCCTTAACATGCCTGAAAGTTTCAAATTGATACCCTTGGCCGTTCCTGAGACAACTCAGATACACTTTTTGGACAACCTTCATGCACATAGTGTGTTTTAGCTTAATTCAACATCCTCCTCGAAATTCTACGAAGTTTTCCCCGTAATACCCTTGGCCTTTATACAGACCCAGGATCAAACATTTTCCAATAACACAACACTACCTATTAGTGCACAAAAGACAACTTGTATTATATACATACGTTCACCAGGAGCCATGGGTGGTCATGTCACCCCGGGGGGGGGAGCTATTGCATCTTTTGACAATTTCGAATAAAATTCAGATAGGACATCTTTGGAGGTAAGGGAGAGGAATAGGCGCAGAAATCAGGCTTGGGAGGGGTTAGTTGCCCTCCAATTTGCTTTAACTATTAAAAAGGGAACTAGAACTTTCAATTTTCAGTCGAATAAGCCCTTTCCAAAGTTTCTATGACAATTTTTTCCATACGAAATGGCCTTTTCGAAAAGTAATACATTTAAGACTTGATTAGTGCTTTTGCGCTCCCTGTAGAAGAAAGGGTAATACCCTTTGGACAGGTTAAACGTTTCTTCAAAATCGGGAGCAACTAACAGTACTATTTACCATGGATGAAGACTTCAAATACGACCTTTTATCTCAGTTAAAGAATCCACATAAAAAACCATAAATTCAGCTTAAGTTTACGAGCTGAATTGTAGCATTGGAGGATTCGGGGAAAGGGGCAATTGGCCCCTGCCCCCCCCCCCCAAGATTTTGGTGCCTTCATTCCTTATTTCTTATTATGTTTGTAACTCTTCTTTTAGAGTCAATTTGGTGAATTATTGGCGTCCTTGTCACATTGCCCCCCTTCCCAAGATTTAGCTTATTGGTGCCCTAGTTACATTGGCCCCCAACAGAAGATTTTGCACTAGATCCGCCTCTGGCTTGTAGTTGTAGTTTAAATTTTCTGCTAAATTATAACGAAATTTCAAATTGTGCATGTAGCAAAACCTCTAACGTATGTTTTTTTTAGCTCAAGTGTAAAGCTTCAAATCCATTTAATGCCATGTTCACTAAGTTCATATAATAGACGTCCTAAGAGTATTAATAGTATAGACGATATTTTCAGCTTCCTTACTATGCATGAGCCTATTGTTCTAAGAAGGCCTCCTTCTCTCCTTTTTACATATTTTATACAAGTGGTTCAAATTATTTAAGAGAATAAATTTACCTCTCTTCGGATTATAATTTGTATTCATTTTACTTGCCTTTGACAGTAACAACAAAATATTCAATTTCAAAATTCTCTGATTTTCTATTTTTAAACTTTAATATCTGCACTTTTTTCGTCATTGTTCTGACTTTGTTCGCTAACACTGTTAGTTTAAGCTCCATATTTTTTTTTTGTGAAAGTTTGCAGGAAAGCTTCAAAAAGCACTTAATGCACTTAACAACTATTACTGCTAACAACTCATTGCAGCACCAAGCCGCTAACTGAGGCCAACACAGCTACGCACGCTCTTCCTCCATCCCAATATATTCAAAGCCTTCCTTTTTACACCCTCCCATGAAGTTCCCCTTTCCTTGAATCTTTCTTTATGACGTACTCCCACCCCAGATGAGGACGACCTGCTTTCCATTTTGTTCAAGACGGTTGGCCGAAAAAAATAATCTTTGGCAATCTGTCATCCTTCATCAGCACAACTCGCCCTGGCCGTCTCATCCTTTCTTTCATTATAGCCCTAGAGAGTGGTATTGAACCACATTTTTCGTACCGCCTATTTTTTTAAATACGGTCAGTCAGCCGGGGTACCCAGAACAGTCCTTAAACAATTTCTCTGGAAAGATCTAGCAAATATTCATCCGCTTTTCGAAGTGCCCATGCTTCAGAGCCATATTTGACTACTCTCATCGCTGTAGCTTTTAATATTCTAATCTTGATTTGCAGACTTATCTTCCTATTCTTCCAAACTTTTTTAATTGTGAAAAAAAAAAACCGCTGAGCCTTGGCTTTTCTATTTTTAACATCTTCACTGCTCTCACCATCTTTACTAATAATACTACCAAGGTAAGTGAAGCTACCCACTTGATCAATCTTTTCATTATATATATATATATATATATATATATATATATATATATATATATATATATATATATATATATATATATTATATATATATATATATATATAATATTATATATATATATATATATATATATATATATATATATATATATATAATATATATATATATATATATATATATATTATAATATATATATATAATATATTATATAGATATATATATATATATAATTATATATATATATTATATGATATTATATATATATATATATAATATATATATATATATACTATATATATATATATATATATATATATATATATATATATATATATATATATATATATATATATAATATATATATATATATATTATATATATACATATATATATACATATATATATATATATATATATATATATATATATATATATATATATATATATATATATATATATATATATATATAATATATATATATATACTATATATATATATATATATATATATATATATATATATGTCATCTTTTCATCTTCACTTAATCCTAGCTTTGTGTCTTAGTCTTCTAACATTCATGTTTTTTTTTTCGCTCACCTTGTTAGAGTTGCCCTCCAATTTGTTTTAACTATTAAAAAGGGAACTAGAACTTTCAATTTTCAGTCGAATAAGCCCTCTCCAAGTTTCTACGACAATTTGCTCCATACGAAATGGCCTTTTCGAAAAGTAATACATTTAAGACTTGAGTTGTGCTTTTGCGCTCCCTGTAGAAGAAAGGGTAATTCCCTTTGGATAGGGTAAACGTTTCTTCAAAATCGGGAGCAAGTAACAGTACTATTTACCATGGATGAAGACTTCATATACGACCTTTTATCTCAGTTAAAGAATCCACATAGAAAACCGTAAATTCAGCTCAAGTTTACGAGCTGGATTGTAGCATTGGAGGATTCGGGGAAAGGGGGCTTGTGGCCCCCGCCCCCCCAACATTTTTCTGGTGCCTTCATTCCTTATTTTTTATTATGTTTGTAACTCTTCTTTTAGAGTCAATTGGTGAATTATTGGCGTTCTTGTCACATTGCCCCCCTTCCCAAGATTTAGCTTATTGGTGCCCTTGTTATATTGGCCCCCAACAAAAGATTTTGCACTAGATCTGCCTCTGGCTTGTAGTTGTACTTTAAATTTTCTGCCAAATTATAGCGTAAGTAGAATGGCCATAATAACTCCCACGAGTACAAAATTCGGTTATCAAAAGAACGTATCTCCGATCAGTACACCAAATAAGGGCATAGCCTCCCTAGGGAGAAAGATTGCGTAATCGGTCAATGACCTCTTTTTCCAAGGTCGATTTATTTGATGTTTCTATGTGTAATAACTCCGGGACGAAGGTTGCACATGCGCATTGAATTCTAACGGGAACAATGTTATTGATCTAGGACTCGAGGGGGAAGTGAATTTCCGAGAACTTGATTGCAGTAATCGATCGCGAATGTCATGGTGTCCAGAAATAGTATTTGTTGTTGTTGTTCTAGGCAATGTTATGACTTTCCCGGAAACAGTTAGATCACGTGTTTCCTTCTCAGCCAATCAGCAAGTCGGATACATCCCCCTTCTCAACCAATCAGAGGGCTTGTTTACATATTAGCGGCGGAGGGAATATAAGGAACGGGTTTTTTGCTATAGTTTTATTAGTCTGTGAATAGAATTCAAAGGAGTGAGAAGAACAGTTTTGACTTTACTCATTTGGATATATATTTGTAATAATGAGTGGAATGTTTACACTATTAGAAGTTGATAGTGGAGTTGATGATAATAGTACAAGAGCACCAAACATTGCGGTGGAAATTACGAAAGGATCGCGGCTTTGTCTGGAATGGGATGCAGTATATGCAAGATATGTGATATCCTTGAGCAAATTTAAAATGGAAGATCAATTATGTTTCGCCGCAAAAGTTGATATAGCACATGTGAATAGACTTCAATGTGCTTTAAGTGCATTAGTGAAACATATTGAAGACAATAAACAGTATCGTTAATTGTACATGCTCTGTATTATTGATGTTGTTGTTGTAATTATTCAATAAAATTGTTTCGAAATCGAAAATGTTCCCTTTCTTTTCTGGTTAGGGCTAACGAATCATGGTCAGTCTAGAGTCAGCAGTCAGAGTGAAAGGACTGAAAAATGAATAAATTTGAGAAAGAGAGAATTAGATCAAATCTAGTGTTTATGGAAAAACATTTGATTTTGGATGATGATTTTCTCGAGTTATCTCTTAAACGCAGGATATTCTCTCAGGAAACACTTGACAATATAATGAGGAGTGATTCTCCTCCATTGGACTATTGTATGAAACTTTTAAAATGTGATTCAAATGCTTATGCTCAATTTATTGATATATTAATTGGAACAAGGCAGAATCATATTGTGGATATACTTTTGAAAACATTGCCAATGGATTCAATGTAGATGGCTCCCCCATCATTCGAAAGAGGTAACGTTACAGAGTTACTCCTCTCTCCCACATTTCCCTCTCGTTGAATTTATCGAACGAAGAGGATCAGTTTCGTTTTAGCTGTGAGTGAGTTGACATCGGAAACCAAAAAATGTTCTATATATGTCCATTGTGCTTGTACACTCTTGGCAGTTGGAATCAATGTGAGAATTGTACAATTATTGATGACTATAGTGAAAAGTGTAAATTATGTAATCCTTGTAAATTACATAGGGGCTATGCAGTACAAATTAAAGGATGTAATTCATGTCTTGAAGAGGTGTGTGACTCTCACCCTAGAGGGCACCTGTGCTCCAATTGTCACCATGATAAATGTGATCAGTGGGAGAATACTTACCCCGCTATGATTGGAAAGAATCCCAAACGTGATTTCAGTTTATTTCTACGAGATTGGTATCGTCGCGGATTTAAATTATTCTGGGAAGAGGAATCTGGTCTACGATTCAACTGTTGGGGTAACAAGACAATCTGGTTTCTACGACATCGTTGTGATGACACCACCTACTATGACTATAAACCAAGTGATTTTTATTTGGCAGTTACCGAATGTGATTCACCACTTGAAAACACTGTATGTGATATTGCTTCAAATAGACAGATTGAAACTCGTGAATTTCATAATATG
Source organism: Artemia sinica (assembly GCA_027921565.1). Classification (NCBI taxonomy): domain Eukaryota; kingdom Metazoa; phylum Arthropoda; class Branchiopoda; order Anostraca; family Artemiidae; genus Artemia; species Artemia sinica. The sequence goes on from CM051270.1 coordinate 45,321,104, forward strand.
AATGCAAATAGTATCATTGACTATACAAAGAGATATGACAAGAGTGAAGTTACATTGTACTGTAGAAAATGTGACCCTGACTTTGCCGTCAATCAAGATCAATATACAGTGAATCCAAATGATTTACCAGCATTAGTGGTTCACGACAGTTGCCTATACACCGATGAAGAAATCTAAAAGTGGAGATTTAAAGACATTGTTGTATATATATACATTTTATTAATAAACAAATTCACAAACATTTTTTAAGCACTTTACTCTTAGGGCACTGAAATCAATATTAAATACACTTGTAAGTATATTTTCCACTAGAAAGTCGTTCAGACGGGGATTGTCACCATAAATGTGGAGAAACTGCTTGTAAGTATAGCCACGACATCGGAACACAAAATATAGTAGTGCGTGGAAGCCACAGCTTTTAGTCGTTAGATCCTGCACCCTCTTTCGATTTTGAATAATAGTTTTCCCACTGCTCTCAATATAGTTGCTGATGTGAGGTGTGTAGAATGTATAGGGTAGACCAAGAGGATCAAAAAATTCAATCGTCTTCATTGTTTGATAGATGCACAGCCAATGACCCGTCAGCACAGTCGACGGACTGCTATTAACAATAATCAAGGTATTGTTCGCGCTTTTAATTTTTCCTAGATAGTCTGAGGGTAGACAATAGGATTTGTACTGGGACATGTAGGGGTCCATATTAAATACACTGATTATTTGACTGGTGTTCATGGCGCCAAGTCTAGTAGAACACTACCTTCGGGAGTGATTTCCCAATAGGTTTCATATTGATTTAGTGAGATTAGGGCAACACTCTCAGCCAATGGGTCGGCAAATGTACACTCTAAACGTACAGTCCCCGTACGTACTATACTCATATCCTGTGTGCCAGACAAATCCAATACAATGATACCATGTGTTTTAGCAAACATATCTTCGGTTATACCATTTTCAAATAGTTGCGAATCATGATCTAGGGTTTGCATGGTCAACTCATACAATGTTCTATAGGATTTATCAAAAGATAGATTGTAGAGTGGGATACCGTTTACTTTGCACACAAGAGATGAAAGTCCAAACATCTCGAATTTATGTGGACATTCAGTCCATGATCCTATTGCACTGGCGCTCTTTACAAAGGCCAAAGCCAATTTCGAGGGGATTTCGCCATTGATAAAGGATGAATCGGTGAAGGTGCGTGAGCCCATTGCAATATGACGTTGATTGGTGATTGTATGAGGAACAAGTAGTTTAATATTGTTGCCATTGGCTCTCAGTTTTTCCACGGCCAAAGCAACAGAACTCATAACCTGCTGTTTGCGTACATGTAGTATTGCTGAGGTGAGGGAGAGACTTACATCGGGATTACCAGCAAGTTCTTTTCTCAATATGAAATTGGAGGGTGCAAGCGTTAGTTTTATATCCACTTTAACATTGGGCGGCAGCCATTGGGGTATATTAAATATTTCATGATATATTTTTCCAACTAGATGTAATTCACTAGTTGTAGCATTTTTAAGTGCATCTGTACTATCAGTATTAGTAATATATTCATATCCATTGGAGGCACCTCTCAATTCCTTGTATGACTTGGGTGTCATCAGCATGAATTGCATATAGCTTGCATAGTTTGAGAGATTGTTGCTTGTGCTCACCAGCGTGCCATTGATGTAGACACTAATTTGACGAAATAGATTATGTAGTATACAATTTTCATAGGATATTCCATCGGCCCGAATTGGCATTGTATTATCGGATTTCCGGACTTTCATTTGTAAATCTATAAATGTGGATGATAAATCTATGAAGTAGTCTTCATTGGAATAAATTTGAAAGTGGATATTATCGGAGAGGGGTTGTAGTGGATAAAATTGTTCATAGTATCCATGCTTGACACTCACATCAACATTTTCAGCATTGAATAGATTCAATGAGGCGGTGATTGAAGGTTGAGAATCCTTATGCGGCAGGTAGGACATCTTAAGAGAAGAAATCTAGTTTCGATCTAACAATTTTCTTCCTGGAGCTTCTGGTTACACTACGTGTCGGCTTTTTCCTTCTTTTCTTTGACAAAAGGGATGTCTTTCGTTTCCGACCTGAGTAGAGACTGATGAGTGATGCGTTGTTTCTTGACCTTTTTAAGCCTTTACCATTTTGTTTTAATTTCTCGCCAAGGGTTCGCGCACTGGACCTAAGATTTTCCGTAGCACTTTTTTTAAAATCCTTGCCAGAGCCCCAATCGTATAGTGTAGAGGATGCAAAATCTGTCGCAGCCGGTACAAGATATTTTCTAGCCAGTGGTAGTGAAGAGCGAAACAGCTTAGCAAACCAACTGCCAAGACCGTAGCCAGACATTGACGAGCGACCCTTGTAATAGTCCATTCCATTGCCCTGTTGTCTTGGGCCAAGAGTATTAACATAGCAGTCAATATCAGGACAAGTGAATACCACTTTTCTATTAGACATCTTGCTGTTGAACGATGGGTCGAAAATGGCATGTAATCACAGCCAAACCTTTTGAAATTGCTATGGGATCACCCAATTCGGTTCTTAGTGTTAACTGACAGAGTTCCAAATAGGAAGTGTTTACGGGAATATACTGAAGATGCTTTATATTGTAGTGATGAATATGTTCTTGATTGGTTTTTCGTTCAAGAACTCGTAGGAGGGGAACATTTGAATTACCAACCCGAGATGTTTCCACAAATGAAGCATAGAGAAATATACAAGTGTCCGTGGAGAAGGCTGGCGGGTAGTCAGCAAAAATGAAATTAGTGTTTCCGGCACTTTTACCATTGATTATATTGAGCTTAAAGCCAAGAACATCCTTTAGATTATCATTGAGAATAACCTTTTCACTGGCAATAGGTGAACTAATGTAGATCTTGCCCTCCTCCTTTGAATAGTTGAAATGAAAAGCTCCCTTTTTACGAGCGGAAATTCTTTTATTAATAGAACGACATAAATCATTCATACAGGTGAGTTCCTCGTAGGGTAATTCAATATATGGATAATCCAACCAATTGATTTTTTGAATTTGTTCTTGATCACCCGGTGGTGGCGGCCAATCATAGGGTCTAATTTTTATATCATATTTACGATCCTTTCTCAGGATGTCATAGGTATTTTTGAGAATACAGTCGACAAGAGCCACTTCATACTTTCCGTCGAATTTGATGGTGGGGGAGAGTTTCGTCCAAAAATCACTTGTTCTATTCAAGTCGTTGTAGAGAGGATCAGAAACATTGGACATGAAAGTCACATAGAAATCATTGGGCATTGTTAATATCTTCAGCACTGACCCAAGAATCAAAATCTGAGTTGTATCCTAGCCATCGAACAAGCAACTGTTTCTTGCCATGGCGTGTACGACTCTTTAATATCTTTTCAATTTGATAACTTTCACTAGTGTTTCTAACTTTTTGCAGTTCATATTCATAAAAACCGCCGAGAATCTCATCATCTTTGGTGTCTCGCAGTCGATATGTCGTGGGCTCGGTGTCTAGAATTTTGGACACTTTAAAAAGTTCGGTGCTCCATAAATAATTCCCCTTTTCAAAAATATTGGTGGTTCTATTAATTCGAACAGTATCACCAACATTGAATTTCTTCTTCTTTTTCTTCTCATTGCCATTGGAGTATTGCTTTAGAAAAGCATCAAATGTATTTTCACTATAGTGAACATCCCTTGGTGTAGAGTTGGACAGAGATCGATGGGGTCGTTGATTATAAATCAACATGATTTTATCTAAATCGTGAATAAAAGCCGGTGTATTTTTCAATGTGCAATATCTTGAAATTAATAGACGAATCGTTCTTATTAATCGTTCAGCCAATGCAGCCTTTATCGGACTGTGACTATGATAAAGTGTTGTATTATATTTCAAAAGAACCTTTTGCACATGGGGATTAACAAATTCACTGCCACGATCCGATTGAATTTTTCTATACGAATCCTGTTCAAGAATACTTTCAATGGCCCGAGCAACTTCAACACCTCTCTTTGACCGCAGTGGAATGGCATAGGCATAGCGACTAAAGATACTGATTGCCACTAGAATATATTTGTAGGGGGCATTGTGACGCCGTTGAACTGCGTCTAAAGTTAAAAGATCCATTTGCATTATATGCAGAGGGAAAAAGGCTTTAGTTTGTCGATATTGTTTGCTGCGAAGCCTGTGATTCCGATGTAGTGTGTAACTCGGTTCATTCTCTAGATACTCTTTTGCTTTTTTCAATGTGGTGCCGGAGACTTTGGAAAGCGTTTTGGGAGAACTTAAACTTCCCGCTTCGCCAATATTTTTATAGACACCTTTCAAAACTTCATCCATTTTGAACGTAAACACGTAGTGTAATGTCCACTCCCCTTTTGCACACTGGAGGGTGAATCAATTCGTCTTCGCTTTTGACTAGCAGCCACAGGTGTTGTAAAATCAGTGGCGCTAGTATCTTCAAATATTGAATCTTCTTCTTTTTTAAATGGTGTTGTTGGAGGACTATATTCTCTTAGTTTCTTTAGAATTTGCTTATTGCCAATAAGACTTTTGGGAAAGTTTGATACACACAGAAAGGTGTATAGATTATCGTCAAAGGATAAGAGTCCTTTACGATTCGTTACCATATCACAAATTAAATCAACTAGATTATAACTTTTTCCCTGAATTATAATTCGTTTCCCAGTGCTCTCGACTTGAACTTGATCCTAGCAGTTTCCAACACGAGATAAGATAATACTCTTTTACTCTGTTCTCGATAGGACAGTGGCAATAGGTTTCCAATTTTCAATACAATTGAATTCAATTCCTTCTCCTTTGATGCTGCTGCAGAATCTTGAGGAGATGTTTCCTGTTTAGAGGGATCGGCGACGGGTCTCTCACGATAAGGTTTATGTTTGTCCATACGTCGCAATGCATCTTGAAGTAAAAGCAGTTTTTTGTCATCGGCAATATTCTCATCGTTAATGAATTTGCTTAGATTGTCTTCAAAATGTTCGACGGGCGAGAGGACAAGTTCAAATGGTGTCAATTTATAGGGTTTTGCCATTCTCTAGAGAAAACTGTTTACAAGTCCTGCAATTATTGGCAGTAAAAGTGTGAAAAAGCTACCGCCTGCTTGAAGGAGCCGTTTTCTTTTAAATTTGTTTCCCTTGTTTTTACAAGCCAAGGCGCGTACAGTGGAACGATGTTGCTTTGTCTGTTGTCTAACACCTTCTGGCAGTTGAACATTGCCCTCAGTTAAATTTAAACAAAGTTCAGATATTAGATTAATGAAATCATTGTCAACACCATGTTTGAGTATAGCCTTCCTAAGCAAGGGTTTTGAAGTGCTTAAAACGGAAAACAGATGCCGTTGTTCATGTAGTTTCTTCAGTGTCATAATGACGACTAATAGCCTTTTCTACTGTTCACCGGAAGATATACTGTAATTTCATTGTTGAAAATGTCGGTGACTACACGTAGATCCTCGGGCGTGCTCTGATTAAGATCCAGCAAAATGTAACCGTAGGGCTTGCTAGTCGCCTGAGTGTACGCTGACAACAGAAATTTAGGGGCGCCGGGGTATATCTGCTTATTGAGAGTTATGAGTGAGCTAGAATCACGAACGACTCGATAGATAATATAGATAGTACAATTCAAAGCAAGGGTTCGCATACATTTGCTCTGATGAAACAGATTGTGTAGAACCAGAGTAACGGAAATGTGTTCATGATGGGAGCGAACAGTGAACAGTTGTAGCATTTCCTGTGAGAACTGTTCAATGGATTCAGCCAAATCATCAATAATCAACCACGAGTTCGGTTCAATACTATTGAAAACATCAAGTCCCCGTATGAATTGTATTGGTATGGTTGTGGCAATAGCTTTTATTTATCATAGGACTCTTGCCAAATACTATAGCAATAGTAGATTTTTTTCGGTTTTACCAAAAACATTTTATCGCAATTTTGAATTATTTTAGCTAAAAGTGTTGTTTTCCCCGACATTGAGGGACCACACAGAAACGATCTGAAGGGTGTTTTAAATTGATACATGTTGTTGACAACAGTCGGACTACAACTAACTGTAAATCATATGTGCTCAATGAATAAGTAGTAATTTTCCCATAGATCTATCTATTCAAGAACAACAAAAACAATATTTCATGGCAACATTTATTACAGCAATATGATAACACTTGTTCAACATGACACTTGGTCAACATGAACTCGGCAATGATAACACTCTATAATAAACACTTATTGTCTTTAAATACTTTTCTGTACAACATCTTTGTACAACACTTTTCTATACAACACTTTTTGTACAAAAAAAAACACTTTTTATACAACACTTTTTGTACAACAAAATACACTTGGAACTAGCACAGTTGAACATTACAGTGAATTTAAAGGTAGGATCCCCCCACCCCCCGGGGACCGCGGGGCCGAAGGCCGGCCGGCCGCGGGCGGGACCCCCCCCACCCCCGGGGGGCCGCGGGGCCGAAGGCCGGCCGCCCGCTGGCGGGACTTCCCCCCCCCCGGAGCGGCGGTGGAAAAAACAATAGTTGTCGTCACTGCTACTACAGGTTAGTGGTGGTGTGGTGGTGGTTAAGGTAGTGAAATTGGGTTAGTTAATTTATGAAAGGTTGAGTGGTTAGTTGGTTAGGTTAATTTATCCAGACCAAGTTGATTGCGATAGTCTATGCATTCAACTCGGTCTGAAATACGGTAGTGACCGTGGGGTAGAACAGTCACACCATTCTCGAGCACATAGACCTTGTCAGATATACACGACATTGCATTTTTTTCTACTCTCACAGTATAATTTCTATACTGTAGAGAGCGAATTGCAAGCACTTGTGCTCTCGGCACTAGGCTACTTTCTACACAGTCTCTGTACACGCTCATGTTAAAATTGCTCTTTACAAAATGTGTAGGCACCCCTTTACACGCCTTCTTTTCTTCCCCACTATGTGTTTCAACGCAATAAACTTTGGGGCCCGGGAACACCCCCCGGGATATCAAATCACTCCCCGTCTCTGATTTTAATTTTAATAGTTGGTTGGGGGCTTGACGTTTCACCAGCTCGGGGTAGAGTGATGGATTCCAGTTGGTGAAATCCATCCGCGAGCTGATGTGCACCCCATTTTGCAAATCACCCAATAAATCCAAATCTTCAGTCCCATTTACCTTTAACAGCAGAGAATCTGTATCCCCATAGTAAACTTGAACCTCCCCCTCCCGTGGCCATTGCACCTTGCACACATTGTAAAAGAACGACAACATGAGCTTCTTTGAAATTTCTAGTACTGAACTGCCGCCTGCTATATTCTTGTTCAGTACTACATTTCGCTTTCGCCTGTGTAGAAGAACCATGCCGGCCTCTATGCTCGTGAACGATGTAAAATTGGGGTCGGCAATAATTCGTGCACACTCTAGAGGGTCAGTCACGACGTCGCAGCGAGATCTATTACGAACGCTTTCACACATTTTGCCAAACGCTGAATTTAGGATGAGCTTATACATTTCCTTCTCCACCTTTGAATTTGCCTTAGAGCGTTTATCGACAAAGGTGTCGATAAACGTTTTCAAGTAGGGTCGCTGATTGAACTGCAGGACCCTATGTATTTTGGTGATTTTGAAACCATTGCTCACCATCCAGTGCAAAAGCACATGGTGAACAACGATATTCTCCTTAGGGTCCAAATCAGCAATCAGTTTCTGTTTAGAGGGAGTCCAGTGCATCCCCATATCCTCAACCAATGATCGATTGTAGGGGCTCAGAGAGTCCCTGCTCACCGGCCGATTGATACAGGGAAAGACAAAATCTTTGACTGAGTCGTGAAGCGCCAGTGGAATGTGACCATCAACTTCAAAGAACCATCCTTGTGGCCCATTGTCCTCGACGGTGGTAATGTCGGGGAACTCACAAGGATTCTCAAGCCATTGATAGTTCCCACACGGCAAAGAGTAGTTGGACATTGCCGAGGGGTACAATGAGTTCATGTCCAAGAACACTGCATTTGACTTTGCACCGGTGCTTTGTCCGCTCGGATCGGTTGATAAGACGCGGTCCCCATGAAAAACATACCCTCCCCGCATTGAACGCTCTACAAAAAGGTGCTGATCTACATCGGTGATTAGGCCTATTTCCTCCCTGCTAATTTTTAAAATTAAATCCATCACTAAATGGGGTGTAGAAAAATAATAACCTATATCTAACCCGAACTCTGAATAGATCTGGTCTGTGTTCTTACAGACTATATCCAACAGAGTTAGAACGTCACTGGCCAAGTACAGTCTACAATAATCCCACCCATTTTTACAATCCCCCTTGGACCACACCTTCTTGGCAAACTCATACTCCTCGGCTGTGCATTCACTGTTGGTCAGTGAATTGTAAAAAGCTTCAATTGGAGGTAGTTTCTCCTCACTTAAGCGAGCGCCAGAGCAGTAATAATCGTATGCGTATATACCTTTGCAGGTCAACAGGTCATACATTTCACTGTCTGGAAAGTGCTGTTTAAGCAAGGGAAAGCTATCAAAATTGTCGCTTTTTTGCACTTGAATCAATTGACTCAATGTCTTGGGGAAAAAACTAAAGGAATCTAAAAACCTGATTTTATTCCAGCACATACGCTCATTATCCACTGCCTGCCATTTCAGTTCGAGAAGCAACAACTTCTCAGCTGATTTGGGAATTATGTTGTAGGTAAACGAACTATTTACCCATGGACAATCTACTCCCCCTCCCTCCCTGTGCATATGTGCCAGTGCCGGTAAAATAAATTTTAAATCATAATTAGAATTATGAATAAAAACAGGGATAAAAAACTGCTGGCTAACATTTAAATTACACGATTGATGCGCAACCCCCCTAAAATTACTACCCCCGAGGATATTTCCTGCCACAAATGGTCATGATCTCTGACTTTCCCCCTCCCCCCTCTTTTCCCTTTAGTCCCCTTATCCACCTCTACAAACTCCCCCTTACATACCCAACATATTTTTTGATTTTTAATCGCGAGACGATCCTCTGCAGACAACCCCATTGGATAATGGGTATTTCTCAAACGAGAAATAGCACCATTAGCCGTGCCAATCAGTTTAGTCAGTGCCTTGACCATACACTCCCGCTCATCCAATGTTTCAACTATTTCTAACAAGCGCATGGTGTTAGAACTGTCTCTTTGCGCGTGGGCGTAGGACACTGCAATAGCCTGATGTTCTTTGACTCGGTTTGGATATTGTGGGTCATTCACCTCCACCAGCTTAGCTTCACAATCCAAAGATATTTTGTTGCACTGGAGAAGGATATTTTGAAAATTTTTGAAACGTAGAATGGCCCTATCCCCTGAAACCGTTTCCACTGTCTGGTAGCCGTGGCGGCTACAATGCTTCATGTGACCCCGTAGTTTCATATCACTACGGAATTGTGAGAGGCATGTTGGACAGTAGAAACACACCCCCCGCCCCTTTTTACCCTCCCCCAGAACTCTACTAATGTCAGTGATAGGGTTAAAATGTCCGATTGCGTTCGGTTGACTAGGTGGCGTGTAAAGCAACCAAACCCAGTGTTTAACCAAATCAACTGACGGGCTCCTTACGGGGAATACCACCCCCTTCTTTTTAGAACGAGTCCCATCTTCAAATTCTGTCTCATACTGAACCACAGTAACGCCAATATTTAAATGAGCATTAGCCCTTTCAAACATGTCAATGGATCTTAGCGTTACTGGGTATTTTCCTTCTAGGCAAGAAAAATCTACAACTGGGAAAACGGACCCTTCCTTCCCATGTATAGCCCAGTGATCTAAATTCTTCTTAGTAGCGTCATCTGCTAGAGGCTGAAAGGCTGATATGAGGAAAGCATATCGGAAACACTTTTGATCTGTTTCAAAACAAATCTTCTGGACACCACGACAACCTACTAGATCTGGATTATATTTTAATTCTACTGCCCTTGGTCCACTCCCCCCTCTTAAAATAAAATCTTTCTTAATTTTACAAATATTAACACTTAAATTTTCAACAAAAAGAACTAGAGACCCACTACCGTTTTCATTAAAGTTCTCGAGATGCGTTATAATTTGATCGACCCAATCTATGAAAGCTCCCTCAAAATTTTCTAAATTTGGATAAACCAAACGCATCTCGGAATGTATAAAATGATAATAAACTTCACTTTTTCCCTCATTCAAATAAAAAACTTTTAAAACAATGGAAACCTTAATTGAATCCCTACCCCCCCACAATTGAATTTGATTCTCCAGAAGTGCACGAATTTTCTCTACATATGCATGCACAATTTTTACAGGGTCATAAACAAATTTTCCCGCCATAAGTGTATTAAAGGGATCCCCAAACGTCGCAGTGAAAACAACAATATTATTTAAAATTCTGTTGGATAGCTGAAAGTCTGGGAGAGTTGTACCCTCCTCCCCCTCTTGTATATTACCCCCTCCCCCAAGTTGTTCAACAATAACTGGCGAATGCTCCACTTCAGTTGTTCGAAGTGGAGTCGTTAGGGTATCGGAGGTTGGAGGGGAGGGTTCCCTGTAAAATCATCTAAAATTTGCAGTGTGTTCGGGCTCAAGTCTACCAGCTCAACTGTGCTATTATCTCAATTAGTTAAAAAATCATCTAAAAACTCGTCAATATTAAAAGGTACTTCAATGTTATCGTCCCATAGTGAATTGTCTTGAAACTCCAGTGGCGGTGTTAGAATTGATTCTTCCTCTTCTTCACTGGACAGCGAATATGGGACCAATGCTCGTCCGATCTATAAATGAAAAAATAGCTTATTTTCAAAGTGTTCAAATCACCCCTACTGTTAAAATTTGGATTATTATTGCTTAAAAACATTTGGTTAATACAACTGAAGATAATCTAAAATGCCGCTTTACATGGAAGGCTGCAATTTGTTCGTTTATTTTCAAAGTATTCAAATTTTTTTTTTTTTTTTTTTTTTTTTTTTCGCGGCACTTTCCCCGCAGCGCTTCTCGCAGCGCTTCCCGTGGCGTTTCCCTGGCCCGTGGTGCTTTCCTGCGGTGCCTCCCTGCGGCGCATCCCAGTGACGCTTCCCTGGCCCGTGGCACATCCCTGTGACGCTTCCCTGGCCCGTGGCACATCCCTGTGGCGCTTCTCGAGCCCGTGGCGCTTCCCTGACCCGTGGCGCTTCTTGGGCCCACAGCACTTCCCCCATCGCTTCCCCGGCCCCACCACATGCATCCCTGCCCCCCTTTACACAATGTCCGCCAAAAACCGTATTGTTAGACTGCATAAATCCAAGTTTCTCTCTAATTCCGTTCTACATGTTCGGTGAACACATGAGTTGTAAATTATGGAGGTCTGATGAACGAGTTTGAACTTCAAAATGTTGAGTATTGTTAAGTCACTTTCCCCATACACTTCTTATGCATTAAACCGCTATGTTTTGACATAAAGCACCCCGTGCGAGGTTATAAATAATTTTGGCATCTCCTTTCCCTGTTTTACATTAGCGGTTTTTAGTCAATCAAGGTTTCAATGGCCTTTGCGTAATTCTGTGTTTTCTGAAATAGCGGAGAACAAATTGTCTGCAAAATTAATATTTTAGGACATTGGAGTTCTTTTATTCTATGTAAGAGCGAAACATGGCACAATAGAAATATTCAGTGTAAATTAGAACGACAATATGTGTCAGATTGGATAATCTCTCTCAAAATTATGTGAAAAAGAGCATTCACGGAGTTTCAAAGGTACCTAAAAATATATGTGATAGCAATAGAGAAAATAGCAAAGATTAGAAAAAATAGCATTTTGAGTTTCAAAGGCAGTGATTATTAATCGAAATTACCTAAAAATATTCACTTATGAAATATCGAAGCGATAGCAAAGATTAGAAAAGAGTAGTTTCTTTGCAAAAAATTATATTTAGATATCTCCGCGGGAGAGAAATTTAAAACAATGGTTGGGGGTGAGGGGTTAATATCCCACTGAGATAAGTTTATATAGGGATTGAAAAGGACTAAAAATTGGAAGAAATAGAAAGGTATGAAAAAATGCTTACATTTGCATATCCCGGCTGCACTTGGGCATCCGAAGGACCAGGTAGTGCATGCTGGAGGGCCAATTCTTGACCTAGCGTTGATGGGGCAGCTCTTGAAGGCCCAGGCAACGTATGATGGAAGGTGGACGGGGCGGTGGCACTATGTTCTTGCGCGACTGGGCCGGCTATTTCACGATCTTGCATAGATGAGCCGGCAGGGTTCACCATCATGTGAGTAGTCATCCATTCTCTTTTCGGTTTTTGACCGGGCTGTATGGTGGCTGCCTCGTCATCTCTGGTTTCTTGGATGGAGGGGGCACGCATTCTTCATAATTGGCCTTAAAAAGAAGAGAAAAAATTAGTATCTAAATAATTTGCCCCTTTTTTACAGAAAGAAAGTTATTAACTACAATTTTGTTTAGTTTATCACTAAGAAAGCAAAAAGTAAAAATTTCGCGAGAAATATATTAAGCTTAGAAATCAAACGTTTTTATTAGACAATCAGTAGTCTATAGCCATAGGATAGGAATCATTGTTTCTATTTTTACCATTTAGAAAAATATTAAATTTTCCGGTCTATAGGCTTTAAAATAGATCGTTAACCCATCGACATGTAGGCCTATATTTTGCAAACATAGGTTAAAATGCTATTCAATTTATACATAATATTAGCTTCATGCAACTCCCAAAGACTTTTCTAGCCCCGCACTGTTTGTTTTCATTTTACACTGATGGCGGTAGAATTGAGGGTATTGCCCTCCCCCTTCACATAATTTACATACAACGAAGCTGTTAGAAGCAATGTATTGACCCCCCCCCCCCTCCTTTCACATAATGTTCTAAATATATTGTTAAACTTAATTTGAAAATAATCTCTTTCACCGGCTCTCTGACAAATACAAGGTTAATATACAGCAATCTCTTTTTGCTTAAAACTGTTTTAATTTGACAGAAGAATAGTTCCATTGACTTGACCGCGTTTGTAAACAAAACCGGAAAAAGGGTGACAAAGTAATTATATGCTTGGGGAAATGTATTGTCAAGTTAGCGGCTTAATAGCGACGGGTGTCACAGAGAAAGAATAAATTTGAGAAAATGTATTTCTTTTTGCGGTGGTTAGCTTTCGATGGTAAAAGAATATATTTTCGTTTTCATTGCAAAGTGATGTTTGTATTAGAGTGGTGGGGGGGGGATTTAGCTGGAAATATAGAGGGAAGGAATTTATCAAAATGGTATTTCTTTTTGCGAGAATTTGGGGTTGTAAGACAATGGGGGAGGGAGGGGGATATTGTTAGACCATAATTCGAAAATAACTTGTTTCTCTACTTCTATACAGGTTGCATAGGCCTAGCTTAATTATTGCCTAAAATCGTTTTAATTTGACGGGAGAATAGTTCCATTGACCGTGTTTGTAAGCCGGAAAGGGTGATAGCTAATTTTAACCACGCACTGGAGTCTTGTGTCAAAACAGAACGGTATTTTCATTATAAATTGACAGAAGTCAGTGATCGCTTTAGCTGGAAATATAGAAGGAAGGATAATTATTTCTTTTTGCGAGAATTTGATTGTAAAACAATGGTGGGGGGGGGGTTAGGGTAAAAAGAATATATTTTATGTTTTCCTAGTGAGTATAATGATGTTTGTATTGTATGTGGGGGGGGGGGGTTTGGGGGTAAAGGAATATATTTACGTTTTAGCTGAACATACTGGAGGATGTCCATGGAAAATAATTTTGAAAATAAAACGGAACTTACATGGTAAATTGTAGTTGCCAAGGCTTCTAATTCATCAATATTATCCATTTTAGTTGTTTACACGGTGTCAAAATACTTTCTGATAATTTAATCACATTGCATGTCCGTTATATACGAAATCTCAAGGGTGAATTGCTATGTAACGGGGAAATCATATGTAAGCAGGCCTCTGATTGGCTGAGAAGGAGGATGTATCCGACTTGCTGATTGGCTGAGAAGGAAACACGTGATCTAACTGTTTCCGGGAAAGTCATAACATTGCCTAGAGCAACAACAACAAATACTATTTCTGGACACCATGACATTCGCGATCGATTACGCAATCAAGTTCTCGGAAATTCACTTCCCCCTCGAGTCCTAGATCAATAACATTGTTCCCGTTAGAATTCAATGCGCATGTGCAACCTTCGTCCCGGAGTTATTACACATAGAAACATCAAATAAATCGACCTTGAAGGAAGAGGTCATTGACCGATTACGCAATCTTTCTCCCTAGGGAGGCTATGCCCTTATTTGGTGTACTGATCGGAGATACGTTCTTTTGATAACCGAATTTTGTACTCGTGGGAGTTATTATGGCCATTCTACTAGCGTATATGAAATTATTCCGTATATGAAAGGGGCTGTGCCCTCCTCAACGCCTCGCTCTTTACGCTAATGTTTGACTTTCTCACAACTCTTTTTTTTAAACAATAAAAACTTTAGCGTAAAGAGCGAGGCGTTGAGGAGGGCACAGACCCTTTCATATACGGAATAATTTCTGTTCGTTTTAAGATTTAATGTCGCTCCTTACTTTCAGTTTAAAAAAACTTTTTTTTTGTATTTAAAGGCTGCGAAAGCGGGGGGTTTGGGGGGCGGCAGCCCCCCAACTTTGCCTCCTAATCCCTTTACGTTTTAAGGTTCGACCTTGTAACTCAGCCTCTTTAACTCTTTAGAAAACGTAGTTTTTTTCAAATAATTTCTGCACGTTTTTGTACAGTTTATTACTTATTATTGCTTGACTAACTGTAGCTGTTAGCCCCCAACTGTGCCTTCTAATCCCTCTACGTTTTAAGGTTCGACCTTGTAACTCAGCCTCTTTAACTCTTTAGAAAACGTAGTTTTTTTTCAAATAATTTAAAAAAGAAACTGAGTTTCTTTTTTAAAGTTTAAATTCAGTATATAAAAAACTTGCTCTGACGGTGAATCGAACCCGGGTTTTCCGCCTGACAATCTGAAGTATCAACCGCTGGACTAATGAGACACAATTGTAATTGTTTTTTAGTAAATGGCATCTATTTTCGCAAAGCAAATTCCCCCAAAACTTGATATTTTGTTTTTGGAAAACAGGGAAGGAGTGATCAGATTGAGCTAAAATTTCAAGGATAAGCTTCCAGGCCCCAGGAAAGCTTATCCTCTAAATTTCAGCCCGATCAGACAACGTTAAAGGGGGGTTGTGGTGGGAAAAATTAACATGGGCTATTATAGGAAAACGAGGTTTTTCGTAAATGTAAATTCGGGGGATAATTTTTTCGGTCTGAAAATATCAAGAGGCCCTAACAGGTCGAATTCTGCTTCGAATGAGTCCTCATTCACCCGGATCAGTTGCCAACTGTGGCCTGTAGGCGTGGATAAGAAAAAAAAAGAAATGAGGATGATGAATTTTAAGTGGCTATATTTGGTTTTTTGAAAACAGGGAAGGAGTGATCGGATTGAGCTGAAATTTCGAGGATAAGCTCTCGGGCCCTAGGAAAGCTTAACCTTTAAATTTCAGCCCAATCGGACAGCGTTAAAGGGGAGCTGTGGTGGGAGGGTCGAAACTTCCGGCCCAGTTTACCCCATGAAGATAAAGTCGGAGGAGGATGAAATTTTGCAAGTTTCTTAGTTTGAGCTTGGGCTACAAAATGCGATTACCGCCGTCTCTCTGCGACCTCTAGGACCTGAAATCGCTTAACATTGTGGTGGGTCGCCTCTTTATAGAGGCACAAGTGTGCCTCCTTGATACTACCAAGGTAAGTTAAGCTGCCCACTTGATCAATCTTTTCATTATTTTACGTCATCTTTTCATCTTCACTTATTCCTAGCCTTGTGTCTTAGTCTTCTTAACATTCGTGTTTTTTTTTTCGCTCACCTTGTTAGAAAATTATTAAGCATTTTCTTCCTATGCAAGGAGGTATTTGTGTTACGCTCAAACACTAAACTCTACCTTTGAGTCAAATTTCACATTAAGTGTACCGGTGACTCAGATTTATCATCTACAAATTGTCAAGCTTCGTGTTATTTATGTTGAGCTTTAATTTGAACCCAGATTTCTGTTTTCAACTGTCAGGTGTAAGGCTTATTCCGTCTAAAAAGAAGAAATGCATGGAGATTTATTAATATATTGCTGTTCGTGTTTTCAAATAGTTCGTGGTAACAAACTATAGGTAAGGAGTGACTCAGCTCAATATTAACCGAAACTTTAAAAACAGAATTTTGATGTCAATAGATACATCAATAACATCAGGTTATTGTGCTGATTCCAAATATATAAAATTCATCAAGTTTAGTCGTATCCATCAAAAGTTGCGAGCCTGAGAAAACTTCCCTGATTTTTTAAATAGGGGAGAATCATACCCTAAAATTTAAAGAATCTTAATGAAAATTATACCATCAGATCCAATGCACCAGGGGTTATTGTATCAAAAAATTGTCCTAGAAGATCGGGAGAGGTTTCGAGAACGGTAAGTAAAGGTTCTAGTGCCCTTTTTAAGTGACCAAAAAGATTGGAGGGCAACTGGCCCCCTCTCACGCCCTGTTTTTCTCCGAAGCTATCTGATAAAAATTTTGAGATAGTCATTTTGTTTATTATAGTTGTCAAATCCAATAACTATGTCTTTAAAGGAGTGGCCTAAATCTAATGAAATTTGCCCATTGTCTACGCATAGTATTTGTTATTGGGAAGCATACACTTTTTTCGGGGGAGTAGGGGAGTCTGCTTGGGTTGGTTTTCAATTGGGAGGATTTTTATTGGGGAGGAAAATTTCTGGAGATGAATTTTTCAAGAGAAATTTTATACTGGGGAGATTTGACACATTTCATATACAAAATTCTTATTAGTTGTCTTACGTTATCTTTTCCACCTTAATTTTGCACGTGGAGATGTTTCAGGGGCTATTTTTCACGAGTTTGGATTTCCAGGAAAAAATGCCATGGAAAGGGACATTTCCAGAGTGATTGAGAAACCGATTAGAAATTATTCTTTTTCAAATGGGAGTATGCTACGGAAAATTTTTCAGGCTGAATCATCCAGAAATAAATTTTACGGAGAGGGGATTTTCAGCAAAGAAGGAGCTGTCTGGAGGGAATTTCCACTCTACATGGGATAAAATCCCCTCGAAGGAGTTCCCATTGAGGGGAGGGGGGACATTTCATGGAGGGTGACCCAGATTTACTGGCATTATTAGAAAAACAATCAGAAATTAGGTAAAAACTACATTTTTTAACTGAAAGTAACGAGCAGCATTAAAACTCAAAAGGGCATAAATTATTCCTTACATGAAGGGTTGCACCCTTCTCAATACCTTACTCCTTAAGCTAAAATTTGACTGTTTATCCGACTTGGCTGATTTCAGTCCTTATAATTTGGTATTTTTACATTGAGCCAAATTTGAACCTCAAAAGGAACAAAATGATTCTGTGTCCTCTCCTCAACGTCTCGCTCTTTACATTAAAGTTTGACTCTTTGCAGTGTTGCCACACTGGCCTGGAAGAATTTGCTAAATCTAAGATGAAAATTTTTGCTAAATCGCATCTGTGTTTACTAAATGCTCCAAAAATATTTTTCGCACACCATCGAGCATCGATTTTACTATAGGAGGATAATCAATATTATTTTAATATTATTTTTTCCCTTTTTTCTCTCTCTCTGTCTTTTCTCTTTTCTTTCGTTTTCCTTCAAATAAACCTACTGCTATCGCTTGTGAGTCGATTTTAAAAAAAATAAAATTATAGATGTCGCTGCATAGCCTGCCAACATTGATTCGTTGGAGTTACGGGAAGTGAAATATTTCTTTTCAAAAAGTGTGGAGCTACTTCTAATTGGTTGAGGGTAGGCTTGGGCTTGTGCAGTACAGAATTAATACCCACCTCGAAGGTTTTCTTTTTTATGACTCCTTCGTAAGTCTGTTACTAGACTATTTTCATTCCATGCGGGTCGGTCTCGACAGTCGGAGAATGAGAAACCTCAACCCGCTGTGAATATTCACCGGTCAGTAAACTACTGGTCTTATTGTTCAAATCCCTTCTCGCAGACTTGACCGAGTCGGACAACAGTTTTGCGTTTGCGCCTGTAAGAAGTAAATTCAAAAGGGCAACAGTTGTCTCACCTCTCCTACAGTATCTTACTCGGAGAAAAGATTCTACCAGAAAAAATTGTGAGAGAGACCCCGCGTAGTAAGCCTTGTGTGTATTTGACATATTTTTATTGCCATCCCCTTACGGGATGCTGTCTTGACACCGACGAAGCACTCAAGAGCCTCGAATGCATCGATCCTTCTGTTGCTTTTTGCATCTCCGTATATTACACAGTAGTTTACTATCTGAGTAGATTGCAGTTTACTGCTATTGGTAGCTTTTGGTGCCTGACAAACAAGAAACTGCCTTCAAGACAAAATTTCAGATGATTCTAGCATTGTTTTGAGCCGAACACTTCTTTTTGATGATGAACTTCCGACATAAAACTATTTCTTTTTGTACCTAGAGATTACCATCCTTACAGGAACTTTATTTATTAAAATGATTAATCAATTGTTAGAGTGAATCGCAAATCAACCTTAGCAAGCATATGAAAATCTTCGAATACAGAATAAAAAAGACATAACTCCTCCGGTAGTTTCCAGAAGACAAAAAAAAAATGTCAACCTCCTAGATGACATGACTTAGGCGCATCCAGACACGCAATGTAAACTGGGCATAGTAGTCAATATGACATCTTTTTTCCAGTTATATGCCTGGACGAACCTTCACTCACATTCAGTATTTCAACAAGGTTGTTATCTTTTCAAGTGCTCCAAGAAATGATCAGAGAAAAAAAAACAATCTGAACTGTTCCTCAGTATCCTTAAAACCTATAACCTCCTCGTAAAAAGTTAAAGAAGGTTTTCTTGATCTCCACCTTGATATTGTTGACACTAAACTGCTGCAGTATGGACCAAGTCGGTACTCCCTTATTTTTATTTTCTTTGCGCACCATTTGTTTCGTGTGCATCATCGCAGCAACAGTTTCTGTCTTTAGCCTATTCCGAAGCTTTGGCCTCATGTTTGACAAAACGGAGATCAACCGTTCTGACTCAGAAGACGAATGGGGGGAGACAGCACAGCTGCAATATAAATTCGCAAAGTTCATCAAACATCGGGTCCCCCCTACCATATTTCACCGAACGCAAATTTTATCAGGACGTTTCAGGTTCAATTACGTCATTAAGTCTATTTATCGCAAAGTCTTTCCTAAACTCTAATTCCGGCCTTTGCACATCAACAATGTCCCATTTTCCCTCAATTTCCCTGTCAGCCTTCCCTAGCAAATATGGAAATGGAACCATGAGTGGTAAGAGTGTTCTAACTAAACCGCTCAAAGCAACGGATGGATCGATGCAATCAAGGTTTTTGAATGTTTCATCGTCACTGTCAAACCTCTTGGAGATCTGCCAGCAGAGCTCTACACAATATGACCTGCAGTTTTTTCGGAATTTTATAAGCTTCAGCAGAAAATTCACAAAATTGCTAGAATTTTGGCGCCAGCTTCCGACTGTAAAATATGAAATCCGGTGTTTGGCCTGAGGTTCAATTGACTCAGAGGAAGAACTACAATCTGGAGTGTCTGATCCTTCAGTGAGAGTTTCAAAACTTCCTCTTGTGCAGCCATTTTTATCACAACGGGCTTTGCAAAGCACTTCAATAGCGAGGTAAATGTAGCTCTGGTGCTACTCATAATACTGTGATCACGGATTGCTCTGCTCTGAAACTCCATATTGAGCACATTGATCTTCTTCAGGATGAAAGACAGAAAATACAGATATGCTTTGTGTTAAGGATCGTTCATAAAACGATAAATCAGCCTTGCCTTCTCCCAACTAGCCCTATCAGTGTCAGAGTTGCTAGATTGATCACCCAGGAAAAGAGCCAAGGTACTACTCCACTGTTCTAAAAATCTGTTAACCACTGCTTCAAAAGACAAACATCGTGTAGCCCTGATGGACAAAAGCTTGTGTTTGGAAATATTCGTGAACTCTTGGAAATTTTCATACTCCTTGACCAGTTTTGGATTATAACCAATATAGTTGACCAGGTGTCTAACAAAGTCTCTCGGCCTTTCAGGTAAGAGTTCGCGCTTCAGGTTTTCAAAGCTTCACGTGATATACTGATGGTGATGAAGAGTTGGGAAGGATTGAAACTGAAGCCATATAATAAAAAAATACTAATTTAGACAGGGAAAAATTTTCAAATTTTGTTCATAAGAATTAAACTGGCACAAAAATAATTTAATATATTTTTTTTCATATTTCAGGTAAATGTGCAAAAAAACTTACTAGATTGAAACCTTTTCCAGAAATTTACTAAGTTTGACCTCGATTTACTAAATTTACTAAATTTGACCTCGATTTACTAAATTTACTAACTCGGGTTCTTTTTTATTAAATTTAGTAAAATTTTACTAAGTGTGGAAACCATAACTTTTTGTCACAACTCTGCTTTCTTAAATATAAAAAAATATTAGCGTAAAAAACGGGGCTTTGAGGAGGGGACATCCCCTTTCATAGACGGAATAATTTCTGTTCGTTTTAAGTTGTAATGTCACTGCTTAATTTCAGTTAGAGAGACTGTTTTCTTTTATTTATATTCCAACAAGACCATTCCAACCTAGAAAAGCCTTTTGAAGATGTCTTTTGTTGTGTTTCCACGCTACCTGTTTTTGTATTTGCAAAAGAAGAACCCTAGCTTGATAGAAAATAATTTGTTGCTTTTGGACAAAGAGGAAGAAACAGAGGGAAAAGAACTGTCTTCATTAGGGTTATACTTCTCGTAGGCAGTGCTGCCAACTTGCAAACTTTTCGTGTGAAATGCACTCTTTTTTTTCATTGCACTCTTTCACAACACCGACCGGATTCGCGGTCTTTTTGCCCATTATTTGCTCTTTGCACTCTTTTTTGCACACTTTTATTAAATGATGATAAAAAAAAAGCATTAAGCGAAATAAAAATTAGAATTAAACTATTTAAGCGCAAAAGATAGAACAGTTAGCCAGTATAATCTTTGTTATCTATGCCTGCTCGTGTTTTCAGCCATTTAACAAGAAGTAGATCAAACCATAGATAACCAGTGAAAACCTGGTTAATTCAATCAAGTTTTATAGAAGGAAGTTGAAAGCTGTTAGGCACAACTGTTCTTCATGAAAATGGAAAAGTGAGTATGAAACATGAACTAAGGCGATATAGAAGCAGCAACCTTAATAAACCTACTAAAGTTTAATCTCAAACTGATAAAATTCTGCAAAGACTTTAGGCCTGTGCACCATTTTAAAGCGTGATTGATTCATATTTCTTGTGATAGCCATTGTTTCTGAAATAAACACCTTATCTTACCAGCCAGGGGTCCAAGAATTTGCTTTGGATGGAACCCATACTATCAAAATGATATAAAAGAGTAAATTAGGAAAATTTAGGGTAGCCTAAAATTGTGGTTTAGACTTTAGACCCTTCTTGCTACCCTGGAAAGCAGATGAGTTAGGTGAATGACACTTTCAGAAATGAGTCCAGGGCTAAAAATATTCGAGCCAATTGAAAATGACAGTGAAAAATGGGCAAATAATGAGCAATTCAAATTTTTGACCTATGAATAAAGTCAACATACTACTCGATGCTCTTTTCGAATATAATAGTCGTTTCTGTCATGAATTCACTTCTACCCACCCAAATATACTAATTCAGGGTATATATTTGCGCATTGGGATGGGGTTGAGGGTAAAGTTCAAACTTACCTCTATAGTTAGAATTGTATCCTAAATCCAAATTTAACATTTCTTTGCGTCAGAAATTAACTTTACAATTCTCCCCTCATAATGAGTAAATATATAACCTAGGGACTGGGAATAAAGAGAATTTACGCCAAAAGCAATTAGTATATTTGTAAAGAACATAAGAAAAGGCATCGAGTGGTATGTTTACTTTACTCATAGGTCAATAAAATGAACTGCTCAATATTTAAAAAATTAACAATATAAAACCAAAAAGACAGGTATACTAAAAAAGATGATCCTTTTCCGTGGATGCTTGAATTATGCGGGCCTGTCTTATGTTTGATAAAATTTTTGAATGTGGGGCGCCATCTTAGAAATAACTTTCACAATAGCAGGGTTCAGAACAATCAGACATCAATGCTGCAGTTTGAAGACCTACCCAAAAAAATACATGCTAATTCTATTATTGAAGCCAGCCTGAAACTTATGTCGTGGGTTGTCTTGGAAGGACATTCTACAAAAACGGAGACTTTAATCCCATTGCTGAAAAATGCTTTTGGAGGCTCAGAACTTTGTAAAAGCTTCAATCAGGGCAGAACTAAAACTAGTGGGATGGTAAAAGACCAGTATCCGATTGAGCAAAATTATGTAAAACTAAAACCCCCATATCTTGATACCAAAGAGGAATTGAGAAGAATTTTATATATCAATGATTAGTGAAGAATCTAAGCTATGCATCGATATAGTTATTATTAAAATTATTCTAGATTAAACGCTTGAAATAATTAGTTTATTGACTTACCTCCAAGAACCTCTTTTCGGTAATACCAATTATCCTATTTTGATGTATATATCCTTTTATTGTTTCAGGTTTTTTTTTACACGCCCAGCCGTCGGATACCTGCCTATTCTTTCACAGAATCTTTGACAGGAATGAATCATCGTCCCGTTCCCGGCCAAAAGTCTCTAATTCCGGCCACCTGTGATGTATTAATCACTTTAAAAACTTTTCGACATTTAAACTACTCTAATTACTGTATTATACGACATAGAAATTTATTTTTTTTACCATTAAATTCCTTGTGCTTTTGTGAACAAGTAGGTTGTTAATTAAAATAGTTTTGCTTGTAGAGCGCTTCCTATTTTAAAATTTAGTAAGAAGTAACAAATCTGCTAACACTCGGACATATAGTAATCCCTCATTGTACATAGTTATTACGCAATATTGCTTATTTCTGTTCATTGATTTCCTTTTATCGGCTGGCAGCCAATGAAACGAGTTTTCGTCCACCTGTTGCTATAGGCAGAACTCAGACAAGATAATTTCAAAAAAGCTAATGGTTATTAATTCATCATTTCGTCCCCTGAGAGCGGTTTTGTCGTATCTGCGACTTTTTCGGGAAGTGGAGTTAGGACTGCAATCTAACGTGAAATTTTTGCTCTATCCGATTCCGTCGACCATTTTGTTGTAGCTCAGCTAGAAGTGCCCCAATTTTAGATTTTTTGTTTATCATACCTCACATTTTGCCGTTTTGTTAAGAGCGGTTTTGTCGTACCTCATATGGGAAAATTACATGGGCATTTTGTCGTAACTCCGTCAACGTATACTTTTGAAGAAGATAAGATTTGGTTAAAGTTTCACAATGAGACCCAAACGGACATTGTTTACATCCACACAAGCTGCACAATATTTGCAGGAATCCAGGTACCTCATTTTTGTGCAATATGCAGATTTTTAAAGGTCAGGACCCTCTAGAGGGGGAAGGAGTGGAGGTAGGTGCTTCAAATACCTTCCCGTGACATACTTTTGCTTGTAGAGCCATCCCTGAAAGTTTTATTTTCCTATCCTAATCCCTTTCCAAGATGATTAAAAGTAGCTAAAGCAGAAGTAAAATTCTAGGCTGGTTTAGCTACTTTTTACTTTTTGCTTTTTACTTGTGACTCAGCCTCTTTAACTCTTTAGAAAACGTAGTTTTTTTTTCAAGTGAAGAGGCACAAGTGTGCCTCCTTGAACTTTTCTGACTGGTATACTCAAGACTTAAGCTATAGTTTTTTGTTTGTTTTTTCTAGTGAGGAAGATCTATCTTCTGATCGAGAAAAAGGCAGTGATCCTCTCAATCGACCTGAACAAGATGCAAGCAGCCTTTCAAAAGTAAATTTCCGAGAATCTGATTAGGAAGTAGCTGAGGCTCTTCTAGAAAATGTAGATTATAATCTCTTTTCAGAGGTTAATGTGAGTGTTGGCTGTGGTTCTAGTTCAAGTGCCATAACAGGTTCAGTGGCAGTAGAAAATCAGGAACACCTCGAGATTCCCAATAATGCTGAACCTGTACAAGAAACAACTTAGCCAGATCTAAATGGTCAAAGCAATACAGTGGATCATCCTAATTCGCGTAAGAAGACCAGAAAACGAATTTCAGATAGGAAGAACTGGGTTAAGACAAAGATCATGGCAGCAATAAACTCTGATTCTTTATATATGAATCCTAACAACAAGAAAACTCATGGGAAAGAGAAAAAAGTGAAGGATGTTGTTTGTAATAAGGATTGTCATTATAATTGCAGTCAGGGTATTGCCTCTGAAGAGAGACAAAAAGATTTTTGATGATTTCTGGAGACTAAGTAAGGATATGAAGAAAAAGTTTTACTTGGAAACAACTAAGACCGTTCCAACCAGGACTAAAACCAAGAAGAAAGCGGAGACGCGCAGGAGTTCCACACTGCGATATTATTTTGTCGTTAACACGAAAACAGTCCGGATTTGCAAGACATTTGATTTGGCTACTCTTGATATTTCACAGAGAAGAGTTTACTACGCACATTCAAATGTTGCTACAACAGGAGTGCCCAATCCAAAGGCAGTGCAGGTACCTCGAAACAAAACTAGTAACGAGGACATTGAACTAGTGAAAAAGCATATTGAATCTTCTCCGTGTGTTGAATCGCATTATACTCGAGCTAAGTCTACCAGAAAATTCTTGGAGGCAAATCTAAACATTCGCATAATGTATGAACTGTATAAGGAATACTGCAGAGAACTAGCAAGAAATGATGTTAGTGAGTTCAATTATCGTGAGATCTTCAACACGCAGTTTAATTTGTCATTTCATATTCCGAAAACAGATCGATGTGATGTATGCGAGGAAAAATGTGTAAGTGAAGAAAACCGAATTGAAATGGATCAGGAAGTAAAAGACAAGAATGAGGCTCATGTGAAAAGTAAAATTGAGACCAAGATTGAATGTGACCTAGACAGGTCAAACCTATCTATTCCCCTACTTTGTTTTGATCTGGAGAATGTTTTCCGCTGTCCCGGGGTAATGTTTCTTCATTTTTCTATGAAAGGAAGATGCCTACATTCAAACTCACGGCAATTCTTTCATTCCAGAGAAGGACTGGAGAGAAAATCAATGAGGTATACTGTTGCATTTGGTCCGGGTTTGAGGCTGGACGTTTAGCAAACGAAATAGCTAGTGGACTAGTGGCCATACTGGAAAAAGTTTTTGATACTTACCCTAATATCTGCCAGTTAATTACTTGGTCGGACTTCTGCGTGTCCCAGAACCGAAACTCAATTATAAGCTTTGCCATCCAAGATGTTCTAAGAAAATTTCCGCGCTTAGAACAAGTGTTTATGAAGTATTGTGAACCAGGTCATTCGAGTATACAGAAGGTTGATGCTGTACATAACACTAATGAGCAGGGGGTAAAGCATCTTGATTTGTTTCCCCCACTAGATCTGGTGAGGAAGTTGCTGAAAGTAAGAAGGATACATCCTTTTAATGTCTTGAAAATGACCCAGTCAAAGTTCTTTGACTTTCAAAAGCCAGCAAAGCTGCACAAGTACTCGTTGGTACCGTATTCAAAAGTAAAACAACTTGAGCTCCGTTAGGATAACGCTAAGAGAGTTTGGTTCAACACTTCCTTCTCTGGAGACTTGCAAATGGCTACTATATCACAAGAATGTACTTCGGTTAAAAAGTGTCCCAACACTTCGGCTGTCCGTGTTGTCGAACGTCTTGTTTTGCCCAAACTTTGTGGCAAAAAGATTGATCTACCTGAGGCGAAAATCAAAGATGTCAAGTATCTCTTGAAGTTCATCCCCAACCAAGACAAGGAGTATTTTGAAACCAAAATTAAACAGTACTACAAGGCCAAGGGGGATGCTGAACGTTTGGAAGCCTCTCCGTCTACGTGAGATCCCTGTCCAGAGGAGGATTCCACTGAAGCAAAACGGCGGCCGGAAAAGAAACTTAACAAAAAATAAACGTTTTTGACGTATTTTGTAATTTTTATACTTTTTCAAATAGTATTGCTGCATCAGAACTCGTTTGTCGTATCTTCATGGTGAAAAGAATAGGCAGCCCACACCATTTTATCGTATCTAAGTTTACTCCCATTTCGTTAAGGGTGGATTGTCGTATCTGTATTTCATTTCAAGTTTCGACAATTAAAACTTTACCTTTTCCATCTCATTGGGGAGACCTACATGGGTGTAGGCAGTATCTTGTGTTGGGGGGGGGGGGCAGCCGCTTCTGTGATGGAGGGGGGAGGGATCTTACTAATACTTCCCGAGGTTCTTTGAATATAGGTCTTTAGAAACTAGTCATTCTATATTTCACTAAAACTCGGCCTTTAACATTTTCCATTTTCTACTTTTCCTGCAACAGTATAACATAAGAGACCCACTATCATACTTCCAATTCCCAGAAAACATAAACACCACAAAAGCGATTTGACACAAATCACATTATGGTTAGAGAACAGCTTCTTCTAAGAATTCAACTCAAAAGCTTATAGTTTGACTTGACTTACTTTGACTTATGTCTCCTGCCGGGCGCTGCTCGGCGTAGAGAGTGACGTCTGCCTCCTCCATCCACTTCGGTCGATGGCAAGCGTTTGCACATCGCTCAACCTGATATTTGCCATCGCCAGGAACTCGGACAGGCTGTCAGACCATCGTTTCTTCGGTCGGCCACGAGGTCGCTTCCAACCGGCTTTGACAGGGTCGAAGTCATGGATCGTTTTCGCAGGTATGTGTGGAGGCATTCGAAGTAGGTGTCCGAACCATCGTAGTGTTCGCTCGGCTGCTTGGGTCGAAAACTGAGACTGCTTGGTGAGCTGCAGCAGCTTCTCATTGCTGACAAAGTCGAACCATCGTAGACCTTCGATCCTCCTCAGGCTCTTCGACTGAAAGACATCAATTGCCTTGAGGGTTGCGGCTGAAGCTTGCCACGTCTCAGCTCCATAGAGCATCACAGAGCCGATGAGGGCGTTGAAAATCCGCAGCTTCGTTGTGCGACTGATGTTCGGTTTTCGCCAGAGGTGACGGTTCAGTCTGCCCATGGCAGAAGACGCTTTGGATATTCTCGCTTGTAGTTCAGAAAGAAGCGAGCCATCTGAAGAAATTATGGAGCCCAGGTAGGTGAACCTTTGGACAACTTCGATGCTAGTGGTGCTATCCAGGCTAACTGAAGGATTGGCAGCAGGAGAGGATGGGTCTATGGCCATAATTTTCGTTTTAGTCCAGTTTATCTGCAGTCCTACTTTTGCAGCCTCTTCTCGTAGGATTCGAAGCGCTTCCAGCAACTGCTCCATGGAGTCCGCCAGAATGGCCAAGTCATCGGCAAAATCAGCATCTGTAATGACACGATCTCCAAACTTGAGTCCAAAGCTGAGACGTGAAGTAGTCCTTGTCATAACGTAGTCTATGATGACATTGAAGAGCTCTGGGGCAACTGCACATCCTTGGCGCACTCCTGTCGTGATTTGAAAGAACGGGCTGCGGCGGCCGTTCACTTGAACACAGCTCTCCGTCCCATGGTGTAGAGCTTGAAGACTCTGCAGTATTTCTTAGGGAGGCCTGTCGATTCTAGAATCCGCCAAAGAGCTTCTCGGTCCACTGAGTCGAACGCAGCACGGAAGTCGACGAAGGTAAAAAAAAGCTTTTTGTCGGAACTCCGTGGCTTTTTCTATGATTTGTCGGATCGTAAAAATCTGCTCGATGGTTGAACGGTCCGACATGAAACCAGCTTGCTCCGGTCGCCGGATTTTACGAATGATATTTCGACATCGATCTAGCAGGACCATTGAGAAAAGTTTTCCCGGGACAGACAGTAGGGTTATTCCACGGTAGTTCAAGCAGTCACTTCTAGAACCTTTCCTCTTCCATAAAGGGATAATGACACCCTTCCGCCAATCTTCGGGAATTATCTCGGTTTGCCAGATTGTAGAGAACAGGGTGTGGAGAAACAGGAGCATAACAGGACCTGCATATTTTAGCAGCTCCGCACTCAGGCCACAGATACCGGCAGATAAATATTAAATATTAATAATTATAGTTTGGCAAAATTAAATATTAAAATTGGTATAGGGGAGACTGGCCCACGTCTAGCCAAAGCAAACATTTTCAATAGAAAAACCTATGGGGCTTCTGGTGGATTATAAACGCTCTGACAGATTGCAGTGTATTTGTTTTAAAAATTCTGACCTTAATTAATACTTTTACCAAAAATTTCAGATTGGATCAGGTTTTTTGGTGATTAACTCTGGAATTTTGTTCAATTTTGTCTGAAAGCCTAAGCCTAATTACGAATACTAGAAACCTCGCGTTGTAAACTCACATTGTATTCTCCTATTATTTGCCTGTTTTTGGCAGCTTCTGAGACGTGCCATCTTCCCCAGTTTGCTGTAAGTATTTTATCATCCTGTGGGATAGTGAACTCCCATGTTCGGCCACAATACCCAGGGTAAATTCGGCATGCCGTACCAAGGTGTCCAAAGGTAGGCTATGCTTGTAAAGCTGTGTAAACAGCTTATTTAAAGGTTGAAGGCAAGCTTAAGACCCAAAACTGTGTTATTTCTGGCGTTGTTTAATCCTGTCAGAACAGTAGGTGAACTGAAGTTCTTTTTTTTTCTGTTAAATTTCATTCAAGATAAAATGATTTAAAAGTAAAACAGAAGCTTGAAAACTCTTCAGTAGTCCTAGGATTTTTACGGCAATTCTTTATTGCGTCAACCGCAAAGTCGGAGCTTTTCCTTCTCGTGTGGTTTAGTATTTCGATTTTCCTGATTAGAAATCAAGCAGAGCTTGCACAATCCCCGAATTTTCGGGTATTTCCCCGAAAATCTATGCATCACCCCGAAAAAAATTTGGTTCCCCGAATCCCCGAAAATCACGCAATTATGGTGTCACCCCTAGTGATTTATCACCAGTGACTTTCCCTGCCAAATATTACTTTGTATACCATAATTCTTCACTGCTCTCTTATTCATTAATTTTCGTCTCTTTTGTTACTTTGCATAAAAACCAGACAGATGCAATATGCTATTGCAAATATTGCAATATGCACAGTTCTTCATATGTTGACAAAAAAAGTATCGTCTTTATGAAATGAGTTTAAATCATTTCGAATGCAGTTTCCCAATCGCTATTTCTTACATCATTCGTAGTCAAGAATTTTATTTTCAAGTTGAATAGAATTATAGAACGCATTCACTACTATACAGCTTCAGCCTTTTGTTGGATTTTGAAATTGACAGCTGACAGATTGTTTCTGCAGCTGAATTGTAAGTTTGCAGATTTTTTTTTGCTGTTTTTATATAAGATTTTCTTAATGTTTAATACTCAATTATTGAACACCTGATAGAAAATACAATCTTCTTTCTGGAACATTTTTACCCCCCCCAAAAAAAAACAGCCTTCGGTTGAGACAAAATTTAGCTATAGACTAAGCTATGTACAAGGTTGGGGAATTAAAGATTGAACCGGAAGTTACCCCAAAATATGATTCAAGAATAAATTGTAAATTATTGCCTATAGGGGAGGGGGATAGGGGGCTATCATTTTTAAATGATAATACCTCATTTTGTTTTATTGAAAGCAGGGATGCCAAAAAGATAATTATTTTTTTCATTTAAAGTGGAGACAGAAGAAAATGATATCAAATTCCCTGGGAAACCATTGAAATATTTTGATAGACCCAGGGCCCCCCATTAGGACTTGTTCATTGTCTTGGGTATTTTGCGATTTATCATAGGCTACTGGCCTTATTTGGCTATTGTGTGTGCTCCCTTTTAATTCGAATCTTTGGATCTTATGGAATGCCATGGCGAATCTATCACTCAGTTTTCAAATAATTGAGGTATATCTGAATAATTTAGACATTTTTGTTGTTGTCTTTGTACCCCTTTAATCATACCCTAAATTTTTTTTTCAAGGAACACTAAGCTGTTTAACGTTATTTTGCGTGTTTGTTTGAACCATATAGTGACCTTGTTAATTATTCAGTAAATTATTTTTCTAATGAAAGCTGGTATCCAGAGGGGGGGGGGGGGGTAGGGAGGTATTATATTTAAATGATAATAGCTCGAAATTTTATTTTTTGAAAGCAGGGATCCCAAAAAGTTCATTTTTTTAAATTTAAAGCAGAGACGGCATCCTATCAAGGTGGTATCCAGAGGGGGGGGGGGGGGTATTGAGCTATCATATTTAAATGGTAATACCTCGATTTTTTTTAAAGCAGGGGTGCCAATAAGTTAATTATTTTTTTTACTTAAAGCAGACGGTATCCTATCAAGATGGTATCCATAAGGGGGGCATAGGGAGTTATTATATTTAAGTGATAGCACTTTGATTTTTTTATTGAAAGCAGGGATGCCAAAAAGTTGAAAAGTTGACAAAATTAACAAGATTTTTGTGACTTATACTTGATACAGCACTTGCATGGTTTCATCGTCCAAAGGGAAAGGGACATATGCGTCCAATCCGTTTTTTTTTTTCCTATTTATGAAACTGGTTTACTTTGAAAACATTCATTCATATGTACCAGGCAGATTCACACTAAAACGAATTGGTGTGACGAAAGCGATATCGACATCCCCACCTAACGTTGCGCTCGAGTAACAATGGCGCCCTTGGTCCAGTGCCCAAGTTACACTAAAAGGCCAGGTCATAATAAAAGCTTTCAATTTGGGAGATTCTAGGAGGAGTCTTTGACAGTCTTATGACATCAGGGTACTAGATGTTGTAACGTTCTTACGTGTCTACTGTGGCTTAGAAAATTCGATCACCCCACAAATGATTACCAAAAATATGCACAAATGTAACATTTGGAATATTATAACACTTTTTTCAAAGCTTTGAAGAAAAGCAAAAAAGTCTAAATACCCCTAACTACGAGTCTGGGTGGGGATCGAAGAGGAGTCTAAGTATTTTGACCACAGGTGACTTATTGTTGCGACTTTCTTAAATTTGGTAATTCTTGTGAGCATTTGGAAATCAAAGCTTAAACTCAATAACTGATACTAAGTGTCCTAACATTTTGCTTTGATTAAAAGTGACGAACCAGGATGAGCATTTCAACATCTTCCTGGAGCTACTTCAGTCTGCATATTATTTCATTTAATTACACTTAAAACGGATGAGCTTTTCATTTTCTACCTAAGAAAATAGCTGGCACTTCATTTTTCTTCATAGCCAATAAACTATTAAGTGTTTTTTGTGTCATTGTAATTGAAGTGTTCTCATATGAAGCGTTCATCATGTATTTTTGCAATTTGATAAATTTACTCCTTTTAGATACAGTTTATAATTTGACTGATATTAGGTATTTATCAGTTTATAATTTGGAATGAATCCCCAAAAGAAAAAATGAATAATATCCAAAAGAGCAGCCAAAAGCGATAAAAAAGCAGCAGTTCAGCCTTAGCCTACACGACATATATTCTATAAAGAAGCCAAAAAAAAACTTTAAAATGTATTTTTTTTAAATTGTAATTAAAAACCAGTTTTTAATACAAGAAGGCTTCTTAGGAATCCAAAAGAGCAAAAAAAAAAAAAAAAAAAAACACAATCAATATCAAAGTCGCCCATTTCAACTGTTTTAGATGTGACAAAACAGATATAGGCAAAGGGCATTATGAAAAAATTAAGCTTCTAAGTTCAAAGTTACATTCAAAGTTTTTACCCAGATAACTGACGAATTTTGTGATACGGTAGTTGAAGTTTTATATGCAGTAATGCTCTATGAAAAAAACTAATAATTTT
This sequence comes from Artemia sinica, assembly GCA_027921565.1. Taxonomy (NCBI): domain Eukaryota; kingdom Metazoa; phylum Arthropoda; class Branchiopoda; order Anostraca; family Artemiidae; genus Artemia; species Artemia sinica. The sequence continues at coordinate 45,352,889 of CM051270.1, forward strand.
GATAATTATTTATGTTAAGAGTACATAGCTAATAGATACTTCAACTACTCGTATTATACAAGGGTTCTGAAACGCCACAGCCATTTCGTTTCTATTAGATTTCTACTTCTCTTGATGAATAACGAAGAAGACCAGTTTCCAGCCAGCGACTTGTGAATTTTTGAACTCATGAATAGGCTTGAATCTGTTGTAAATTGAAGCTGTGATTTGAGAAAGACTGATGAAAACATTAATGTTTGCGGTCAACATTGATCGCGTCGGCGGCGCGCTGCCGACATCTTACCGGCGGCGCGCCGCCGGCGTCTTATCGGCGGCGCGGCGCGGCGTGCTGTTTTTTGCCCCGCCGCCGCCGGTCTTCCCTCATGGGCGCGGCGCCGGGGTCTAATTGCAATATCGTCTATGCTTGGCTTTTTACGAAGTAAACCAGTTTTTACAACACAATAGGGATTTTTGCCTTTTGAAAATGATTTGAAAGTGAAGAAAAATATGCCTCTGAAGTGCCTGTGGCCAGCCTCTCTTTACTACATTGTCTGAGGTCTTTACTTCTACATCTACATTTTTTTCAAAGTAATGTTCAGATTCTGGTGGTATGGTAAATATAAATGAAATCTTTCATGTTATAATAAGCGTTTCTGTAATAAAAAAGGTACCACCCCAAAAAAAGATATGAAAACTTAAAACAAGCAATGAATATTTTCTTATTTATTTCTGTTTGTAAGATTTTTTTTATTGCATATCAGTTGTTTTTTTTAATTTGCAAAATAAGCTTGTCTCTCTGCCAGATATTTGTGTATCTTGTGTGTTGTGTATCTGTAAGAGAGAAATAAATGACTTTGAAACCGAAAAAAGAAGAAAAAAATAACCTAAGCTATTATTTTCAACTTTTAATGAAAATACCAAAGGAAAAGTTTTCAAAATCAAGGTGATTTAGTTTTCTGGATAATATATAGTGGGAAATAGTTTTTTCTCTGGCAAAAAAATTCTGAACTCTACGCTTTGACGTATTTTTTGGATCCTGTGTAGCGTTTGTGAATTATTGTGTCACTTATGAGTAACTATTCGTGTAGCCAAAGATTTAATATTATCCATGTTATATATTCTTACAGATCATAGATGATGATAATTTCTACATATTGCTTTGTATTCATTATTTTCTGACTTGTATAATTTCTTCCAATTCAAGGGTCGTCGATACAAGAGATTATTGAGGTTTGATTTGATCCTATCCTTTAAAAGAATCAATGGAATCCATAGCCTCATCCCTCTTTTAAATACACGACTTTGCATTTTTTTTTCAATATGTTCTAATAATTGCCTTGTTTCTCTGTGATAGATATAATTCCATAGGGAGTTGTTATTCAATACGTAATTCATATGTTTTGAGGTAAAAGCCAAACTATTAACAGAGTCGACATCTAAAAATTTGGCAATATACTGAATCATCTCTTGAGGAAGATTTTGTATGTTTAAGACATTCAAAACGTAATTCATATATTTTGAGGTACAAGCCAAACTGTTAACAGACTCGACATCTAAAAATTTGGCAATATGTTGAATCAGCTCTGGAGGAAGATTTTTTATGTTTACACCTGGTTCATCACGTAATGAGATTGACATACATTCAGCCTTCACTGGTACTGATGGGCTTGAAATTTCAGAGCTTAAGTCACAAGTTTTTCTTTTTTTCGGATTCACAGCTTTCTTGCCTTGTTCACTTATGTCTTCAAAAACCCTTTTTATAGACGGTTCAAGTTTAGAAATGTTTGTACCTGATTCATCCATTAATTGGGCGGAAATAAATTCTGCCTTGCCTGTTATCTGAGACAAGACGTCCACGGTTGTCTCAACTCTAACAATAGTCCTCAACACTAGTCCTGGGTCCTTGGCGCTCTCAAATAATTTCGGTTGGTCTTTCAATTGTGTATTTTGTGTTACCAAACAAGCCATATTTTGAGGAACTTCATATGTAGTATTTATCCATATGCCGTTCTGTAAGCTGACGTTGTTTTCTGCTTCTGAAGTAACTGCTTTATTTGTTAAAGTTAGAGCCTCTTCCTTTATTTGCATTACAAGGCAAAGCGTTGATTTCTTCGTTATGTTATGAGACAGACTCACTTTTTTTTTTTCATACTCACTTTAATGGTGCTAATAAACATATGATATTGACGCATTTGCAGTTCTATCTTTAATCAACCATATGACGTCATTATGTACTGACGTCATTACACAGTTTCAGAGTATAGTTTTACTTTTTGCGTCATCGATGAATGTATGCTTTAATTATGACGTCATTGTTCATCTTGTATACGAAGATACAGTTTCTTTCTCAATAAATTGGTTTTATTTTGAATATGCTGCTGTTATGGTCTTATAAATGCACGTGAATGTACCAATTTCTTTTAAAATCAGCTCTTCAAAACTCTTAATGATATTCAAGTGCTTCATTCACAGTGAAGACGAAAAGAATAAACTAAATTTCAGTTTTTTTTTCGCATTCAAAATATATTATTACATTAAATTTAGGAGGGTTTAGAAGGCTAAGAAATATCTTCTTTCTATCAATCTGCCATGTAAAATTTCTTCACACTTATTTTTCTCTTGTACTTCAGCGAAGAAATTAAGATGAAGATATCATTTAATAGCAAAAATTACCTGGATTTTATT
>CM051270.1:45360552-45370552 GCA_027921565.1 Artemia sinica
TCTGTTAATTCCAAAAAAAAAACCACTACACTTTCAAAGGAAAGCTGCACCTTCTTAAGGATTTTGGTGTCATATGTGCAAGGCTGTATCCAGGAGGGAGAAGGGGGTTTACCTCCCCTCCCCTCCGAAATGTTTGTCTGATTCGTAAAAACGTAACAAAATGTACATAAACAAATTTTAGATGCGTTAAAAAAATTGTAAACCCCCTCCCCCCACCCTCCGAACAAAATTCCTGGATACGGCCCTGCATATTTTGTTTAGCTTATTTTCTGCTGATTTTTCGCTCACGCTACTTTTTTTAATTGGGTGCCCGTTACTACTGAACACCGCATAACTGAATATGGAGATCTTTTGCATTAAAAATTAAGTTCTCATTTTTTCCCAATTCTTGGGTCTGTGTGTTTCCACTTAACCAATTCAAACCATCATATTTCGTGTTCACTGCCCTTGGTGCTTTTGAAGTGGATTTTATTTACTATTGGTCTCTTACTCTGGAAAAATAACATCAAGATAGCCCCCCCCCTGCCCCCTCGTCTGATTTCAAAGCTCAAACTTATCTTGATTATCATATTTCGAGATATTTAAGAAAAATTTTTTTAACCATATCCGAAATTATTATTTGAGTTGGTTAAAGATTTGCCAAAACAGTGTATTCGTCTATTTTATTCAGTTAAGATAAAGCGTAGATGCATAATATCTACGATCAGTTCTTACTGATAAGAGCTGATCAAAGAACATCAGCAGATCGTAGATACAAAGATCAGTTATCGGAAGTAAGGGCATTTTTAGAAATAACTGAAACAACTTCTTCAGACCGTCGGGGGAGCAGGTCAAATTTGCGTTATTTTCTAATGAAAATGAAGTTTACAATGGATGCTATGACAAGAAAAATGGTTCTTTAGAACAACAATGATCAAGTATGTCTTCTTAGACTGATGGTTTGTTTTAAATTAGAAAATATTTTGAGCTGATGGACTTTTACAAGTGCGTTCAACCATCCCTTATCCAAATAACTCCAACTTCCCTGGATGTAATCTGTAAGAGATAACAACAAATACTTATCCACCCACATGCTAGCTGAAATGCACATAGATAATTATGCGAAATACAGCAATGATCATATGTAGTTTAATGTAAACATAGCTTATTTGCATGTTCTTCAAGGTGTGCCAATTTTCACAATTACAGTCCCTTTTTGTTCTCTACAAATATTTTTTTATATGTTTTTTTAATGATTAAGTTATATGTTTACATAGACGTCACTTATCCTTGCTTATCGTGCAATTTCTGGGATTAGTATATGCAATCTACCCGACAGCTAATCTAGACTGTTTCAAATGGCACTTCTCTTATTCCCTGGCGTTCTTTACGTCTTATTAAACACTAAAAATGAATAATCAGGCTTCTCCAATGAAGTATCTTGGCATGCTCGAACGCAATTTCTATTCCGATTGAATTTGGGTGTAGCTTTCCTTTATAGATATGGTTTTCGTTGGGAATCAAAAGATCGGTAATATCTGAATTTTTATGGACGAAAACATTGTCAGATTTAAACTGTTTAAATCAGATTGTTTAAATCAGGTTGTCAGATTGTTTTGTTGTTTCAACGAGACAGCACTGACGAAAAGGTGGGCAACCTGAAGAGCAAGGTTTAAACCAAGATATTTACAGAATTATTGAGCTATCATATGTTTGTTCTTTCTGATCTTGGGTGAATGCAAGTTCGGTCCTTGGGGTAAGAGGTGGATTGGAATCGGAATATATTTTTGTATATAGAATATATAAATATCGATGTGGACAGATTTTCTGCAACAAAGCTATAATACCAATTCTAAGTGTTATAAAAATACTCCAATTTAATAATTTTGGTATTTATACTCATTTTTTTCTCAAGCCTAAGAAAAACCTCAGTCTCATCAATTTTAGTTTGGGCGAGGTCACAAGATATCATTTCAATGTTGTTTCCAAAAAAAAAAATACAGCCAAATTAAATTCGATCCTAAAGGAGGGACCCAATTTCCACTGTTTTCCTAATAGATTTCTTTAATGCATGTTGAAAGAAGATTAAAAAAATCCCTTGGTTGGATTATTTGTTTAAAATCGGGGACTAATTCGGAATGATGATGGACAGATAGATAGATAGATAGCCTTATTCAATAATCAACAATGAATATAAATAATGAAAAACGCATATATTATCATATGCCTCCCCCCCCTCCGGTAAGATTAGTTGCCGGAAATGCAGGTGAAAAGAAAAAAAAAATAAACCCAGACAATAAAAATGAAAATGGCGAGCAGCCGCCCTCCACTGGTTACTCGCTAAAAATCAAGCCGGAGCAAAGTGCCATAGGCGATGCACACATACACGTCCAACTTGGCTCAGTTACACAAACCCTGCGGAACATAGGAAAAAAAGTTTATCTGGAAATCATAAATGTTTTCGATTTTTCTGGAGGCACCGAACGAATGGCACTCTTTACATATTTTCAATCGGATTATGGAATTAATAATCCCATATTCGAATAGTACAATTAGGCCATGATATTTTACAATTATGTTATTGCTGTTGAATTTTGACCCCGATTTGACGATTAATTTTTCAACCAAGATTCTGTGGGTTTTTTTTTCGATTGTTCCTGGGAAGGAATTACCCTGTAAAAATTGAACATTCCCCGGAATATTGAATTAAATTCTAGAAGACTGTCCATCCCCGAGAAAGCCGGGAAATAATGGCCATAATAATGGGCCTTTTCCCTGTAGAAAACTTTGGCATCTATATGTTGGCTCAGGGACTAGATCGAGTTCAACGATTTTATTCATAAATAACTTACGTCAGTCTAAATTCTAATTTGAATGGACCAGTGATTAAAAAGAATGCATTTAAAGACGTGAAAAAAAGACAGATTATGCAAAAAAAAGACTAGAAGAAAAAAAAATTAAAAAAAAACAAACGAATAGGTAAATGTTGTCACAGAAAAATGAAAAAGTTCTGCTGTCATTTTGAATAAGTTAAAAAATTTACTGACAAATATTTCAAAGAGAAACAGAATAATTAAAAAAAAAAAAAAAAAAAAAATGGCATATGGCTTTTGCTTGACAACAAACAATCAACAAAGTTTGAACAACAAAGACATAACACCTATACCAATGACATAACACCTATAATGAATTACTATATAATATAAGTGACAAAGGAAAAAGCTGCGAATTTTAATGGACCATAGTTCATATGTAACCTATTTGCTTACCAGTTGGGCGTTGCTGCGATCTTAAATGAAAGGAAATTGAAGGAAAACTCCTCTGCGGAAAAATTCCCCCTTGTGGAAAACTCTCGGAAAATCCCTCCCCCTCCCTGATAAAAATTGTCCGCAAAAATTCCCCTTCGTTTGAAAATCGATTCCATAAATAGAAAAATACGATAATGCGCTGAATCGATAAATACGAACATCAAAGTTTCTTCAACCGTCAAGCTTTTTACAATAGCGTTAACCCAGGCTAAATAGAGTTGTCTTTTATCCTAAAATTATATAAATAACCTGATTAGTTTTATTTTGGTCTCATATGCAAAAAGCTGAAAAACATATGCAAATCAAATTCATTTGAATATCGAAAATCCCCCTACCCTCATGGGATTCCCCCCCCCCCCCCCTTCGACAATTCCCTCCCCATGAAAAATTCTCCACACATGTATAATAACGGTAGTATTTTTGAATTTGGAAAGTAATGTTCTTCAGACAGTTAACTGAAAAAGTAATTTATAGTTCCGGAAGTGTCTTAGATTACGGAATTAACTCATTACTCGAAATCAGGAAAATATGAATAATTTTACTGGAAATGCCTGTCAATTATTTGTATTGAGGGTTCTCTAATTCCATCAGTGCTAAATGATTCATATTTTCATATTTCATATTCAAAATTATTCATATTTCATTAGTCATTAAGTGGGCTTTGGAGGGGGGGGGGAGAAATTTATACCTAAAACCTTCGGAAGAGATTACTCAACAATCACGATAAATAAAAGTTCAAATAGGGATAAAATCCTTTTAATAGACAGTGATAGAAATTCACAAAAATACCAGATATTTCGGTCACATATACAGTGACCGTCATCAGTAGTATCAGAGTTTTACTACTGATGACGGTCACTGTATATGTGACCGAAATATCTGGTATTTTTGTGAATTTCTATCACTGTCTATTAAAAGGATTTTATCCCTATTTGAACTTTTATTTATCGTCATGGAAAGGCAGTGTGGTCTCCGAAATTATCTACTCAACAATCTCCTAAAGTTTATCTGCGATCGGGTGAACAGTGTAGTAATTGAGTGAAGGTTTGACCAACAGACACATGACTGTATACGCAAACGTTCGCTTTCGTATATATAGATTAAAAGGATCGGTTGTTACCAATTTACGAAAAGTTGACCTATTTATCTCCGAGATGAGTTTACAAGGAACAGACTCAAATATACCCGAACTTAATATAATATGCCTTACCAGACGAAAAATTGTTTATAATAAGAACAGATATAGTACATCTCCTTAAATTAATTAGTTTTTTTTTAAGTAGGGAGTGTTTCGACTCAAGTATCTACCGTTCATATATTTTTTTTTTTTTATGAAATTGAGTGTACATGTTTGAAAATCATTCTATGCTGAAAATATTTAAATTATTAAATAATTGACAGAATGATAAAAAAGTTTAAAATAAAGTCTTTAAATGCGTGTTCATTTTATAGTCCAGGTAAGTAATAAAATATGTAGGCTGGTTTTGAGGACGTACCCAAGGAAGGGGCCTCGCTCCGCCCAGATCCTGAAATCTCTTAAGTTTCTGGGCACTTGTTATTCAAAATATTTTCTTTACTATTATTGCCCCCCCCCCCCACAAAAATTGGTATATTTATAGTTTACTGATATTTTCGTTAATTTTAATTTTTTTTGAATGGGGGTGTTTTTTTTTTACGCTCATTAGTCCTGACTTGGCCTGCCCTCGGCTATTCTATCAATATTGTGATGTCTTTGGGCTGTTTTATTTGTAACTGCGCAATAATTGGAAGCACTAAAAACGTCAAAGTAAAAATACTCCCCCCCCATTTACCCTTCCTAGATGTATTCGTACCTGACAACCACAAGTTTCTCACATTTTCTTTGCTTTGTTTCAAGATTATGAAGATTTTAGGGTAGTATCACATTTTTGTCAGTGTTGCCACGTTGAACAGTGAAAATCAATAAGAAAAATCAATCAGTTGCATTCGAAAACGCTTTCCGTCCGTAAATATTCAGATTTTAACAATCTGTTTTTTGTTTTTTTTAACGAAAAGCAATACCTTCTTATGGTGTTGCTACCATTCATTTTAGCTTATTTTTTGTCGATTTCTACCCAGGTTTTTCTTTTTAAGTTCGCCGCCCGCTAGTGTCAAAAATTGCGGATTTTCTTTTTTTATCAAAATTGAATTCCCGATTTATCCTATTTTATAAGACATATATGATTTTGAAAATATCCGCGTTACTAATTTAAAGTTTCATATATTACATTCATTTTTCTTAGTATCTAAAGGGTGTGCACTCATTTAACCGGATTTTTCATATAGCGTCAATAGTGGATTATTGGTGCTAATTCACGAAAATGTAAAGGGGGTGGTATTTTTGCTCTTTTTCTTTCAGTTAAAAAAAAAAAAAAATGGCACATGGGACATTTTCAATGAAAATTCTGAAAAAAAGTATCCCAAGCGGAAAATTCCTTCTGTAGACATGTTATCCCCCCCCCCCCCCACACGCACACTCAATTTCACGCAAGAAAAAACTTGCACGTAAGAAAGGAAAAACAAACTTACTTTGCTAACATCCCAGTCCAAAACAATAGTATTTTTAGTTGAATATCTTGCTTTGATCACTCAATGTTCATTTGACCTGTTCTGGCAACCTTTGAGGTTCAATTGACTTCCAAGGCGGCTAATTCATTAAACAATCACTGCATATAAATTTGGTGCAAATATGAGATTAAATACAATGCAAAATTAACCCAAGTCGGTACGTTTAAGAATAGGTAATGCTGAGATCGGTATTCACTCACCCTTGTCCAGCCGTTAACTTTCATTTAACTTTTTTCAAAGTAGTTGGGTCTCTAATTTCAGTTAGGAGATGATTTAAGAAAATATATTAAGGCCTCTGGAAGGGGGAAATGAATTTTCCCAAAGTTGTGGCCTGTTTAGGTCGTTTTTTCACACTAGAAAATGTTATTATGTCAATTTTAAGAAAAAAACTTTAGAGATGTTTTTAGAGAAAATATATGTACACATATACAATTGTAGCTTGAATAAAGATAAGGTATTTGCATTTATTTGGTGCCTGTAAATATAATTATGCAAAACTTCCATAGAGAAAGCCGTTAAAACTTGATTTGAATTTACTGTTTTATCAAATAAACACATGCCGTCGTCTTTGAAATTGAATGGTGTACCTGACATTCTTAATTTTCCAAGTGTTACAGTAACAACCATTTTCAAAAAAGAAAGGTTTCTTATTTAAGAAATAGAATAGTGGAACGGCACTGAGGTCAATTCACAGAAACGTGGGGGGGGCAATATTTATTTTTGAAATCCAGAGGAGGGACAATTTGATCTTTTTCCCAATGCAAATATAAAAAAGGGTATTTTTCAACGAAAATGCCAAACAATTTCATTTTTCAAGGTCTAGGGGGAAGCAAAATTTTTAGCCCTTCCCCCTCATTGACGCCCCTGTGGAAAGGCTGTATTAAATAGCTGATGCTACTCAATTGAGAAATAGTGATAAAATTATGTTTGATATAAGAATATTGCCAAGAAATTTTACTAATGGGGTGGGCGTTTTCCAATGAATATGTTTGATGGTAGTAAATAACTTACTTTAAATGTATCATTTGGTATTAGTAACTTCATCTAATATTCCATCAAAATATGGTTTTAAATAGGCCAATGGGAGGGGCAAAAACAAACGGATCTAGGTCTTAAAACTGCGGTTTTTATTGTCTTCCTTTTTTCCAAGTTGAGTCGGGGGAGGGTAAGGGGAGTAGAGATGCCTCAGGAGGTCCCATTGCTCACCCCTGCTGCCACCTATAACTTTTTTTACATAATTCATGGATGGTTATGTGTATTGGTCGATTTATTTGATGTTTTATGGTTTTTGTCAGTGAGAATTTGAAAAAACAGGAATTTTGTCGCATTTTTGTATGGTTTTATGGATTTTGTCAGTGAGAATGAAAAAACAGGAAGTTTGTCACATTTATGTCTGTTTTCATAGATGGTTATGTGTGTTGATTATTTGACGGTTTTATGGATTTTGTCAGTGAGAATGGAAAAACAGGAACTTTGTCACTTCCTTCTTGTTGTTGTTTTGGGTACGCGATAGAGTCATAAGGGGGAACACCTGGTTAATGGGGTCAATGCTATTGTTGTTGTTTTGGGCACGCGATAGAGTCATAAGGGAGAACACGTGGTTAATGGGGTCAATGTTGTTGTTGTTGTTTTGGGTACGCGATAGAGTCATAAGGGGGAACACCTGGTTAATGGGGTCAATGCTATTGTTGTTGTTTTGGGCACGCGATAGAGTCATAAGGGGGAACACCTGGTTAATGGGGTCAATGCTATTGTTGTTGTTTTGGGCACGCTCTCAGCGAATGTTATGATCCAGGAATAGATCCAAGTCATTAATGTCCTTGCCTTGGAAACAACTCTTTTGATCGAACTCCAAAGGATATTAATAGCCAAAGGCCATGGAAACAATTCTCCAAGAAACATCTTAGCGATGAATTGTTTTAGCGCGGGAATCAGGTTTCTTATTAATTTGAAATGCATTAGCGCAGAGATGCCAAAAACAAAAGGAACACGCTGAGATTACTTTTAGGGGATTATTTGGGTGAAACTGTTTTAGACATTTTAGGGAATTATTTCGGCGAAACAGTTAGAGATATTTTAAAAGATGATTTTAGAAAAGGTTTTAGAACAGGTTTTGAGTGTGGTCGTTATAGTAAACAAGTTCTATTTGAACAGTGTCGTGAGGTCCTCTACCCCAACCCCAAAGGGCCCCGATCGCCCTACCCCGATCCAAAGGGTTCCAATCCCCATACCCCAATCCAGAAGGAACCCCCCGGTCCCCAAAGGTTCCCAGGGCTCCCACCGGCCCCCCAGACCCTCAAAGGCCCACCCCGGGCCCCCCAAAGGCCCATCGAGCTCCCAAAGGACCAACGGGGTCCCAAAGGCCCTCCACCGGTCCCAAAATGTCCCCCAGGCCCCCAACTGCCCCCCCGGACACCCAAAGGCCCTACCTGTGCCCCAAAGACCCTCCCCCGGCCCCCAAAGGTCCACCGGGCTCCCAAAGGACCAATCGGTCCTCAAGTGCCCCCCAGACCCCCAAAGGCCCTCCCTGTGCCCCAAAGGCCCTCCCCCGGTCCCCAAAGATCCCCCGGGCCAGAGAAGCGCCGCCGGGATGTGCCGTGGGCCAGGAAAGCGCCGCAGGATGTGCCGCAGGGATGCGCCGCGGGTCAGGAAAGCGCCACAGGGGATGCGCCGCAGGGAGGTTAGGTTAGGTACCTATGATTTGGGATGGGTGGATTGCTACTTTTGACTTTTCTGAGCTGGATTTCTTAGCCTATCATAGGTTTTTGTTGTCTGAAACCTATAGTTTGGGATGACTAGTTTGCTATTTTTGACTTTTCTGAGCTAGGTTTCTTAGCCGTTCATAGGTGTGTGGTGTCTGAAACCTATGATTTGGGATGTGTAGTTTGCTATTTTCGACTTTTCTGAGCTGGATTTCTTAGCCTTTCATAGGTATGTGTTGTCAGAACATTATGATTTGGGATGTATAGTTTGCTATTTCAGGCTTTTCTGAGCTAAGGTTTTCTAGTATTTCGTAGGTGAATGTTGTCTGAAACCAATAGTTTGGGATGAGTAGTTTGCTATTTTTGACCTTTCTGAGCTAGGTTTCTTAGTCTTTCGTTGGTGTGTGTTGACTGAAACCTATGATTTGGGATATGTAGTTTGCTATTTTTGACTTTTCTGAGCTGGATTTCTTAGTCTTTCATAGGTGTGTGTTGTCTGAAACCTATGATTTGGGATGGGTGGATTGCTACTTTTGACTTTTCTGAGCTGGATTTCTTAGCCTTTCATAGGTGTTTGTTGTCTGAAACCTATAGTTTGGGATGACTAGTTTGCTATTTTTGACTTTTCTGAGCTAGGTTTCTTAGCCGTTCATAGGTGAGTGTTGTCTGAAACCTATGATTTGGGATATGTAATTACTATTTCCGGCTTTTTATAACCGGATTTCTTAGTCTCTCATAGGTGTGTGGTGTCTGAAACCTATGATTTGGGATGTATGGGTTGCTATTTTTTGACTTTTCTGAGCTAGGTTTCTTAGCCATTCGTAGGTGTGTGTTGACTGAAACCTATGATTTGGGATGGTTAATTTGCTATTTTTGACTTTTCTGAGCTAGATTTCTTAGCCTCTCATAGGTGTGTCCTTTCAGAAAATTATGATTTGGGAGGTATAGTTTGCTTTTTGGACTTTTCAGAGCTAGGATTCTTAGTCACTCATAGCTGTTTGTTCTCTGAAACTTCGAGTTTGGGATGAGTAGTTGGCTATTTCAGACTTTTCTGAGCTAAGGTTTCTTAGTATTTCGTAGGTGAATGTTGTCTGAAACTTATGATTTGGGATATGTAAATTACTATTTCGGGCTTTTCTGAGTTGGATTTCTTAGTCTTTAATAGGTGTGTGATGTCTGAAACTCTACTGATTGGGATGAGTAGTTTCGCTATTTTCGACTTTTCTGAGCTAGGTTTCTTAGCCTTTCATAGGTAAGTGTTGTCAGAAAATTATGATTTGGGATGTGTAGTTTGCTATTTCAGGCTTTTCTGAGCTAAGGTTTTCTAGTCTTTCGTAGGTGTGTGGTGTCTGAAACCTATGATTTGGGATATGTAAATTACTATTTTTGACTTTTCTGAGCTAGGTTTCTTAGTCTTTCGTTGGT